>OY757251.1:10770679-11187516 GCA_963584085.1 Pyrausta aurata
GCATTGGAGATGTATAGTTTGGTACGCCCTACTCAAATGTTAAGTTTTAAGTTTTCATTCAGTCTATCAATTTATATTACTTACATCTTAATATTAACAAAGATAACATATAAATACATATATTATTTGTAATGAACTATACCAAAACTACAACTACCTAAATCAACAAAACCTCATTACACCGAAATTAATATCAACCCTTTTCGAGTTGCTGAAACCGCAAATATTGAACTCAGGTGTGGAGCAGATCCCTGATAATACACTACAATTTGTGAGGGGGCTGTGTCATTGTGTAATAATAAGGGAACGCCACCCCTCGTGGCATTTTATAGTGATGTGCCCGTCATCTATACAGGCTATCGATATTTGGACAGACAATGTATCTGTTTACAAGATACTCGTAGATTCAAAAACAGTAAAAAAGAAACAAGAACAGTACGTAAATATAAATAAATACTATACTTTTACTTGTTAAACATATGTGTATTTGACTAGTTGTGCTTTCTGATGACACATATGATTTTTCTACTCAAACTAAACATTATCATTGCCGACAAAGGTAATACATAAAAAAGGGAACAGCAAAAAAATACAGAAATTGTCTGGTTAGCACTAAGTACTTTACCCATATGTCCAGATGTGTAGTCAAGCTTATGAATTTACGAGAAAAATAAAATATCGATAAAACCGAAACGGACGACCTTTAAATCCGCTTCACTACCCAAATGTATACGCAATTGCAAGTGGATATTAAATAAATTATATTCCGTTAATAGTGATTTGTATCACAACTCTATGATTGGGACAAGTGGCCGAATTTATTTTCCGTGGGGCCATAAAACCGGCGGTTTTAAACGTATTACGAATTCGTGTCTAGCTTTTTTTCATCTAATATTAACCGACCATTCAGCCAGCCAAGGCCCTTGTTGACTACGCTTGTTAGTTATGTAAGGTAATGTGACAGGACACACATAAAATATTTATGAGCTTGAATGATTTTTTAATGCAGGCGCTGTGCGAGTTTTTATTAAGAACCGTCTATACTTATTTTAGATACGGTATTTTTGTTTCGAATACCAAAAAGATAGCCATTAACACGATATCGATAAATGGATTAAATGTTCTTTAATATATATATATATATATATATTTATATTTTATAAGATCTTTTCAAAACAAATACGTAATTAATTTTATTAACTGATATCATTTAATAGTTATAAAAAGATTGTTTACAATATCGGAATTGCAAAAAAACAGACTTTCATGTTAATTAAAGATTAATCCACCATAAAATAACTGTATCATATATCTAGCATATGTGGACAAAGAGAAAGCGTTTGACTATGTGGAGCAATGGGCTGTCACAAACGCTCTTAAAAAATGACATATCGATGAGAGATACATCTAAATCCTGAGGAATCTATACAAGAACGCATTTATGACTGTTTACCTTTAAAGAAAGAAATCACAAAAGTTTTTGACGTGGGTTACCGTATAGCTAAACTGAAGTGGGCGTGACATCGAAAAACACAAGACAGAACGGCGTGGAGGAAGTTTGGAGAGGCATATGCCCTGCAGTGGGACAACACTTGCTGAAGAAGAAGAAGAAGAAGAAATAGCTTAAAATAACGCATTTGTCTTCTATTAACAAATTCATTTGGAGTCGGTGTATGGTGTGCGTAGAGTATTGGTGTATGAACGTAAACATGACTATGAAGTCATGAGCGCATGAGCACCGCCTCCAAATTAATGTTTAAAAAAAAGGCTAAATGCGTTATTATAAGCTTTTTAGTAAGGTGAAATTGTAGGCGCTTATAAAAAAATATATTTCATGTATTTAAGATTTTTACCTATTCCTTGAATACTACTGAACTGATTATAGTGAAACTTGCACAGTACTCTAAGCTAAAATATACTGAAATAAATTGTTGTAATAGACTCGCATGATATCAATTTTCGATTTCGAAAAATCCATGGACCAACATAGGTATAAGTACATACTCATAAAAAATGGTATACGTGATTGGAATTTTCTAGATCATCCTAATTTAACTGTTTAACACTTTTATAAAACTTCTCATGAGAGGATAATACGAGTAGTACAATATTTCAAAGCACCAATAAAAGATAAACGTAGTAAATAAAAACAATGATGTCATTCGGTAATAGATTCCCTCCACTTTCATGGCCCCAAACTCCCCTCTGGGCGTTTTTTGATGACCTCTATGACATGCATGCGTTATGTTATGCTGCATTGACGCTCTGTCTGTTATGACGGCCCCGGGCCTACAAACGATTTGATACCCTTTTTAATGTACTTATGATAATCTTGTACTTGCATTAGAGCTATAGCCAAATATGGCTTAAGGGTGCTTGTGTGTTTGTAAATGGATTGTCATAATGGAGTTCAATTATGTTAAGTAACAAGACTTGATTAATATAAAGATTTTAGCTGTAAACCAATTTCAAACAAAAAATAAATAAATAGAGCGAGTGATGCTATGTCACTTTTTTATTTACTATATTAGTACCTACCTACTTAATAGGAAAGTAATTGTATATGTTAAAATATTCAGATATTATAAATAGACTAGTCATAGGTATTGAAAGCTAAATTTGAATTTATTTATTGACCTTATCACCGATACGTTTCTTTCTTTTTCGTGAATAATCTTTATTTTTCTAAAAGTACATATTTTCAGCTCAAATAATAATTATGTTGTTATTCACGACTAACAAAAAAAAATGCATATGTATGCTTTTAAATTTTTAGCTATTTACACTTCGATACAATTTACAGCAACCAACCAAACAACCAAAAACATCAAGAAAGAGTTTAAAAACCTTAAGTTTTTCTTAATTGCATCGCAAGACCAATTTTGTGACTTAGCTAGCTGAGTGGAATTTAAACAACCATGGTGCCAGTTCTTGTGCAGTTCGCATACGAAAAAAAAAAGTTCACGGTCGAAATTTTCTTGTCGGATGAAAAACCCTCAGAAATGTAAAAACTGATTTCTGAGGTTCATAATTTCTATGTATTTCGATTTCTTATGTGCGGTAGTTTTTTTACATGTGGATATATTATTTGATTTTTTAGGTAAATGTGTTGAACTCGCAATCGAAATACCTCACGAAAAAAGTTCGATTGACGCGAGCATCTAGGCCCTGAGGCTCCATTTTTGAATCACTCGCTTCAAGATGGCGTGGTTTTCATTCGAAGATAAATTAAAAGTTAATGAAAATAATTCATTTTCGAACGTAAATCAATCACACACCTTGAACTTGAACGGAATAAGCCAGATCCTAACACATGTAACGCAGTAAAAAAAACCGGCCAAGTGCGAGTCGGACTCGCGCACCGAGGGTTCCGTACAAACCTGCAAGAAAAAATATATATTTTGTAATGTAACTAAAAATTTAAGGTTTTCGGAATTTTTCCTTTATGTGTGCTATAAAACGTTGCTTCATGCCAAATTTCAAGATTCTAGGTCGACTGGAAGTACCCTTTAGGTTTTGATTCCCTTGCGAGTACTTGCGAGTTTCAAAATATGCAGCTTAAATTGCTGTTTCTTTTGATTGCGTTGACATAGAAGTTTGATTTTGTTACAGCTTAAAGGTATTATAAACCTGAGTATTTAGTATGAATTTCAATTTAATACCTCTACGCGTTTATGAGGAAATGGGTAGTAAGTTTTTTTTTTTTTTTTTCTCTTTATTAACAAATAAAAAATCTTACAAAACAAGTAGGTATGAACTTAGTATAAAACCACTAAGGTTTGTAATTTTACTAAGTTGTAAGCTTACGTCGATCAACATCTTAAACAAATAATTAAAGTACGATTATAATGCAGGCTAACTTTTTAGACGATTTTATAATAATGACACAATTTACCTTTTTTAACAACACACATCTTTAAACGACAAAAAAAAAAAAAAAAAGAGTTGGACGAATAAGTGCTTTTGTTTTTACATTTTAATACTTATTAAACTTTCAAAAGAGAATTTAAAAAATGTATTTTAAGCTTGTTTTTAATATTTTTAACTGTCAGATTATCCCTTACGTCAGTAGGCAGTTTATTTATGAGTCGCGGAACAATATAATCAGATGTTCGTCTCCCGTATTCATTGCTTACGCGCTCGAGCAAGTTACAATTCAGCTGACGTCGAGCTACCGATCGGGTGTATACAGGTATAAGTTTAAAATTATTTAAAAAAAAAATTATGTGATGTAACTAAAAATTTACGGTTTTCGTAATTTTTCCTTTATCTATGCTATAAGACGTTGCTTCGTACCAAATTTCAAGATTCTGAGTTCACGGGAAGCACCCTGTAGGTTTTGATTCCCTTGCAAGTGTCGAAAATTTGGGGCATAAACGGCTGTATCTTTTGATTGCGTTGGCTTAGAAGTTTGATTTTTTCACAGCTCCAAGGGACAGTAAACCTGAGTAATTGATATAAATTTCAGCTTCATACCTCCACGCGTTCCTGAGAAAAAGGGTCTTGACAGACGGACGGACAGACGGACAACAAAGTGATCCTATAAGGGTTCCGTTTTTTCCTTTTGAGGTACGGAACCCTAAAAACAACAAAATGGGGTTTGCGCCTTAGCACACTCTAAATTAGGTCATAGAATATACTTTACTGAACCGTACTTTTCACTTTGATGTAAAATGGTAGGTGAAGCAGGTTGTTTTTATGGTTAATAAACCATGGACATTACCTATAATTTTGGCTGCACTTTCCAACATAAAACGCAGTTATAATCTGATTTTAGTAAAAGTGCTAAGTGGGTTCGGAGTTAGGTTCGTATCTTCAAAGGGAAATATTCCCTTGCTTGCCCATTACGAAAATATCGACCCTTAAAAATAAACACTGCAAGTTAAACATGAACTAGTAGGGTGACAATGCTTTGAGTTGATCCGGAGACCAAAGAGATTTTTTAAGGTTATTATTTTTTTGACAGATGATCCTTGCTTATTTTTTTATACTAATAATATACATGTGCTATTCAATGGAATAGAAGATTATAGATTTTATGAAAATATATATTGGAGTTTTTATGGGCAAATCTCCACCGTAAAGAGTCTAGATGTGATGAAATGTGATATGATTCTATAAATATCCTCATTAGCGGACGTGAATTAATGACCTTTGTAAAAAAACTACTTAGGCCCAATTGCGTGATCGAGAGTGTAATGGTAAAATGTCGTTACCAGCGGTTGAATATTTACGTTTGTGTGTGTTTTGAAGAAAAATAAACTTACCTTAACCAAATGTCAGAATGGCTAATGTAATGACCATTGATTAAGGTATTTTTTCTTGTTAAGTTTAAGATCACGCAATTGGGCTTTACTAGAAGGAATATTTACAAAGCTTTGGTAGTTAAGAACATTCTAGACAATGGTGTATAAAAATCGTTTATCCTTCTCAAATTAAATACATTTCTATTTTTAAACATAATTTTGTAATTGATAACAATTTTAGGAATCGATTTCCAGGGACATTTTCCTTTTGAAAACGACGATATTATTATACACGACGATTTTACGACAATATTTTTTTTCTATTAAGGGTCATTTTAAAGGGTGAACAAAATGTATCTTTTTACTAGTATATTATTGTTTGCCGACTAAAAGCATGGTGCCCTTAGCTGCAAGGGGCTCGGCGTCCTCAAGGGAGGCGGGACATATGAGCATTTTTACTAGTTTTCACAATTGACGCCGCTGGGGACTTGACAAACGTTGTAAGCTGCGCGACAACTGTTGTTGCTTAATGTTTAGAGCCATTGGTGCGGATATGGGCATAATTTGGTAAATATTCTTTGGAACTGCAAAGTAAATTGCAACTTGAAAGTTATGTTATTTATGATACTACTTACGCGGCGAATGGCAATGAATAAAAAAAATCAGAAAAGACATAAATTACCTACTAAGCGCTAACAATCACTTAATAAAATACCAATTAGACTAGATCCTTTGATGAACTGTATCGAATTAACACTGGGTACCGCATAAAACTTTCAGAAATCGTCCTTTATACCTAAACGAATCATAATACAAATACAACCTTCTATCGTATAACGAATAAAAACATTTAAATAATAAAATAAATCGCTCGATCAATGTAAATGATTAAAGTTAGAAAGTAACATAACGACCGGTTATGAAGCGATTACGAACAATTAATATTGGGGCGGCAAGTGAGTTCGGGAAAGTTGGAATTGTTTCCCTCTGATGATTAATGGGTAACCCCTAGGCCTGCAACATATTTGTTTTGCGACTCGTGTATTTTTTTTAAATATTTACTTGCAAGTTTATGTGGTTAAAACAACTCTAGTGTTTTCTTAATTTCTAGTATTCCAATTTGAAAACCGTTGTTTTATATTTTCTTCGTTGTTTTATGAATCATTATAAGCCCCGCAAGTTACTTATGAAGCTGGAATCTTATCACAATAACCATAAAAACTCTTTTGCAACTAAAAAAATATCCCAATTATCTAATCAGTTAAGTTTTTAATTAATGATTGTAACATAACATATCAAAAATAACAACGAGAATCCGTAAAAAAATAGCCGCTAGCGCATTAGCAATTTGCGAGGCTTCTAGTGCTGTAAATTTCCTTGACGTTAGCTTATTTAACCTTACTATTATTTCAGTACCAAAATACGAGTAAGAAATCTTTCTCACAATTTCGTCTTGGATTTTCTTTCTGTCTGTCGATCAATCTTCATGAAAAGATGGCAGTCATAAGAGTGTGCCTTCGCAATCTCAGGTGTTAAAATATCTGTCAATCTTTGGAGTCATCCATAAAAGTTAGGCTAGGGCCTTAATCCTCGTGGAGTTAGTATTCGGAAAAAGTTCACGGAACGTTTTTTTTCTTTTACGATTTTTATTTCTATAAAAATATTTAGTTACATAAAACAGTGAAACTTGTACCTAATCGAATTACCACGAAAAATTGTCTATTGACATGAGAATCGGGGTCCAGTTCCCATTTCTGCCATGGAAACAATATGTGCCAACTTGGTCAATGTCATCATTGTCAATAATCTTTTTAGAAGATTTTATTTGATGCATTTTTGAATGGTTTCTTTTTAACAATTTTTAAACTATGCTTCGTTAATATATTTACTAATAGAACAAAATAAAAATTATCTAAGTACCTATTTTCGTGCGTTTATGTGTTAAAATAAGCTATGCTAATCTCGTTTAGGATTAGGAATATTCTCTTATCTAGCCAATACGTCTATTCAAGGCCGATACATTATTTATGAAATCTCCAATGCCATCAAAAGTAATGTCTATCGCAGTGAGGTCTCGTAAAATCATTGATCTCTCATCTGTGACTCGTAATATCAATCAAATTGCACCGGTGCACTGCTCCAGTAAAATGCACATCCAAAAACAAATGACTATCGGGTATTACACTCGCAACATCTCTCCGGAATGATCCGCTGCCGTCTCAATAAAAAAAAACTTAATCGAATCAAACTGGGGCCGAAACTGGTCTCTATATTTACAGATTAGAGACATCGAAGGAACCCCAAACGTTCGCGTTTGGGTTCCGTGGGTTATAAAGTACACATTACGGACCTTACTGGGGTTGCTTGGTAAGGGGAAAATAGGAAGACCCTGTTTACGATACGACACAGCGGTGACTTTTGCGCAAGAAGGTAGATAGTAGGACAAGATTTTAGATTGATTTTTAGTAACTAACGTTGGTTTAGTCAGAGAAATCATACAGGAACTCAAGAAATAGGTATGATTATAAAAAATATGAGCTTAGGGCAACTTCTCGCACAAACACCGGATTTCTTATACCATTTATACCCTAAATTGACTGATTTTTGGAATCAAACTTCTTTATTCTCAGATCCATCCATTAAATCCACCAAAATTCGTCTAACCATTTTATCGTTCGAACGAAACGAGCAACATTAATTAAAATTATTTTTTTTATAGTTATGTTATAGTATTCTTATATTTTTGTGTTGTTGTTTTGTTACTTTGGTTATATTTTCACAGTAGTTTATTTTTAAACGTTGATTGCTCAGGTCCTACTATTTAGATTCTAAAACAAACCATCAAACTTAATACCAATAAAAACCCACATTCAATTCCATTTATACCGCCCCGCATGCTGTCAAAAAACGATTGCAATTGTGCCCCTTTCAAATAAACTCTAAAACAAGCAATTTCTAAGCAAAAACAAAGGTTTCGCCCCGCCTTCGGGGGAGGGATGCTCCTTTACGTAGTGCATAACCTTACCTCACACTTTACAGCCCTCCCAAAGGACACAACCCTCGATCTAAAGATTTCGATATACCATGAACCGGTATGGAATATTGCATATACTTTATTATTGTTATTCACAGGCGAGGATGGCACGAGTTTTACGAGGTATCCTTAGTTTTATAGACATGAAACTCGATTGGTATGATTGGTAGAAGTTTGAAGGTTGTACGATTTGAAGGGTGCTTTGAGGGGCTCTGACGTATTATAATAAGTTTATCGATACGGAATACGAATGTAAAGTTAAGTAGTATGGGACTATTAAGTGTACAGGGTTGATCAGTGACACGGGGTGGTTCGAATTGGTTCGAGGCCGTAAAAGTTGACTTTGAAAAATGTTAACTAGTAAACACTTTTAAGAACTACTTACTCGTACATATTTTAGAAACAGCAAGCTTCCTACTAAAAGAAACTTCTTGGGGTGATATAGACCATATAAACCTTTCAGTCTTTTTTAATTTTGTTAATTTATGTTGATCCTTTATCGAATCATAGAAATCTGCTTTAAATCAGACCTAAATCTATCCACTTAAAATAAGAGTCGTTTGCTATTTTCCACTTAGAAAAATCAACACCTCATAATCGATTTGAGGCATTTGTCCAACAGATGTAATTAACATTACTTTACTTGAAGTTCATAACTACTTGTTAAAAGAAACAATAATACCTGATGCGGCCTTGCGTTGTGTGGAGGGGGCCCCCCGACCCCGTGGTGGTAGACCATGTCGTGTTTGAGTTGAGGCAGCGGAGGCCCCGGTTGGGGCCCTGACTGGTGCTTGCTGATGTCCACGGCAAGGGCCTCCGCTCTGCTGAGGAGGCCATCGTTGAGTCCGCCGAAGAGATCGCCCTAGAATACATATTACAGATGAGTTGAAGTGACGAATTTGTTTCAGATAAGCTAAGTATTTGATGGAAAACTAGCGCTATTTTGGGACATCGGACACCGTCATCAAGCCACGACTAAACGGGTTGACAAGTGTTTCTTATTTTAGGAAATCAAAAAGACACTAAAATATATATTTTAACCTTATCATAATTTATGTTGGATGATGACCCAAGGGTGTTGTATATAAAAGCACATAATTTGTCAATAAGGCTTAAAACGTGCAGCAGCAACAGCTCTAGATTAAAAAATGTTTATTTATCGTTTATAAACGTTAACCTTTCAACTATTGAACCATTCTGAAAACTGCACTGAATGTCAGTACAGATGTATCTTTTAAACGTACGAACGTAGTAAAAATATCTTAAGAAAATATCCTGTTACATGTCAGAGAAGTCTTGACTATGTATTCATTCGTAGGCTGAGTCAGCATTTTCCATTTTAGCAGACGAAACGTTCTGTACACAATCCTAACTCGATAAAGTATCCTGTGTCATCTACGAATTCTCTAATAGTGTTATTCTGACTCCTTACTTGTACGTCAACAATAGTTAGTCCTTACAATGACTATATATTCTTTATTAAGATACTAGGTCCTATGTATCAACAAATTTGCAGTTCACAGTTTTAGGATATTTCCGCTTTGTTTCCGCCAAAAGTTTAGCATATTTTTGTCTTTTAGTTCTGGAACTGAGCGAAGAGCTCAGACAGACCTTACTAAAACTAAAAGACATAAACGTACAGGAGCTCTATTTTTGAATCAATCGCGTCAAGATGGCGTGTGATATTCAATGATTAAAGTCGAATTTTGGAATGAAAACCAGTTGTAATCTACACAAAAAAGATTTGAAAAATCATTGCAAATTTTTTTTTTATACTCACGTCTATATTTCGCGTGGTTTTCGTTGACTTTTTATTCGTTTTCGAACGAAAATCATACGCCATATTAAAAAATAGGGCCCCAGGTAGTCTATTCATAGATAATTTAGTAGTAAAATAATAAATGATACCGCATAATTAATTAGCGTAGGGTATCAAGAACAGGTCGATCCTCGCATGATCGAACTTATTTCTTGTGGTAATTCGATTACCAGTATCACTGTACCTATTATCGAAAAAATCAAGTAATATATCTACGTAAAAAAACTACCGCACGCAATAAATCAAAATGCATAGAAATCGGCTGACCCAGATAAAGCAATAACTGTATTTTCTTTGAAAAAGAAACCCTAAAATAGTTAAAAGTCACTTAGAATTACAATATCAGTAATAGTGAGTTGTTATTACTACGAAGAGATGCTATGCTAAGAAAAAAAAGTGTCGCAGATACGACGACAAAATATTATGACGTATTCCTTGAAATTGGAATTTCGAATATGAATCCGTTTGTATGACTTGATGACAAGTGGCGTCAACTGATGGCGCAAGAACTTTAGCAAGGTATCTTAAGATCCAAAATCGCTACACCATTGAGTAATTATAACCGATTTCAAAAGGAGGAGGTTATCAATTCGACTGTATGTTTTTTTGTATGTATATCCTCAATCCTCATATCTCAGTCATTTGTGAACCGATTTGTATTTTTTGTTTCACTTACTTAGTTTTCAATTTACGCTCTATTTACCAAATTATAAAGATTTTTGATTACAAATTCGAATCTCAACCGCAGTTAATTTCGGCACCCGTTTACGAGAATAGATCTTTTCTAGACGCAATACGTCACGCATGAAATAGTAATGGCCGCAGCCGCGGACACGGTTTTTGGCAGATCGCTCTAAATTATTGATGAGTACCTCTGACCCTCTGCTCCCAACTAGTTATTCGGAGGACTCGCCTCCGCGAGCTGACTTTCAAACAGGCTGTTTTATAGCCGAAGCGACCGCTTTAAAACGCTGGTTCCTTTTCGATTTGTCGGCAGACAGTGAACGAATGTTCTATCGAAGTATTTCTTAGACTCATAAATGTTTGTCGCTGTTTAGGTTCGGGTAAGCTTTTATCAATACCAAATTATAACACATGACGATGTTTTCCAAATTAAAACATGACTTAGTTTATTTTGGTCCTGATAAATTTATTTTATTAGTCGATGAACTGTCGGTAACAATTTACTTATTTAAACAATAAAAATTATAGTTTTCTTAGAATTCCTACCAACCAACAAAATGCAGCAATGTAATTGAATTAACTAAATATTTTTATTATCTTGTTTAGGTATCGCTACTTAAATTATATGTAGTTTATGTCTGTTATTAGTGTGAAAAAAGATATCGAATATGCTATAAAAGTATAAAGATTATAGTTCCTTTTTTTATATGTTTTCTGTCGGTGGTAAGCCGGATGTTAAGTTTGCTTTGCTCCTGTTCAGTATTCGATCAATTGCTGCAGTTTTTTAGAAAAGGTTTTTCAGAAGCGATTCGGAATTTGCATCAGGCTTTTGCGATGAATGTGTACCGCCTTGGTGCGGAACTAATGCAGCCGATGGATAAAGTTTTGAAGAAAATAAGTGAAAACAGCTCAGTAGTTTTTCCAGAATTCAGTTTTCACCAAAACGCCGAATTTCATCCGTCGGGAAAATATTTCATTCCTCTTTAGTGTATTTTTTAATACACATTTTCTTCCCTTTCTTTTTTATGTTAACTAATTTTCATCTTTAATTGTTTTCATTTTCAAAAGTTGGTTACCTACTAATATTTCAATATCAAAATTTCTGGTATACGTTCCAATACAGATAAATTCGTTTTTGGATTGAAATATAACAATTTTGATTGACATAACACTTGACAAAATCAGCAATCTAACTCCCCTTGAAATGAATCAATTCAACAAAAATAAATAATAATAAATAATGTCTAAACAAAGTAATGCACACTTACAAAAGAACCAGAGCTTTTTTATCTACTTTACACGTGACCCCTCCTGTCATCTGATCCCACTCGAAACAGTAGCCTGCGCGGGCGCCGGTTAAGTGTGAATTACTGTCAATCGGAATAATCCCCAAAGAGAAAGAAGGCAATTGAGCGTGAGAATCGGCGGGATGGGTCATTTAGCAGCAATGGGGATGATATTGAGAGTCATGAGCTTTGAAACTATGCAATGTATAGTAATGTAAGTATGGAAATAAAAAAATGTATTAACCTAATAACAAATGTCCTAAATGTGAAAAACATCGAAAGGACTAATTATGCCAAACACGAAACAAGCTAAAAATCGGTGCGTAGGTTGTACTATAATAATTTATGAAAATTATTAAAATAGCACCCTTTAATCTGTGTGTCGCATCCTCGACCCCCGTAATTTACAAACAGACAAGTGTGACACGTTGCAGGGTGGCCAGATGTGTCGCGTTTCACGAATTCTAACATCATTTGTTTGTATTTAAAAGATTCGGAGAATGGTTGACAATGCTAAGAATTTTCACTTAGTTTCAAACGGATCTGCGAAACAGTTTAGATGTTATGCGACGATATTATATGGCAATCAATATCAATAAATGAATGAATAGGTAAGGAATTATTTGTTTTCTCTTTGAGTCAAGAGGTATTTGAATTTTATTTATATATAATATGGTGAAATTTTATTTAGCAAATCATCCATGTACCTACAAATGAGTGGAGATCCGGCAGCGATGCGGCTGAACGATACACTTAGAGCAATGCTAGAGTGAGACATAGCATATGTGAATTTCGCATACCGCATACTAATGCGTTGGTGCACTAACGCGATAGAGTGAAATCTGTTTTCGTATTCATTTAAATATACAATTATACACGACTTTTTAGTTACTCATCCCCCAACTGTACTGTACTCCCAATCGGAAAATCTGTTATGATGGTGGCTCTAGCATGGGGCACTCAGGTACCCCGTTTGGTCCCCAGTACACCCCGCCCGCGAAATTCGAGTTTTATGATGGGTAATCTCTACTCCATTTGAATCAGCGTGAAAAAATTGTAGCATGAGTGATGTAAATATAAAAAGGATATTGGGGAGGAGTTTGCCTGATAAGCTATATTCGAGAAATGTTGCAAAGTTAACTTACATATGACAGATATAACAAAGTTTACACATTCATATTTTTACTTGTATGATAACGGTCACCTACAGATTGATTTAACTGTCTGCAGCATCACATCAAGATAATGCTCCCATAATTTTTGACTAATAGTAATGATGTGCGTCCCAATAATCAGGTTAATTGCCCCCAAATGCAGATTGTCACAGTCGGGCATCAAACGCGTTCAAAAGTCGTGTCACATTTCTGTGTGACGTGCCCCAACGGGTCTAATTCAATTATATGACCCGCCGAATTGAGATCCGAATTATGACGAACGCTTACAAATTTTTATTGTGCCTTTGTTAGTTAATTTTAGGGTTGTTTTTTTTATTGACTTTGTATTAGGGTAATATGGGGAAGTTGATACTGATTAAAAAATCAAACTACGCGAAAACTATTATAACCCGTAAATTTCTCGGATTATTCCGTGATATGAATAATTTTTTTGGGTCTTAATAGAATATACTCTTGGTTGGAATTTATTACTAGCCAATATAAAGACTTGTTTCATGAAATTAACGTCCAAAAGTAATGATGTTTTCATTAAAAATAAATGGTTCAATGATGTTTGACATTCGATATTTTAATATATTAGTCACGCAAATATACTTAAGTAGAAGCACCATTATTTTTCTAATTAATAAGCAGTTGCACATTAATATAATATGAGTTGGTATTAGCTTGTCTTGGCCCGTAGTAATTCTTCAGCTGGCCACTTTGATGTTGAATTTAGGGTTGCCAGCGTACGTGCGCCCATTTTTACACGGAATTTATTTTATTTTATTTTCATCCAGCAGGCCTAAGATGCCCGCCTCTTAATTGGCAATCGATAATTTTCAAACATCTTTTTAATAATATTAAAAAATGTTTTCAGTAACTTCAATGTACTCTTTTGTCTTTAAAAGGAATAAGAACTGCCTCACCAGTTCAAAATATGTGGGGAAGCTTTCGTTAGGAAATAAAAATACTTTGTCAACGCTATAAACGGTGTTTAGGCATGAATGATACAAAGCTTGTGGTGTCGCACTGTCGTGTAAAGGCCTCTCTAACTTCCTAACTCTCTTGCTCGTCAGACCATCGTCGTAGACCCAGAACTACAACGTGGCCGTTTTTCATTTGACGGGCCATCCAGAAAGTACCTAAATAACAAAATTGTGTAATCAATAATCTACAGCAATTAAAGTTCTAAATGTTATCGATAGCGGTAAATGATTGAGTCATTGATTTATCATTTGAATAACTTTTTCACCCAATGATTAAATACTTTTACACCATTAAAAATAAATAAAAAGTAATTACCTGAAACACTTTATCGGTTCTACTAAAATATCCTACTCGAGTTATTATTACTTTCAACCGCTTAGCAGCGAATGTTACCCCAAAACATGGTAAACATCACAAGAGCCTGCAACCCTTGTTGCTTTCCGTCTTTCTATCTTAATTCAGGGGCTTGTTTTCGCTTCAAAATGAAACTCTGGAATTATAATTTTACCCTCCTGCCGTCGTTATAATCATAGCGGCTAAGTGCGCCAGGCATAATCCTAGCAGGGTACAGTCGGAAACCAAATACAAATATCAACATAATATTTATTAATTTTGAGATGCGTTAAGTTGGAAGATCTAGAGAATTTTCGGTATCCCAAAGATTGGCATAGAAACAATCTTTAGTACCTAGATGTTTAAGTGCAAAATGACAAAAATTATAAACCTAAAACATTGGTTACCATTCTCCAGTTATGTTTTTTGTTTTCGAATCTAGAAACGTACCGTGTATAATTTTATCTGAAATACAGCACTCTAAGCTCTTTGATTGATTGATTTATAAGCTTATTATTTGCCATTTAATCTTTGTAAAGTGCCCTTTAAACTTTGAGGCCACAACAACTTATTGTCTCTCATTTTCGTTCAGCATCATTTAATGAATCTTAACTAAATGGTTTCGTTTTTGAATAGGGTAGTCTTATTTTTTTTATTGTTGCATGTCTTAGTTTTAATCTTAACTGTCTGTGGTACGGCGCAATCGTGGCAGTGGGATGTTTACAGGCTAACTTAACTTAGTTATATACACTTTATGTACGTATTACCCTTATATCTTCTGTACCCTAGGGTGTAGCACTTTCGTTGCTGTCCGTACCCCCATCTAATCAAGCCTGTCCTCCTCTAAGATATGTCTCTACTGGATCAAGGAGGTCGCAAAGTCCTTATGAGTACAGACTAGTAAGTACCGCTTATGAGTATTACCAGTTTTGCTTTGATGGATCATCTCAGTAACATTAGTTACTGTTGCTCGAAACAAAGATGAACAACGTTCATACTCACAATAATAACAATGACAATGTGCGATGTGAAAATTTCTTAATTTGAGTCCTTTAAAAAATACCTTGTTTTTACACGTATCATAGCAAAATTACGTACGGTAATTACCCGGTACGTATAGCGACGGTGCTTTGACAGTTAAACAGCTCTGGCTTTTGAACGGACTAGCAAATTCGTATTGCGATTTCGTGGACCTAATCCACTCAGCAAATTAGTAGGACAACACTACACAATTGGGTGAAAAATACCATTAATTTTATGTAAGATGCATTGCAATGCCAATTTGGTGACTTAACTAGTTAAGTGGAAATTGAAGTGCCTTTAACGGATTGAAGAAAGATCGCAAACGCTGCCCGCTCCAACTTTAGAAAATTCTAAATAAAGGATAAATGCAAATGATCCAGAAAATGACACATTTAACAATTTTTTTGAGGCGATGTTACGGGTACGTGTAAGACCCGACGTACTCGTAGTACCTACGTGTCGTGCCAAAGTCGTGGACTTAAATATTAGTAACTTAACTGGTATGTTACAATCATCAGTTACATTACCTATGGCCGCGGGCCATCGCAAGGTTTAGATGAAAGATACTTTACAATATTCCTCGACCACCTGTCCCTAATAAATTATTGAGTTACGGAAAAAATCACCTACGTGCCGTAACCAATACAGCCTTTTGCCCGTCATGAAATAGACCGCTCCAAGACTTATGGGTAAAAAGGGTATGTTTGTCTGTCTGCACCAGGTTATATTTTATTAAAGGTTATAATATTAATTATTTTTTGTGTCTTCTCATACAACAATAGCCTAACTCTCGAAATTCAAATCTCAAGAATTGCTGCTAGTTCTACTTCAATACCTTTACTTATACAAAAGTACTGTCAAAGATTATGATCAAGGTATGACCGGCAGATAATGCTTTAAAGCCTATCTCACCTATAGTACAAATTTTTGTTGTGCAATAAAGTTTAATGCACGGTCGATCGTGATGTCACTAAACTCACTCGTCACTCGATATCCGCCCTATCCATAAAATTACCATCCCATTCCGATAGGAATATTAATTTTATGGCCCTATCCCTATCATTTTATTTGAAACACCAACAGATTACATACAAGAGTAGACCAAAAAAGTAAAAGCTGATTATAATAATAATATAAAATAAATAAAAATTATTTATTTCGGACAATTAAAAATCCATAGACGGGTTAGTATCATTGATTTTTTTTTTTGAGAATATAGCGTGCAACCTAATTAAAGGTGCGGAGGAGTCGCGGGCACTACCAAGTATAGGCACACCCCAAGGCTGCCTCATGATGTAAAGAACCCTGACATATCACGAACGCGGCGGCTAATCAAGCCCTTTTTTACCTTTAATTTTGGGGACATTAATGTTGTAACACTGTTCGAGTGATATTTCGATTGGTGAGGGTACGTTTAAAATTATTTATTTGTTATGAAAGACTCATTTGTAAACTTTTCACAAGTTCTTAGCAAACCCATTTTATAAGTTGAATTTTCACGAAGTAACACCTGATTCAATTAAACTCATTTTCTATCTTTCTTATACATGGTGTCGCACAGTGGATCGACGCCATACTAGCAAAGGGACATAGGCAACTTAAATATACGTGTGTCAGTTTTCGAAAAACAAATCATTCCATCGTATACGCCTACTTATAAGCTGTAAAAAAGATAAGTAACATTTTCTTATTAGAAACTTATTTTGAGAGCTATGGCACCAAACGTGATTTATTTGTATGGGATATGGCATAAAAAATAGTGTAGCTTCCGATTTTCTTCGTGTTTCGATTTGTTTTTTTTATATGTTATTTAGGCATATATTTGCTACATTTTCTCCAAACAAACATGGTGCGCCACACGCACCCCTTAAGAGGTAGGGGTCCACTTACTTGACAGCAAAAAAAAAACTTTGTTTTTCATAGTATTTGTATGAAAGAAAAAGTTATATTTGCGGTTGTTCAAATTGTGTTAATTGACAAAAATACCGGTTAAGAGGTACAAGCGTTGACTGATGTTTTCCTTCTTATCGACCAATTGATTCATAAGTTATTATTTCGACATATTTTATCTCCAAATCTCATTTCAATGGTGACTACTAAATCTATAGTTTTGTGGTTAACAACACAATTGTTTCCAAATATTGGGTGCACTAAGACCGTGGTAAAACGCTTTCTGGTAGTCTTTTATCAGTGCACCGATGATTTATGGCCTGACCATTTATCAGTAAGTCACCATTGAAATGAGATTTGGAGATAAAATATGTCGAAATAATAACTTATGAATCAATTGGTCGATAAGAAGGAAAACATCAGTCAACGCTTGTACCTCTTAACCGGTATTTTTGTCAATTAACACAATTTGAACAACCGCAAATATAACTTTGTCTTTCATACAAATACTATGAAAAACAAAGTTATTTTGCTGTCAAGTAAGTGGACCCCTACCTCTTAAGGGGTGCGTGTGGCGCACCATGTTTGTTTGGAGAAAATGTAGCAAATGTATGCCTAAATAACATATAAAAAAATCAAATCGAAACACGAAGAAAATCGGAAGCTACACTATTTTTTATGCCATATCCCATACAAATAAATCACGTTTGGTGCCATAGCTCTCAAAATAAGTTTCTAATAAGAAAATGCTACTTATCTTTTTTACAGCTTATAAGTAGGCGTATACGATGGAATGATTTGTTTTTTCAAAAACTGACACTTGTATATTTAAGTTGCCTATGTCCCTTTGCTAGTATGGCGTCGATCCACTGTGTGTCGCCTGTAATTGGAGCAAAAAATGTAAATATAGGCCCTTTAAGTACCCATTAATTAATTCTAAATAGTTTTAATTTAATAAAATGAAAAATATAAATATTGTTATTTTCTAACAAAATAAATCGAACCAGCGTGTATTGCAAACAAATGTGTCCAGTCATAGGAACTTAACATTCTCATTTACTACAACGAGTTAGCGATTTTGATATACATTGATTAGAGATTATTACTTTGAATTACTATATCTCTGAATTTAAGCATTATAAAGCACTATGACCTTGTCATGGTAACTACATCTTTGTAGAATCATTGGTTAAAATCTTTGCTCCTATTACAGGCCACACGGCTGTATATCTAGTTTCGCCATCTATATGAATATTCTAATATGCTTGCTCCAATGCTCTCAATACTTGTATAACAAAATATCTTTTCATCTCTGCTGTTGGAAAATTTAACTTTCATGTGTAGATAGCCGGGTGGAAAATAGCTTTTCCATCCCTAGAATGGAATGTTATTTAGTTTTAATTGGCATGCCATAGAGTCAAAGTACCTAGTCAAAGCTTGGGTCAAAAATATTTGAGCCACATTATACTATTGTTAAAATAAAAGCTTTCCAAACACTCTTGCTTAGCACTACATTAAAAAACGTGTCACTTTTTATTTTTCTTTATGGGCTCTCTGATTTGTTTTTTATTTCGATTATTATTATCTGCGTCATTTGTGTGGAGGGAGATACGATCATACATAAGTATATTAATCATCTGTGGATTCGATCGATATTTTTATCAAGGATTTTAATAATTGATTTCGTCTGCGTTTTTTGTACATTGTTTCCATACGTGCCGTTACTCATTCTAATCGTGTGTAATTTTGAATGTATTAGTACTGTAAGTAAACTATAATACTGTGCAAAATCTTGAGTTTTCATCTCTCGCTGAACTACCTACTTTATATCATCATCACGTTTACAAACACATAAGTGTTTAATTTCTTTCCTTACAGTAGATATGAAATAAATAAATAGTATGTTTAACTCGGATTAAAGCACCCATTTCACTCTCGAATCTCGAGTGAAATGGATCGCTTTCTCCCCTTGTATAACAATCTACTATTATGATAATAACTAACAATGCAGATTTTTCTTCGAGACTTTGTAGGAAACCAAGCTTTCTACGTTAATAATTACTTTATAAGCACTCGTCATAATAAATTATAAGATCATTCACTATACAAATAGGTAACTAGGTACGAGTACCAATGATATTGTAATGAAATATCATAAAATTTTTAAAATTGGGAGGCCTTTTCTGTAATACTTACTTACAATGTTGAACCGTCTCCATGACCTTCCTGAAAAACTGACGAAACACAAAAATATATGCAAATAAACTCGCTTAGCCGTGAAAAGGTATAAAAATATCTTTGGCCAAAGATCGCAAGCTACGTTCGCAATGCTACAGCTAGTATACGGAATAAGGCATAGGGGGAAATGTCTAATGCTTAACTCACATTGTGCCGAGGTGACCAAGAGTTGCACATCAACGATGCATCCTCCAGTATTCGACTCTGTAACAAAAACACTCGTTTGTTTAGATAATCACATTATGTTATGACCATGCCTTAACTACTACAACAAATTTTAGATAAATATGAGATTAAAGGAATACATCCGTTAAATTAATATATTTCAATCTAATAAATAAATAATAAATAAATAAATCTTTATTGAGCCATATTACAATCAGGTCAGCTTAGACTAATGCAGTTATTAGTAAAAAAGGACAGCGTGGGTTCAGCAGCTGAAAGTGATCCCCCCTCGAACTAGATGTGAGTCTGTATCTCGAGGGATAGAAACAGATCCAGAAGAGAACCGCAAATGTTTTTACAAGTAATTATGGCTAATTTATGATACAAACAAGGAGCACTTACTTCCCAAAAGAGATTTTATCTGATTGTTTGGGAAGAAGGCTTAACTTAATATTAGTGTGTGCTTGTGTGTGTGTGTGTAAACAAAACACCATCACTCTTATTTAAATCTCATGTATCTACGCTGAATCGAAAAGCGAATTTTAATTACTGAATGTCACGTGTCCTGTGATAGATGTATTCAGTAAAAATGGCTTACACAACCTTTAAGAGCATTCAATTTGCCTAATTGAGTGTGCTAAGTAAATAACTATGATCGTTATAGCGAGCGGTCATTACGAATGCAGTGGCCACGCCTAGCACGACTATGAATGGTTAAACAGTTTCAGCCGCTTGAACAAATATATGTTAGCCTTAATTCTTAGTTGTGTCGTAACATTTTTAGTTTGCCGTTTAAGTTCGGTAATAATTTATTTTGTAACTGCTACGTTTGCTGTTAAAATTATACGTTGACAATGTTGTTTATTTTCATGAAAGGCAACTGAAATTTTTACATTATAAAATGAAACGGTTTTGCGAACTGATAGTTTGATATTATTTAATGCTTTTCATTTTATGTAGGTAGCTAAAGCATTTTGACTAAGGTATGTAGCATTGAGGTTACCGCTGCTTAACCACCGTAAGAGCCAAAATTTATGCTTTTGCTTAAGGTATATAGCATTATGGTCACCCGTGCCTAACCACCGTAAGAGCCAAAATCTATGCTTTTGCTTAAGGTATGTCGTATTAAGATCAACGCTGCCTAACGACTGTAAGAGCCAAAATTATACCTCTCGTCGTCTATTGTTTGGAGTATGCCCGTTTTCATGCCGTGTGTGCAATCGAATTTATTTTGAAAGCATTAACGAACGCGGTAATTTTGTTTTGCTTAACCAAAAGTTTCTTCTCCGTTTTCATATTATTATTTTTTTACCGTGGTAGTCTGAAGTTCTAAAAATAAAATCAAACATGTTCAATCATATTCAATTTAAAATTTTTCACATTCGAGCACAGTCTTATGAATCCAAATTGTTTTATTGCAAAGTATACCTACTTTGACTAGGAAAGTACACGTACAGGCCTTAATAGCCTTTCATAACCGGCCATCTTGAAAAGTGGCGCAATTTAATTTTTACCCGTCACTATGAGACCCATTCTCGTCAAATGAAAATTGAACTTAATATTTAGATGATAAGTTTTATATTCCCGTGCAGTTTGATGGTTGGATCTATGACTATTGTATCAAGTCGTAGCAATACAGCCACTACAGGACCAATTTAGCTGTTCCGAGTGGTTGGAAGCTATAAATAATTCACGCAAGTTTGCTTTTATAATGCCAGGAGTTTATGATAATCGCCGATTTGGTATGTGAGACTCAATACTGCTATTCAGTGCAGCAGTGCTCGGTATTTTTCATAGGTTCTTTAACATAAGTACAGTCAATATCCAACTAACTAAAACGTTGAGGTCAATGACTTGGGTAGTATACGTTCAGCTAATTTATTGGATGCCGGCGTTTCATGACCTGCCTAGACGTCCAATTGTCTGGCTGATTTGAGCAGATGGCATGGTTGGATACTAAGTTGACAAGTCCAGACCACAAAACTAACAGTAGCGAGTTTGAAACCGATAAGTACAGTACAGATTTTTAAAATATGAATAGTATTTAGATAAACCGCTTCATTGAGACTTCGCCTACGGGGCACAGGGGAGCGGGGGCTGCAGAAACACCCGCCCGCGCCGCACACTAACCGCACTCTCGTCTCCCCCCGCAACTCTTTGCCCCGCAAGCGAGGTCTCAATTTCGAGGTCTACCCTATGCATTGTTAGTTTTTGGCTTTGTATCGGTGTCATTGTTTATTTACTAAAAATGTTATTACAGAGGTGATTGACAACAGAGCGATGGTGCCTTTTACACGAAACGTAGGTATAAAATTGCAGCAAAATGGTAATTTCCGTTTGATATAATTTCTTCTGCTGTTTCTCGAAGTTGCCATTGAAGCTGGCTTATTATGTCAACCTGTTATTACGATAATACTTATAATGAGAAAAAAATGTTGAGAAAATCATCCGTGAAACACAATTACATCAACTCTAGAAAAATAAAATGAATGTTTCTTGAATGAACTAACTCTTCTAAAACACCTACTCATTCGCATGCGGCAGCGATGCGGCTGAACGCTATTTTACCATCATCATCATTATCAGCTAAAAGATGTCCACTGCTAAACATAGGCTTCCTCCACGGCTTTCCACGACGACCGGTTGTGAGCTGTCTGCATCCAGTGCGATCCTGCAATCTTCACAAGGTCGTTTGTCCATCTTGTCAGTGGACGCCCTACGATGCACTTTCCAATCTAGAACTTTTCAGCCCCATCGGCCATCAGTTCTTCGCGCTATGTGCACTGTCCATTACCACTTGAGCTTACTGATTCTCAGGGCTATGTCTGTTACTTTAGTTCTTCTACGTATATATTCGATCTCGTAGAGAAACACCGAGCATAGCCCTCTCCATCGCTTGTTGTGTGATTTTGAGCTCCTTTATGAGGCCCATAGTTAGAGTTATTATGCGACCGCCGGCGGCGTACAGTCCAAGTTATCCTTTCCAATTGGGTTAAGACTAACAGCACTATTATTTTAAAATCAATACCTATAAATAGCTAAAAAACAGTACTTAAAATTTTAAGGATCTTAACTCTTATGAAAACGTCGTTACTTAATTGAGTTTCCTCATAGATAGAAGTAACCCAACCCATTCCAGGCAACTAAGGCCCGGTTGCGTGATCGATAGTAAACGCAATTAATAGTTTAATGTCGTAAACAGCGGTTGAATATTAATGATTGTGCGTGTATTGAAGAATAATATACCTTGCATGTTCAATAAAGTAGCCATTCTGTCATTTTATTATTTTTTTCTTCCAATAACGCACAATCGTAAATATTGAACCACTGGTAACGTCATTAACCATTATCTGAGGTTACTATCCATCACGCAACCGGGCCTAAGCCTTGTACTCTGCAAGTGCGAATTCGTAATAAATTCATTCCATGGCTGCTCGGGGTCAGTTTGCGCTTTCTGTTGACCGAGCTAATTAGATCCTGATGTAGCGTAACGTGCTCGCTTATTTATTTTATTTTCACGGTAGATAAGTTAGCTAAATTATCTTTAGATTTTATAGAAACTTTATGGTTCCATAGCCGAATGGCAAAAAACGGAACCCATATAGTTTCGTCAAGTCTGTCTGTCCGTCCGTATGTCACAGTCACTTTATTCTGTAACTATTAGCATTACACATATGAAACTTGGTAGGTAGGTGTATTCTATTAACCGCTTTTCGATTCCCATATAAAAAAATAATGATAATGCAGTTTATTAAACCAAACATTATAAAAATGAAATATTGAAATTGGCTAGCCTCTGTTACAACTGCAAAGGATATCGCAGTGTTAAACATGGCGTCTTGCTGTATTCAAAGTCATTAATTAAAATATTGATTTATCATCTTTGATCACAAATACATTACCACGACAACATAAAAATCGGTCTGTAGCTAACAAATATTTCTTTTTCATGAATTCCCTACAACTCAGTTTAATTACTTCAACCGCTTTCTGCAGCGACGCTGATTAAATGGCGGCTCGGACTAACTCGACTTAGACTACAATTCGTTTTGATGCTAATCGTTCATTCGGTTAAAGAGCGATTTCAACTATCGGTTTCAATTCGTTTCAGGTTTTATCTTTTTGGTTTCTAGGCTTTTAAATAATAATTTTGTTCACGTTTGATCACGACGTTGACGATGGACGATGCAATTTTTTTTATGGCTAAGTTTAATATGTAGTCTTTTCGATATTTTTATGTAAATAAAATGATCCTATTTTTGGTTATTTCAAAATTAAAACTAATATATAATATAACTAGATAACCCGGTGAACTTCGTACCACTTACTTAGATTTATGTAAAATGTAGTTAAAACTTAAGCCGAACAAAACGAATTAATATGAAAAAACTACAGAAAATTCAAGTAAAGCACAAATTGATATAAAAACGGAAATTCGTCACTTCCAAAGGACACGGTCGACCCGCCATACATTGCTTGCCCCAAAAGTAAAAATCCATGCGTCACGACCAAAACTAATTTTAGGGGTTCGTTTCTTCGCCTTTTAAAATAATATAAGCCGTAAATAGCGGGGTTTTCACATGAAACGAAATAAAATGTGTGGGGTCAATCTTTTGCACACTATTTAGAACAGGTCTTTCTAGATCATAGCGCCATCTGTGTCGAAAAACCGCCATCTAGGCCACCAAAACTAAAACATAGAAAACTGCCCCTCTAGGGTGCGTAACGCGTGAAAATTACGATGACGCAAACAATAGCCAACGAAAAGAAGTTCCTTGTCGCAGTTTTTTTTCAAGTTTTAGGAAGAGGTTAGTAGGTTTAAAGGTTAGTACCTATGGGAGGCAAACGTCATTTTCCTTCTTAAAATAGCGATTGCGAGCGCTTAACTTTTAACTAACTGCCAGTTCTATGACACAGTATGACACAATATGCCATTTCGTTAAGCGGTCGTCAGTTTGCTAATAAGTGCTCGAAACCGCTATTTTCTGCCAAACACAACAATTGTTGGGGACAGGAAATTGTATTCAATCGTTGTCCTATTTTTTTGTAGATTTATATGCCGCTAGATAAAAGCAAAGTAAATTAACAATATTGTATTAAAAATTCAATATATTTTTTGCAAAATGATATAGTCAAGTCTCTTAATGCTTTTCTTTAATCAAACATAAAACTACTCTGGGGCACGATACGACCGTGTCCTTTAAGAAGTAAGTTTTTTAAATGATCGAACCTGAGCTGGTTCCGAAAGAAATAGTGTGTCATGCATGTTAGGCCTACTGGAGTCTTATTACAATGTTGGCAGTATTTGCAGAACGTATACCTGCCTGTCATTAATTTGGTAAGATTGGCACCCGTCAAACATGTCAAACAACGTCAAACATAACCCATTCATTATTTTTATATTTTGAAATTTAAATACATGATGTTATGAGCAAAGTTGATATTATGTTGTCGATTCAAAAGTCATGTTTTAATGCGTTCTTCAATTCGAGTGGAACCGAGACTACAAATACCGTCAAATGTTTGACAGAAAGTAAGTGGTCAACTTTTATAAGGGAAAATGGAATTGTCGTTTAACTCTATCTTTCTCGCAGTTTTTCCTTATTTGCTCACCGTTTAGACCTACCCTGGCCTACGACAAACATTTTAAAACCAAAATCAGCTCAATCGGCCCAGCCGTTCTGGAGTTTGAATCAGACTAACGAACATTAATTCATTTTTATTTATATAGATATACTAACAAAATACATGATAAAAAATATACTAAACACCTACCCATTAAATAACGAAGCGGTTTCCAAGTGGCAAGGAGGCGATTATATACGATATTTAAGTATTTGATATTTCAGCTATTTAAGTAGTACTTTGTGATTTCCAGTACTTTGTTTGACGTGCTAACTTTTCAAATACTAATAGAGTAATCAGCGTAACTAAAACGTAATATTTTATTATTATTTTGCCATGAACGCCATGCCATCTAAGATGCAACGTCCTATTCTCGTATAAATATTGATCAATGTTGTAGAAAAAAAAACCCTAATGTAATCCCATTGTCAAGAATTGCATGAATACTTGACGTTTTTTGTACAAATGCGAGACCTGCTTACAGTCTTCCTACAGAACATTAAGATTTTCCAAAAAAAAAAACAATCAATTTCATCAATAATAAGATTTCCAACTCTTTCGGCAGGCGCCTTCAGCAACTGTTCGATATAAATTCTGTGATATCGATATGAAATCTGCGAAAGTTCGGAATTGGAATCAAACTAAACTGGGATTACCAGGAATCTTCGATTAACTGCACGAGAAATACCTTGGAGAATACAGTGTTATGGCAAAGCACTGTGTACAGTCAACTACGCACATCGCTCTCCGTTATTGGAAAAACACCCCTATGACAACTAAGTAAGATACACAGTGATTGTTATCCAAAAATCAGTCTTCCGCATTATGACGCTATGGAAGCGCTTCAGTTATTATATCGCTGAAATCAACTCTGATACAGTTTATGTTTCTTTTTTAAATCAATATCTAAAAAGAGTTCTGTTAGCTATGAAGGGACTTATAACTTTGTGTTTTATCAGTATTTCTAGGCATTCTGAGCATTTTATTAATAAGATCTTACGTAGTGGATTAAACAAGTACTTAGAGCAAGTGCACTGCATCATAAATTATGTTTTTACCTCTACATTAAAGGAAGACAATTTTAACGATGATGAATGTCAAAGGTCCGATGTTGCTATTAAATAACAAGAACCTTAATGTATACTGTCAAAAGAGCTGTTAATTTCGCGAAAATATAGGGTTTCCATAGAAAGTCGTGGGGCTCAAAAACAGATTGAGATATGCACCGTAGAGACATCTTCCACTGTCACCCCTGAATAATTAATTATCAGCCCTTTGCCGCCCGCTAAATGGCGTGACTAAAGAGGGGGCGGGGAGGGGACCTCCCACAAACTTTTAATATGAAAGGTACAGTTGAGCACAAAACAGGGCCCGTTTTAAATACCGCCGGATTACACAGAAATGTGCTTACATTTTCGCCTTGGAACTGGAAATACGTTATTTGGTGAGTGTAATGCTGTCTTTTCGATTATAAATAAATATTAGAATAGAAACTATTTTAGTCCTGAAATGTGTTTGTAGTTAATGGTCCGTTTTATACTAAAATGTTTGGCTGATAGATAATCTTATTATTAGTTCGCCTGTGTAGTTTGTTTTGTGAATTACATTCTTTATCCTTCTTAGAATACAAATCAGAAATATTGCTGTCAAGTTATATTCATTAATCGCTGTTTAGATTCCATGCGCGGTGCGTGACAAGCCATATAAATCGGATAAATACTATAAATTACATGGTGGTAAATATTACGTGATCTGGACATGCATATGCATAATTGATATTCATAGAATATGTTTGCATGTGTTAATTTTAAAAACAATTTCGCACCATAATAGATATTTCTTTTATTTCAAAATAAGTTTAGGATTTGTTTGTAAGTGACATGAAATCCGTAATATCTGTCAATGAAGTGACACTGTTTGGTGGATTTTTCCTGTATTTTGTACACTTCCATGATGGTAGTAAATAATAAATCAAAATTATTTCTATTGTGTTGTTGCCCGGTATCTCACCACAACCTACGTACAACACATGAACTAACGTATTTATAGTTTGTATACGTACTAGATAATATTTCTATAAATATTACATTGATTGGTATTTTTTTTAAAATTATATATTGATTATAAGAATTTGATTTTTACTTGCAATATTATACGATAATGCATTCTAGTTACTTAACCAATGTCCCAAATACGAGTCCCCTTTCAGGCTCTTAAAACCGGCCCCACAACAGTAGCAGGCTAACATTTAGCGGCTCGGTCCGCCCACCTGTGCGGGTCACAGGGCCCAGCTGTAAAAAATTACGACCCACTCAAAATCCGCCCAGCCCATACAATTACACTCACTAAACGACCGTCGAACACCAAAAAGCTCCGAACAATCTCACCTAAATCATTCTCTAAGCTGCAAATTCGACGGGGCATTAGACAAGGACGGGCAGATGCAATTTGAAAGCGGGGGAGAAAGACGCGAGAGATTATGGTAATCGCGATAAAAATGAGGGTGGGGGGTACTTAAGAGCAATTTAAAGATATTGTATTTAATGTTCGCTGGAGGGAGGATTTGAATTGATAATTGAGGGCCTATCGGCCGAGGGTGCGTCGCGACAACGAATTAGTCTCGCTCGACTGATATCTTAGGTAGCAGTAGGTAAGTAATTTAAGAAAGTTTTTGTAGACAACCTTAGGACAAAAGGGTATAATAAAGTAGAAGATTATTTATAAGATAATGTATGGACTTACATTGATCACCACAAATAATGAAAACTTTTTGAAAAGGGGTATTGACAATAAATTAGTGCTTCACAGCACCTGCTCGGCAATGTAAGATTATATGTTACGTTTGTTTAACTCAGTGTTTAAGACGTAGTTTTGTATGGAAGTCCATTATATCCCTAGGGTATCTAAGTAATTTGAATTATAAAAACGGACTCGCATGCCTTCGCAAGCACGCACAATCAACCTGAGGTAAAAAAAGAAAGTAGGTAGGAATACAAAATACTTCCTGATTTGGCTGCATGCAGTCAGAGTCAATATTTCACTACCTTTTCATTTGTGAAAAAAATAATTGTCATTGATATGTTAGCAAAAATATGATTGGATGATTTATTCAGATGATAATATAATTACATTAACTATATGTTCACACATATGTGTGTACATGTACTTAATTAATTATGCTAAGGAAATATTTGCTGAAAGAACATTTTATGTAACATCATCCTGAAGTGGACGTTGGCATTCGGCAAAGGGGTGGACAGGTCTTAGATTTATAAGTGAGTGAAGGTCTAAGTTCAACTTCCTAAGAGCTTATTAGGTATTATAGACATTAAAGACCTCGAAAATCCTGTCCATGATAGATCTAGATCATAGACTATAAACGGATATTTCACTGATGGCCACCACAATCCATATATCAGTTCGGCTTGCCAGTGTTCATGCAAAATTAACCGGATCAAACATATCCGGGTGGCTTAGACTGGCATCCGATTGGTGACGGACGTCCGGTTTTGATAACCAGTGGTTATTGGTATAAATACGCATGTCAAAGCCCTATTCTGTAACACAAATACGTATTTTCTAATATTTTCCATCTCTGTCGATCATGCCAGCACGACCTTGAGAGTGATAAGTTTACAGAATAAGTACATAATAAAAGTTACAGGTATCTAAGTACCTACTAAAAGTCTGAACATAAATGTGAATTAAAATTGTATCTTCAAAATAAATTCAAATATGTTTTTAAAAGTGATAGGCTGACTAATTTGAATGGACTTTGCCGTAGATTAGTCGGCAACTTTGGCTACTTCTTTATTTATTTATTTTCTCGCATGTCATGTCAATGTTGGTATATTCGGCGGGTTAGCAACTGAGTCTTTAAGCCAAATGACAAGAAAGAAAACAGAAATGACACTGACTGTGTCCTGCAGTGGAAAACTCGTGCACAAAAAATCTTAAAAAATTGAGATGCACCGAGATACTACATTAAATGTGTTTATTCATAGTCTTAAGGTTATATATTTTCGTTTAAATGGAGCAACAAGGCCTCAAGTGTTTTCACGACAATGTATTAAAAATCGACCATTACATTTTCAAGCCTCGGTTACACGCATCCCCAAAATTGCTAGAGCGAAAATGTATTTAAATGAAAATATGGCGGCCTCGCTAAATCTAATCGTAGTTGGAATGTTTGAATGATTATGTACGTTACACAGCGCTGTATCACAGATAACGTTTTATTTTCGCGTTTAGATGAGTCTATTTGATTGGTTTGCTGACCGATGGAGGAGACGGCATAACGTGAATGAAATACAGAACTCATTTTGATAACGCTTCAAATACGATCGCTAGGATTCAGGTACGGAAGTCTCGACATAGTTCCCTGTAAAACAACCAGTAGCCGTAGTAGTTGAACATTAGTAGTGGTAGTGGTTTTACAGAGAACTTTGTCGAGACTTCCATACCAGGGGAACATAAGATATTTAAACAAATTAAAAATACTGTTCACTTCTCCTATTAAAATTATTATACGCGAATCAGGCTTACCTGATGTTCTTAAACATAACGGAGAGCCACATTTCTTGTTATTACATATTTGTAAAAAAATATGATTTTAACTAAATATCTACCTAACAGAGTTAACATATCCTGAAATTATAAAACACAATAAAGACTTTTTCTTATAACAAATCTTATCCCATAACTAATTATTTGCCGTCAGCATTACCGTTAATTAATCTACCATAATAATTAGTGTCACTTTTCGGTCTGGGGAGAGTGGGATAACGCGTTGCATTAGCGGCACCGTTACCGTTAACGGTTATCGTTATGGCCCCCCTAACCAACGGTACTGCGATTTTAGCGGATGCTTATGTGGCGTACTGTACCTAACTTTGTGGGGAGGTTGTGCTCGAGTGTACTTATGTGGAGGGGCGTCTTTGTTAATTACGTTAATTATACTTGATTGTTTTGTTATTCTTTGGGTTCGGTGCTCATGGGTAAGTGGACATTTCTGCTTGTATATTGATTTCGTTAATCGCTGTTTGGCAAAAACGTTCTTAACTGTTTTGGAAGATTTTTCTGAGGTTTTATTGGCAGGAGATACTCTAATTAAAAAAGATTAATTTTAATTTCATGAACGTACTATTGTTTATTTTATCAAAATGGTCATCAATTCGATGTGTACAACGTCCTCTTTGATGTATATTACTGCAACTAGTACTAGTGATGTTACGGAGGCTTCCAAATTATTTTAATCCAACATTAAGGAACTTTTCAAAATTACTTTACAGTCAAATCATATCACAGTAGTAACTATTATTTAATTCATATTTGTTTCAAGTTTGCTGGTCGAACCCTAAACTCAAAATAAACAAAAAGAAAACACAAAAAGAAGGGTTTATAACATCCTTTTAAATTACCGTGTCCTGAAATAAACTGAAATATTGGCTTCTTCTTCTTCTTCGAGTCGACTGGTAACAAATTATAATATTTTCGCCCAGTATTGTGCAACATTGATTGCGTTGGCGTTTGCCTGCTGCAGATCTTGAAGCGTACATGAGCTAGGACATTTGGGGCAGGACAGGAGATGGGCCAAATATTAAAATAAAATATATATAATATATAGAAATATTGTCTGAACAGTAATTATTACTGTAACTTGGCTGCATTGAGAAAGAAAGAAAGAAAATGAATTTATTTATTAATTTATTCATTGTATCACCCTAAGGTAACCACTATAACAGATGCCCATATTTTGTTTGATTTTGCAGCTGCTGTAGTACATGGAGTATAGTATAGCGGATGTAGTGTATGGAGTTTGTTACAAAATGTAAAAACAAAGTGACTTCAACAATACAATAAAAATAACAGAATAGATATAACACGACCAAAGGCGCGGAATTCACAAACTTTTAAGCTTCCTAATCTGTTTTTTTTTTGGTAACGTAATATTTTTTTACCGTCACTAAGCCCTGAAAAGGGTGAATACTAGCTTATCTAAGCGCTCGCAAACAGAAAAAGCCTACCGAGAGCGTGCCGTCCGTTCGTGCGTCGTAGAATGCGCGCCACAAAATTTAGACAGGGGCGGGATCCGATCGATAGAAGGCGGGCCCCGTTTCGGCGAGGCCCGCGCCCCACACCACTCTAATTGATTGACACAGACAGACAGACGGTTTCTAGCCCTTTTTATTGTATCTCCGGCGGTGATTTCGTTTTATGCAGTTTTTGCCGCTCAGCGTGCTGGTTGGGATGACGCCAGTTTTTACTGCTGATTTGATAGTGTGGCTTTTATTTGTTTGGTTGGCGGATTAGTGTATAGAGTTTGGAGTTTTAAAATCGTTTGGGTTAGCAATGGTCATCTAAAGTTTGAGTATGGGAATTGACCATTCCACTAGCCATTGTATTAAGTTTAGTTTTGCAGCATTATACGTCAATATCTTTTATATTTATATTATTTAAATTATTTATATTATTTAAATTCTCAAACCTTTTTTTTAGCTGCCACCAAAATTTTTTTTGATGACGTGCTTCTTTATTATAATAATCCATGTTGTAGGAGTACCGTATTTACTGTTTTTTATAATAACTTTTCAATATTTTAAATCATTAAAAAAATTCAATTCAATTCAATCACCCTCTATAGTAAAAGGCAGACAGGCAGTGCTGCTTACTCACAGTCAGCAGCATACAGGAAATCTAACTGTCAAATCTGAACCTAGAAGCCCAGACAGGCGAGGGAATTGTCCCATGACATTGGCAGCCTAAAAGCCTGGCCTAATCCTTGCAGGATAGGCACTAGATGAATATTGTCGTGATCGTCTATCTTTTACGAAATAATAGCGGCTCGACATCAAGTTACTTAAGCCCGTACCTAAACAAATGTGAATATAACTCATTAAGGGAAAATAACGCATTGGATTTCTAATTAGACGGAAACAATTTCATTTGTTATTTTCGTCCTTTTTGTCTTGAAAAAAAAAACGACTTTTTAGTTACCTCCTTTTTCGAATTTCGTCAATATATATAACTTAAACTAATACTGAATTTAAACAAATACTTCACTGAAAACCGTATCTAAAATGGCTTAAAAGCGAAAGATATAATCGCGCACAAACATATCTACATACATACAAACATACAGGTCAAACTAAGAACCTTTTTTTAATTCGATTCAAATATGTATACTTGTTTAGGCATATGCTTCTCAGTATCACTTAGCAAAATTTTAAATATTTAGTAACTATTTTTGTGTTCATTCAAAACGTTTTTAGAACGTTCGTAGCTATTACTAAAATAATTTATACTTCTACCTGAAAGAGCGGTAACACGTAATACAACCTTGTTTTAAAAACTAACTTATTTACAACAGAGGTTCTATATTCCGTGCTTTTGACTAGTACCACAGAATATGTAGTAGTTCTACATACTATTACCTACAAAAATCTGAAACTACCTTGGTTACCCTTACAGTTGTATTCGTTCGCACAAATTGTTATACTATACAACACCATTTAGTTTATTGTTCACAAACCAACTTTTATTAGAAAAATAACATTAAAGAGCACTCACAAGCTAATTTATTAATGCATTGTCTATGACGTATATTATAATATTAGATTTTTCATTTCACCTGTACGGAAAGTTGAACTTTTAAGTGTAGATAACCGGGTGGAAAATAACTTTTTTACAATTCTTGCATTGCCGATGCCGATGTAAGATTATATGTAATGTTCAGTGATGTCAAAGTGCGTCATTATTCTATCTGGACGTAATATTTTATAAAAATACATTATCTCCCTAGGGAATAAATGTTAAATAAAATTTGAAAGACGAGCATGCATTTGAGGTCATGATTTGAAAATCGAGTTGGCAACGATCGCAGAGAAAAAATAGAGTGTAAATACCTATTTCATGATTTGGCTATTCATCTCCCACTAAACTGTACCTACATTATAAAATCCACATCATCTATAACCACCCAAGTAAATTTAATTTCTTTCTTCAGTCACCCATTGCAATCTCGAACTATTAGCGTTCTTACTTCGTTCGAGTGTTAGAAAAATCTTGAGTGCTATAGGTCGCAGTATCCCTTGGTTAACAATCTACTCTTACTCTATTTTATTGCCAAGTAGTCGCTCCCAAATGGTCTTTAATACCTAGTACTAGCTCGGTTGAGGGGATAAAGTGCAGGTATAAACAGCAATCACACTCTTACAGGATTTTCAATTGGCTTTTTAAAGTTCTCCTATTACATTGCATTACGTACGTATCAAATGGTTATTTGGTATATGAGACGTACACATGAAGAGCTATGAGCCTTCTACGAATAACGAAATACGTTGATACATCATCAATTTCAGATCATCGTTTTAAGTTAAGCAACCGAAGCAATTTTTATTTCAAAATCCTTTAAAATTACTAAGCGATAAGCGTATTGACGCATTCAGTTTTTTATAGTAGGCCTCCTGGGGGCAACTTAATCCTTTCAATTCCGAGGCAGTTCAATTCCCACTCAGTGTAAACGAATATTATCAATATAATAATATTATAATAATACTACAATGGTATGAATATTAATATTTATATTGTTATATTATAGTAATATTATCAATATAATGCAAAATTGCAATAATAATTGCTAATTTAAGAGTAAAGCAGAGCGTTTTAACTGTCAAAACTGCATCGCAATTATATGCACCCTGGTAATAACTTTGTACCTACGCTTGTAATCTTGTCACATGTATAGAAGTAACGTAAATAAATCATAAAACCACATGCCTATGATTGTCGTGTTGAATTGCCCACATAATATTCGAGTATTATGCAATAAAAATGATAAACTTATACACAAAACCATTTAGCAAACGTCTGTAGATAAATATTCCCACTGAGTATACCCCTATTGTATCTGCGAACGGCAATGAGAAGAGAGATTTGAAAAAGAAAGGTTTGACATCAGTTTGATTGAGATTTTAACTCACTGCAGCTAGAAATAAGCTAAGCTATCACATTTTTCTTTTCAGTTCTAGTTTCTCTTAAGGGACTGAAAAAACTTTGATTTTTCTTCAATCACTAAACTTATTCTACAAAAAAAAATGTGATGTAGTCACAAATCAAACATTATCGCGTATATCACAACAAAATTATCGATTTAGAAGACCGCAAACAATGAACAGATGCATCAAAAAACAAGGGGCACTTAATGACAGCGATAATTATCAAAGTACCCGCAATACACTTGACATGTTGTGAGAGCGCCGGAAGCCGGGGTGGATCCGCGGTCACGTGACCGCCGGCCATCTTGTCTAACTACGCACTTCCTGCCGCGGCGGGCAATGCAGTGGTCGTAAACTGTTCCGCCCCAAAACAGAACGCTTTTTGTTTCACTCGAATACGGAAAAGAGAAAAAATGGGATATTGAATCATTTAAATATTGAAATTATTTTTCGAGGGATTTTATTAAAATTAAAACTCATGCAGATTACGTTATCATTTAGTTTTGCATTATAGAAGTCATTATACAATTATAAGATAGTATGCTTGTTTATTGTAAAGTTGGGTATGATTCGAATACAACTTCATAATTGATTTGAAAACTGCAAAACGATGCACCTATACTCCACAGTGATACTATAATACTATATTCCTTGCAACGGAGCAAAAAATAGTACGTTCAAACCCTAGGAGCACTCTCTAACACCCGACACTCACTTTCAATTCCAACAGCCGCCGTAACCGGATGAAACCGGATTTAGAAACCAAATCTCTTGACCGGATCGATCCCCAACAGTTATGAAAAGGCCACATTGATACGAAAAGGGGATCTGCCTAAGCTCCAAGGGAAACCTCAGCACCAAAGAAAATATTTTCTTCCATGTCGCGTAAGTTTCACTTTACCCACAAAGGTGTTTGTGCCGTCTCACAGATAACACACACCTCTATGTGTTTGACTTAAGATTCAATTTCGGGATTGTGTTTTTTTTTACGACAGGGGTCTTTTCGATCCTGCCTTGCCTGTCACCGACTATCAATATCTGCTGTAAACTGACGTATGGGGTGGCAAAGGCCGCATGTAATCGATAAATTGTGTTCGCTGGCTACTTAAGAAAGTTTCGATGTGTTTATTGGATTTATTGACACGCTGTCGCGAAGCTGAGAGAACTGGGAGTTGTAACCAAGTCAATGAATAAGTAAACATGACTCATAGTTTGCGTCTGGGCTACGAATAGGTATACACAATGACGAGTAAACTTATATTATTTTGTCTACTCGATATTGACAGCTTTAACCTGTAGCTCTACTACAATGGTGATTAAAAAGTACAAAATTTATAGATATTAATGTATTTTAAAAGACAAATATAATTTCAAAAACATTATTTTAAAACTACAGAACTAACTGTAAAGGCACCATCTATATTTATTCATAACCTTTTTCTAAATGATGGTTATTAAATTACTTACGGCGAACAATACCTACGGCGAGCGAACTGCCGCCTATCTCGCTCCTCGACTTATCAACGAGCTCCCTAGTGACCTTCGTATCACACCATTGAACATTAAATATAAATTGAAAGCTCATTTTTTACAACTTTTGCTTTGAAATTTGAATGTAGTCACCACTCGTCAGTATTGAAACATAGCTGAATTTATGTATCTATCTCAACTATTTATAGATGGTATCGATGTGACTTGAAGCAGCATTATCCCAAACCTTAGTGGTTTATTCGTGCTTTTTTTATTGTAACCGTTTGTATGCTTTTTATACGGTAATAAATGAAAAAAAAACTTAATAAAGGTTATAGACCGCATGTTTAGTACCCCTGTCCAGTAGCGTCACCACAATCGCGTGCCAGAAACCGGAAGTGTGTCCCCAAATCATTGCAAAGCGTTGCACGTGCGCCTAATTACTGTCCACTGGACATTTCAACGTACAGTCAGCGAAATATGACCATTCTCGCAATCAAAATTGACACTTATATACGATGTAATAAAGTCTATAAATCACGCCAGGTGCTTTTGTATGTGATTGTACTAACACTTCAGCATTATATTACCATTTTGAAGTGATCCCCTTTTTGATATGTTGTCTTTTAGCGAAAAGTTCAGCTTATGGTGGATCAACACTTGTGGTTTTTGATCGTGACATATTATTGTTGAGGCAATTGTGTGCTTTTTGATGTGGATGATTATTTTTATTTTGAAAGCAATATTTTAAGTCACTTTTCATGTTAAAACAATTTTAAATTTTAACTTCATAATACATTACGTAGGTATTCATTTCGTATTAACAACGACATTTTGCTAGTCTCTTAAAAAAATAAACACTTGATGCGCAAATTAATCGCGACAAGCCAACGCAAACGCAACGCATTCAATTTCCGTGAACTTTCAAAAAACATTATCAAATGTTTGTCCTTACTATAAAGTGCCATAATCATAGTTAGTGTCGATAAAGTCGTCGCGGCATAATTGATGGGCTGAGCCGTCGCGGCCATACATAACTCATTAGGCTATTAATCCAATATGCATCTCGAACCAACAGCGCAATGAGATTGACCTCATTAAGGATATAAGCACACACAGGTTCCTGGCAGTGGACTTAAGTCAGCATTAGCCCGGGGCAAGCATATATTAAGGATATTGGCTAACAGCTTTGTCAACAGTAATACAACTGGTGCAGTACAAGAGATACCAAACATGTGCCATCAGAATATTGACCAGTCACGGCATACTCAGAAAACGTGATGGTAGACTACACTTGGGTAAAGCCTGTATCCACGCGAACGATAGCAAATGTTACTGTTTCAAAATTTCAGCACTTCCCGTATGCAACTAAACTTATTGTATATGTTCTTTATGTGTATGTAAATATAGAGTTTTCCAAAAATCCAATAAATGGTAATGCAAGTTCAAGTGGAAACGGGGGCGAAAAAATGGTAAATGATAGCTGGGCAGAAAAATTATATATGGTGACCGTCCGACTAAAGGCGTAGCGTAAAGGACATTCACCGCCAAGATGGACAGACGACCTTAAAAAGATCGCAGGATCACACTGGATGCGGACTGCTTGCAATGCAAGAAGTCGCTGTGGAACAGTGGAAAACCGTGGGGAAGGCCTATGTTCAGCAGTGGACGTCCTCTGGGTGATAATGATAATGATGGCAGTTGGTTGCTAAATGAACATAGAAAAACATATTCAAATTACTCCCTTCAATGCATTCCGAGTTAGCTTGAATTCTTTGTAGGTACTAGAATGGATATCACTTCAAATCGTCTCTGGTTTCATTATTGTCGTGTTTAATTTTAGATCACACATCACACAGGCAAAACAGTTCCTGTTTTCAAAAAAAATCATTTGTAGTATGAAACGATTCATCTGCATCAAAACACAAGTATAAAGTCTAGCCAATATAGAATTGCATACCCAAACTTGATAGTTAGTTGCAAGCAACTTCGCAGGCGATCTTGCCGGTCTATGAATCTTAAATAAGTTATTGTAGTTAACCGAAGATAATTCAACTAGTTCCTTTGTCGACATGCTGAATTTAGTTATTAATGGTTTTGATAATTGTGTTTAAATACTGAAATCGACTTATCTAACACTACAAATCAGAAATGGTCAAAATACAAATTAATACTGAACTAAACCTTTATATTCTATCACGTCCAGTGACATCGGGCAATATCGGTCACCCAATATCTAAAAATACTAGGAGGTGCGTGACCAATCGTGGGAGCTGCCACCTGGCTGTAAAACAACGGTATAATAATCCAAATAACACCCGCCAATTTGCTATATCATACCGTAATCAATACTCGGAAAGAGTTTCGGACTCGTTTTTAGATTTATAGTTTCAAGTAGGTAGATCCAGTCCTCATTATTCATTTCTTTTTTGGATCTTCATATGATATGGGTTCGCTCTTGTCTCCAGACTAGACCAGACGTGGCATAGAGAGAAATATTGATGGAACAAGCTTACCCAGAAAAAAGCCTGTTTACTCTGACTCTGGAAGTTTTAGGGAATACCCTTCATTCATTGGAAACACTGATGTAGGCAGAGCATTCGACTTTTTTGCTATGCGCACTATAAAAGTAAATGAGAAGCACTGAGTTTGAATCAGGGGAACATCAGCGTGGTTACGGTGGTAACCGCAGTGCGTCTTTGCCCACTTTTAGCACACAAATCTCAAACCGATATCACATAATAAACCAGTTTCTCCCGCTAACACGTTTGCACCCGTTCTCCTTCAAAGTGCGAGTGCTTCGAAACCATTACAATATGCACACATCATAAAACCTGCGGAGTGAGTACACAAATTGACAGCTCACTGAAGGGATAACCGTAAAAAATGCTCGCGATCATAAAGTGGCGCTAAACCCTGATATTATAAAGAACCGATATTGGAGCCGTGATCGGAACTGAGCTGGTGCGCTTTTTATGGCCGCAGTGTTTGATAACTCTAAACAGATGATATGTTATTTTTACTTTTGTTTGGTTATGCCTATCAAAACCAGAATTGTACATGTATTTTGTACACTGTTCTAATCATTTATTAGGACCTTATACCACCTGGGTCTATTTACATTTCAAAGTCGAAATCAAAGTACATACATTGTTCTTATAACGTGTTTAACGATTGCAAGTGTATTGAAAAAGCCGAAAGGTTTTTATTTATGTTAGCATCATGGCTAATTAGGTTTATACGCATAATAAACATAACTTGTTTAAAATTTACGATAACACATGTCTTAAAAACTCCATATTCATTTTGTACACTTTGTATATGTCCCACTTTACGACTTCGCAACAGGTTGATAAAAAATATGGTCCCGGTTAATGTTACTTAAATGAGCTAATGGTGTTCACAAATACTTTGCTTTAGGTGCTTGTCTAAAAGAGGTACTTTAAGATTTTATGTTCTGATTACATCACAGTTAATTCAGTAAAGTATTAAAAAAATTAAAATAGACTCAAGTTCAGTTATAATCGTTAATGGTTAAGAATCTTTAAGATACCATAGTATTTTGAACCTCTAAGAAAACCCTGATCATGTTCTGCAATCCGAACGTCACAACATCTAGTAAAGCGCAGCTAATTTGATTTCTTGGAGAAAACTTGCGCATTCATCCACATTATTACATCAAGCTGTACCACCTAACAATAGCTTGGAGCCTGGCTCATTCATAGCAGCACCATATACGTCCCCGGGGCACAAAGTTAATTTGAAGTTTACGAAACCGCAGAACGTGCGCTCAGTTATTAAAATCCCACCATCTTGAGCTTAATAGGTTTTGTGAGCAGCACAAAAGTTTGCGAAACTGGTGCTTGGATGTGCTTTGTTACCGCCCTGGAGTATTTATACGCTGCGCAAATCATCAAAGTTGAATTTCCTGGAATACATTAGACAGGGTTGATCGATACCGCCAAAGTTTGGCACTTCGCGGCGTTTGCAAGACGATCCTAGTGCTAAGTATCGGATTAAGAGATATTATAATTATGTAGAGTTGAGCGCAATCAATGCTGTGCATCCACCCTTGAGACACACAAGACCGCAACCACTTCGCTTACTTTAAGGTAAATTATAACAAGCTAAATATTTTCAACCGCATTGTATTATTGAAAAGCTCAAAACAGTTAGAAGCTGACTTCTCACTGTTTTGGGATTGGACGAGAATTTCGTACTCTACTAGAGATTAAGTAAAAATATCAGTTAAGACCTATTTAGACATGTTTATTTTAACAATTTAAAAATAAAAATCAGTAATCAGTAGAATTAAAAATTGGTAGGTATGTCTACTTTTTCTTCGAAGCTTACAAAAATTATGTAGGTGCTAAAGGTAAATTTTCATTTGATCAACACGGTAATGGTCATCATTTCGAAACCGAACGCGCATTTGTACAATTGGAAATGGTTCAAAGACATTATCGCCAAAGCTGAGTAGCCAGGGGTGGCACATGCCTCAGTGAGAATAAGTAATTTGGGGGTGCGGTCTCGTCGCAAGTGATGCGGTGCAAAGCACAACTGACTAGCCTAGACTGACGTTGCATCAACCACTGATTTGGTCCTCGTAAACTTGGCTTTGAAATTGAACAGCTTGATCTTCCCAGATATAGTCTATATTTGTTACTTATCTATAATGCAATGTTTTTTTTTTACTCATCTGAGGATTTTGTTGGTGGTTTTGATATCAAAATAGGTACGACGTAATACGAAAGAAATTGTCTTAAACTTTTTCTCATATAGCTCTACAATTGCTTTAAGTATTATCATGTAATATGGTTACAATATTTGGAAGTGGAACTTATTTTTGTTTCAATAAAATATCATAAAGAGTAAGGAGTATCTCAAGGGTGAGTTTTGTTACCTATATTTTTCCTTAATTGTGCAATGCTTTCATATACCGGTATGCAAAAAATGCTCTCGAACGATATCTAAGGAAAGCCTTCCGAAAACTCGATCCTAAGCTCATATCTTATGCAGTGACCTTGTATTCAAAAGTTTTAGATATTTCTCTTTCAGTTCATTTGTTTGTTATATTATATAGGTAGATAAATAGCTCTTTATTGCACACAACATTAGTGAATTTACAAATTTGTTTAAAGGAAATGTACAATTTACTATTTTTAAAGCAACTGTCTTATAAATTAATTGGAAAACCTAAAACTAAGCAAGGTTTGGGTAACTGCCTCTGCAGTGAAACATTATGCACTGCAGATAAATTTTATTTAAAAATATTACTATTGTAACTTTTCGTGATTAAGATAAATAGATAGTCAAATCAATAATGTTAAAACTTAGTTAAACTAATAATATACCTGTGTATTGACTTAGTGCTTAATTAAAATTACCATTTACATTGACACAATAATCGTAGCTAATTAAAGATATGTAGGTGCTAACGTTACAATTACAACACATTGGGATCTTGTTTATTATGTATCCTAGTGTCCTTGGTATTTTGCAAAATCTTAAAAATGTAAACAGTCAATTAGTCTAGTTAGGAGTAGTAGGTACTATAGGTAGACCGCAAAATTGAGATCTCGCCTGTGGGGCAAAGGGGTGCGGGGGGAGACGAAAGCGTGGTTAATGAGCAGCGCGGGCAGGTGTTTCCGCACTGCCCGCACCTCTCACGCGACCCGCTATCGCCTCCCCCTGCGCTCCTGTGCCCCGCAGGCGAAGTCTCAATGAAGCGATTTACTTAAACTCGTATAAGGCTGCGTTTCCACCAGAGATGTGCGATGGAAATGTGTCGTAAGAGGATGTCTAGCTGTGCTGTGAAAATGTGTGGGTGTTTCCACCAAAGCTGTGCGATGAAAATGTGTTTACGAGGATGTGTAGCGGAGCTGTGAAAATGCGCATTAATGTGTGGTGCGAGGATGCGTTGCGAAGCTGTGAAATGTGTCAACAGGGGTGCGGTGTAGGCGTGTGTAATATCTGATTTTTTCGATATCGAATCAAAACTATATATCGATATTCGATATCAGATATTGAAACTATATATTTTCAAAACTATATATTGGCGTATCGATGTGTATTTCGTATCATTGAATCTAAAACGATATTTCGAAAACTATATATTGGCATATCGATGTGTATTTCGTATCATTGAATCTAAAACGATATTTTGAAAACTATATATTGGCGTATCGATGTGCATTTTTTTGTATCATTGTATCAAAAAAATATGTTTTTCTGAAACAGTATACAGTTATATCGTATCATAATATGATATCATTGTTGTTGTTTTTCTTAAATCTGTTCGGATTATGAACTTATTACTTAATTATATCGAAAACTAGCGGACTTTGTTTCGCCCCGGCCCCGTCCCGCACCAGTCCCGGCCCCGTCGAACGGGATAAATGTATCCTATGTCTTACTGGTTATAAGCTCCTCTTCACCGTTTCACCCCGGCCCCGTCCCACCCCAGCCCCGGCCCCGTCCCACCCCAGCCCCAGGTTGGTCTCACCCCAGCCCTGGCCCCGTCCCACCCCAACCCCAGCCCCGTCCCACCCCAACCCCGGCCCCGTCCCACCCCAACCCCGGCCCCGTCCCACCCCAACCCAACCCCAGCCCCGTCCCACCCCAGTCCAACGCCGGCCCAGTCCCACCCCAGCCCCATCCCACCCCAGTCCCACCCCCAATTGATCTAATATACGTTTCAATATCTATATACGATTTGAATCGGCCATGCCTAGTGCGGTGTATGCGCAAACCTATTCAACACACATTCCTCGCACACATTCCTCGCACACATTCCTCGCACACATCCCTCGTACACATCCCTCGCACACATCCCTCGTACACATCCCTCGCACACATTCTTCGCTTGTTTTGTATGCGCAAAAACCTAGCTCCGCTTAGCCGTTTCCACCAGAGCTGTGCTGAGCGAGGCGAGGTAAATGAAGCGATTCTATTGGTTCTTTAAAAACACATTCCTCGCTACGCATCCTCGCACATCTCTGGTGGAAACGCAGCCTTAGACTTGTGGTGAGACTCTGGTTCATTAACTTACTTAGTCCCATCCAATTATAAAGTAACCGTTATAAAGTAAACGTTCCTATCCTTGACAAATTGTCTAAATCTTCCACTTCATCTGTTTCATATTCATGCAGTGGTTCATTTATCTACCACTGACAGAAAGACTTTGTTTTCTAATATGCGTTCACTGCATGGCCAGCTCTTAGAATAATAACTAGCACTTTAAACCCGAACCTTCTGTGTGTACTTCCACTGTGCACCAGCCGAGGCAGCGACACTCAATTATGTGTTAACTACGGCGGTAACTACGGTTTAAATATTAACGGGAGCAGACGGCGCGGAAACGCGATGGACCACCCAGATGTTGACAAACGTTTCCGTTCTTTGCCTTTTAACACCTTTTTAACCGACTTAAAAAATGAGGTTATCAATTTGACCTGTATGGATGTGATCTTATTGGAATTGGATAGTAACAATTCGAAGGTTTGTGCGCTGGGACTGCTGTATCCAGTTAATACTATATCTTTGTGATGTCGTCGTATACGTAGAGCATACCCAAAACACCTATACTGGAAGTAAAGTTCTACTATTTTTCTGGAACATGAGTACTTCCACTTCAGGTCATATATTTTTTAGGTAAAGATCATCGAACTACCTTAATGCTCCTAGTATGTGGAATATATGATCTGAAAAAGATCAGTTAGTTGAAAAATATCCCAGAAAAAACCGTCAGAAAACATACACAAGAATAACCTATGTTTGACACAACCCTGAAAATTGCATTGCTGTGCCAAGAAGTTCATTGTTAGTCACTTCTAAAGATGGCTACAATCAATAATTCAGCTTGGTAACATGGCTGCATAACTTCGCCAACTTATATCGTGTTTGATTAAAGTAGCTTCGACATATTTCCAGTTAAATCATATACTAGAGGGATATTTTTTTCATTCTTTAATAATTGACTAATTGTTGTAATAATTGACTGTTTTATTCAGTAGCGCAGCGGTTCGGAAAACATCAGTCAATGGCGCAACGTTTCGAGCTAAAAGGATGCAAATTTCATGAAGAAAAATATTTTTAATTATTATATTATGACAGAATAAAAAAAATAGTACCCAAAAGGTTCCGAAAAATATTAATATTGCTTTAAATAGTCCACTATCCAAACATGTCTGGCACAGATCACTTAGTTGTTCATATTCAATTTTAAATATTTCAAACAATTTATCGTATCCTTTCCATCCATCATTCATTTTGTCTACGTCCTTAAAAAATCTTACTGTTTTAATAATTATTCATGGCATAATCATACCCAAATATACAATCTAACTTTACAATTGTAGACGGTGTTTTATTTGATATGGTTATCATAAATGTTTTAAACCTTTTTGTAAATTTAATCGTTACTAGGCTAAATAAAAGGTTTGTTCGATATTATTTAAAAAAACGTTTTTAATTAAAAACAATAAAAATACGTATTAATAAACTAGATAGAGTCATATTAGTCATATATTTCGGGTAATGTAGTTTAATTTGATAAATTAGAAGATTGATATTTTACTGCAATTAGTACTATCTGTTGACTTTTTATTGGTGCCTAAATCTGCGTCAAATCAGAAAATGCAATGCAACATCTAAATAGGCGTATAGTAATAAGTAAGAAGTATTGAGAGCGTACAATATGGTAAAAGTGCCTCGCATTACAATAAATTGGATCCAAACTATACTCGTATGTAAATTAAGCGTCATTACCTTCGAACGCGAACTACATCAAAGGCTCGAAACCAAATTTCCTTTTGCCAAACACAAAACTTAGCATACATTATTTACGAGTCGCTACTTTCTTACATAAAGATATTTTTATTATTTCCCCTCGCAAAGCACCATTTTGGCTCACTGTGCAACTTAGAGTTGAAATTCGTGCGCACCTCATCGCTTATTCGAGTTCTGAGGACCGTAGGTAAGTTATCCGCCTGTCGAGGAATACTCGGCCTTAGTGATCCGGGACAATGGTAGCGATAGACAAAAGGAGCGTTTTGTTGTGAAGTAGCAATGGGAAATTAGAACGTATTGTCAAGGTAGTAGAGTTTGTTTTGACTGCGCTTAGTACTCGTAACGGCGTTGCCAATACACATGATACTATGCGTAAACAGACAGCGTCAACTGAGCTTGTAAGGCTACACTAGCATTATTACAAAGATAGCATCTAGGTTCAATGACCTTCTTTTGATTTAGCTGTAGTACTCTAGAATGGAGATACGACACTCTAAAATAAGCTCCAGGCGTACACTTTTAAGCTTTAGCTAGAGTCAGTATAAAAATATCGGATAAGTGAGGGCCGTTATGCACAGTTGGAAGAGGCCTACTACGAAAAACGAAATCCGTCAATACAATTATCGTTTTGCGGATCCGAAGCATTTCTATTATGGAAATCTTATTACGAATTGATCGTGCCGACGAATTTCGTTTTTCGCAGTACGCCATCTGCCATCTGTTTCTGTTAGTACAGTAATTTGGAAGCAAAATAAGTTTAATCTATTTTTCAACCAATTTCTTTTCATTCAAAGAGCATGGACCTAAGAAAGACTAAGTAAGTGAATGATTTGCATTATTAAGTGTTATAATTATAATGTTTGATAAGGCTTACGTTTTAGGGCTGTAGGCTCTAGCTAGGCTCTTGCCGGTGGAGTTTTTTGCGAAAACTTCAAATTAAGGAAGAAGTGTGGTGGAATCCCTTTTGTCTTCCACGCCGCAGTTTAAGAGGTGGGGGTTTTAAGGGTTAATCACCATACATCCTCCTACGGACTTCGATTGATATATTTTTTTTTAGACCAACTATGTCTTGAGCCATTTGTTAGTATAATTAATTAAATTCACACTTTAATTCACCTACATAAATATTAATTACCGATCTGTACAAAATTTTAATTAATTATGAAAGATATTATGATACAAACTCGATGAGGATTAAGCCTGTTCATTTAAACTGTAATTATTTTATTGAGGACGTTTATGAAATGAGTAATTATATTTATTGAAAGTTGAAAATCCTGAAATCTATAGCCATGAAATGAAGGTTTTAGTTTTCAGCCCTATAAAAGAATTTGTAATCCCGTTTTACAATGTAAAAGTCGTTGAGCTTCAGTCGTTTATGGAAAAATATTTTATTGGGTCCTCTGAAAATAAACTGAGTGCGTATTGCGATCATGCTGTGACAACTGCTCTGCTTGTAAATAGCTTAGTAAATTTCGTATGGCGATGTTTAAATTCTATCTGACTAATTTAAATGTCTTAATTGCGACCACATAATTGAGTGAAAATGAGTTACTTTAAATATTTGTTAAGTTGGATCGCAGTACAAAGACGACTTTAGCTACTCGTCGCTTAGTGGAAAATTGGAAATTAAACTGCCAGAAACTTAAATGAATTAAAGTAAGACCGCAATAGACCCTTTGAACTTCGAAACAAAAATTAAATACAAGGGTGCGTTGCAAGCTGAACTTTAACTAGCAAACATAAGAAAAATCTTATTTTAAAAGTTATTTCTGTCAGGTAAATTCATTTCTAAATATTTGGAAACAATCCCTACACTTCAAGTACTTTTGCAAACTGCAAATTAGGCTTAGATTCAAATAAGTAAGTACCTAATTATTTGGGAAAAAAAACTTTTCAGTTTCAAAGATAAGTCTTTAGGCAGCTACCTAATATGACTTTTCTAAGCTAGGTACATTACACACCACCACACACACGGCTTATTATTTTGTTACGTATATTGAAAATAATTATTTTATTAACCAATAAAAAAAATTAATAAAAGTAATAGTATTAAAACTTAATTTCTCTTTTTTGATAATTTAATTTCAGATTGATATTGACAATTTATGTTTCATTGAATATGTATTTTCGAAAGCTTGCCTAAAGGGCCTCTTTTTAATTAGAAATTTAGTTAATATATAATATTTTTTAAGATTTTTTTTTTTTTTTTTAAGATTCTAATTATATGTTTTATTTGAGAATAAACATTTTACGTGTACTCAACTTATAAGAAACATATACGATACGAAAAGTTGAATATCCAAAGCAAATATTTGGCCTTGAAGGTGTGTTTACATATTTCCAAATCGCGGGCCAATAGGTGCATTTTCCTTTTTTATTATTATTATCATTCCTTTTATGATGCCTCGTAGTCCGCACTAGACTACATAACTCGGATAACAATTGCCGGTGGCCACTCACCCTCGCCTGTCTACGTTTTGTTTAGAGCCGGTCTTGAGAGCCACTCTCTGTTCTTTTCTCTCGCACACTCCATTTGATATAACCATCTCGCGCTCGGCGCGTTTCGCGGCATCGTGAATAAAATAAGACAGCATCGGCTGACGCTACCCGTCCCGCTCTATCGTACCCTCAACGCAACCTGCGCGAACGGGCCCGCGGTATAGTCGAATTGCAATGAAACAGTGCCTACTGGGAGATTCGCCGCTATAATATGGCTGTATATAGTGTGCTGTAGCCTTTATAGATGTGTTGCTTTATTTGTTTAGCCCGGCGGTCGGCTCACGTGTTAATTTCCGTTTAATTTCGGATAATGACGTTGCTTATTTCATTTGGTTGCTGGTAAAAAATCCGTATGAGTTACCGAGTTCGGGAGTTTTTGCTTGGGAAAGCTATTTTCGCCCGCGAATTTGTTAGCTCGCTTGGCTTGGGAAGAAGGGAGCTGTCAGATTGTTTGTTTTGTTCGGGAAAAAATAGTTAGATGGGGGTTTTTATGCTGGTCTGTCAAGCCGACTATCGGTTTAAAAGAATATGAGAATGATAAGTGAAAGTTTCAATTTTGGATGCTTATCGCAACGAGTCAATGTTGATTTTGCATTCTTGTTATTAATTTAACTTGTCAATCATTATTCAATTAGTATGGGTCAGCAAAGTCCATTAGACTCAGACCAAGAGCCCTATTTTATAATCACTCACATCAATGTTATGAGTTTTACGGGTAGTTTTTGTTCAAAATTCAACTAAAGTCTCGCTTATTATAGATAAGTGTATAAAAATTGATTATTTGAATCACTGCCTAGTAGATTCCAACGAATTTCATTAGAAAATTAAACATTAAATCACACGCCATATTGACGCTAGTGATTCAAAAATAAGCGCTATTTTTCGCCCGTTTCTTCCGGAAGATTTGTGATTTTTTTACACTTTTACGGTCCTGAAATGGAAAATACCATGTAAGCTTTAAATTTTAATTTGTTTTCAATATAAACCTAGTTATTATTCCTTCTTCTAACATAATACGCTTGATGGAGAAAACATGGCAAATTATACTCGGTTAAGTGCGCGGCCACCCTTATCACCGATGTTTAATTTTACGTCAAAGATCTGTCAAACTCTTCACAAAATAACTCTTTTTAGGGTTCCTTATCGACGTTAGGCTTGGACGTTAGGCTATTACGACTACAGTGAAAAATACAAATGTTGTTTTAGCGGCGAATTGAACCGACACTCAACCAAATACCACTTAGTTTTATTTGAAACCATTAAAGTTGCAAGAAATATTTTGTTATTTCTGCCTTGTCCCAATTCATTTTATTTCAAGCTACATCTGTGGTAGCTTCTGAGGTATTTCAAATATGAAATGAATATTTAACACACGAAATGCATTAGTATCTGTTGGCCTTCCCGTCAAACCTTAAATTGACCTGATTATCAGATCTGAATATGTATTCTGAGTGCTTTTCAAAATAATTCGACATGTCAATTGGTTTGAAATGAAGATATTTTTCTTTCTTATGGTGTCTAGATAAATAAATACCCCAAATTATGACAGACAGTTAGCGAAAACGTATAATGAAATACTTAAATACAATTATTAACCTGATTTAATAAGTCTATCTAACAACTGATGATTTAAAATAGAGCTATTTACTTTGAAATGACATATTTATGAGTATCTAGGTATCCGCAAAAAGGACGTCGTTTCAAATTATATTTTGAACTCTTTTCAACTAATATTTTAATCCGACTAAATTATACAGTTACATCCTTAAATTACGGTTTTCCCGATTTTAAGATACATTGCAAATAACAGTAAAGTTAGCCTGTAAGCATCCCACTGCTGGGCAAAGGCAGTATCATTTAATAATAATACTGTTTTTGAGTCTTTCCGATTTGGAGGTACTTTTTGTTGTCTTAGCGATTAAGGGTACTAACCCAATTGCAAAACAAAAATACGCAAGTTGTTTAAAAAAAAGTACTATAAAAGGCTCTACAATAAGTCTCTCCGGCTATGTGCACACGTACAAACTGACACACCATCTACAATTGCAGCTTGCAGTAAGTAATGGGGAGTCAATCGTGTGGTCACGCTAGCCTACAGGGCAGTTAGGCTAGAAGCACACTGTTGAACATAAAGGTTAGGCTTGGTTAACGTATGAGGACTAAAGATGTCAGATTTTGAAGGGCCCTGAAGATATCATCTTGGACCTATGCTTTGGTATGTTTGTGCCATAAAGTGCTGACTGCATGAAATAATATAATAAATATTATAATAATAATATATTTTTTTAATAATATTGGAAATCTAACCTTACATTTTTACTGTCAGGGAATGTGTTTCTGCACAGCCACCGACGACAGCGGCAGTTGCGGGTTATGTGAGTCCCTAGACTTCACCTAACCTAATCTTTTATGTAGTGTATTTTTCAAGTAACTTTTTTTTTGTTTTATTGAAATGATTTGTAAAGACGTTGCTGTTGCGAAGATTTCGTACTGCACGAGCGGTACAATCAGATCTAAATCGGGATAGTATACAACATTGCCACTCTACAACCTAAATTGCAACGAAACATTCGTAGAATCGATATTCATTTTAATTTTAGATACGATGTTGTAACTTGTACCATAACATTAATTAAAAATTTGTCGAAAAACACAATGAATGTCTTTTTGAATCAAAAGCTCTATTTTAATCAAGGCGTGACCAGATGGCGTGTTATATTCATTGAATAATGTTCAATTTCGGAATGAAAAACACACAAGAGGGATTTGAAAAAAAAACTTAATTTTGTAAGTACTCACAGTTTTCGAACGAAAATCACACGCCATAACCAAGCAAGTGATTCAAAAATAGAGCTCTAGATTTTATACCGCCAGTGGATGTTTGTAAACTGAAAAAAATATAATTAGAACTACCTTTTCAATAATATTGAGTAAATAGAAATTTAATTCACTATACGCACGCGCGTTTCTGCAATTGAATTATTTATGTATAATCCTAACTACCTTTTTACCTAATCCAATATTAAATGGAAATAAAAACTTTATCGTATGCTTGAAAGTACGAGAGTATTACCTTCAAAACTATCCCTAAATACTAAAATCCTAAGTGATAAAATCCCCAGGTAAGTTTACCTACTTAAAGTGATATCAGTATATTATGATGCTATTTGGATTTTTGTAGGCAGCTTTAGACCACTACTAACCAACTTATATTCGTATTTGGTTAGGATTCTCCTTAGTATTTAGAAAAAGATCAAGCAGACTTGGAAGTCTAAAAAACAAGACGTCCTTTATACTCGTATTTCCGACTATAGTTAACACGTTCCGGGGCACTATTCCAGACACAATAGATGTTTTATTGTTTTCACGCCTGTAGGCGTTCACTGTCCCGGAACGTGTTAAGCCGCCCAGAGAATGCTTTATTGACGTTACCAGTGTTGCACAAAATGTATGTATAATGATTTCAAACTCCTATATGTACTCCTGATGTACTTACTTACCTTTGATGATTTTGATTTTACGGCAGCTAGTGGTGACTAAGTTTGTTCCGGCGTTTCTTCTCAGCACTTGCCTAATTGTCTGTGTTCTGTCTCGAAGCGCTGGAATGGCCCAAAAGATAAGGAGACATGATTCGGCCCTTTCAGGGCATTTTTTTTTCACTGTATATTTGACGTTCATAAGTGTCATTTCATGATTATTGAAATAAAGATTTTGAATTCTAATTTGAATTTGAATTTATACCTTTTCTGTCAAAATTTAAAACGACAAAATGGCATATCTGACAGCTAAATTATAGGCACTGTACAATTTCCCATGAAACGTAACTACTGCTACTGAAATGAAAACTCATGAGAATTATACTAAAAGCTATTTGCTGCACGTAATTTATCATGATACTTGAAGATTACCTACAGAGTCCAAAGCAAACACATCGAATAGAAGGTAAACATCAATTACCTTCAAATTATGGGAAAATGCTCAGAACCACTGTCGCAGAAGAAAGCATTTGATATAATGACATAATTGCAAGCTTATAGTTACATAATTGCCCAGTAAAAATTCACGATAGGTATGTTTTAAACCGTTTCAAGTCTACCTGTGCCACAGTCTAAAGCAAACTAAATGACATGTTTGACATTTCGTCTCGATAAACACAATCAAATGGAATTCTGCTTCATCAAACTTTTTTTTTTTAATTATGTACTACATCTTTAATAATTGGAAATAAATATTTGTTTTTTTTTCAATATTCTTCTCATTAAATTAATACACAAAAGCACGAATTTTGTCTCAGAGTTTTTTAGCGCTACCCCCGTGTTTTCGGCATCTACTGTTGGACTACAGTAGTCATTCAGTAGTGCTATTATAACACATCGTGTGCTTAAAGTCAGCAGCATTGAAAGGTGACACGCCACTGTCTGAATAGCGAGGTATATCAATTGCAGTACAACTGATGCACAACTCAGAGATGACTCAATTAGCGGAATTAACGCCCAATTGCTGATGTTTGGCAGGTAACATCGGGTCGAGACTTGCACCACTGGGCACGTGCGATTTTCTATTTTTTTTGTGTCGAAACCGACACTTTCCAGGTGCGATATAATCACGTGATTTTGTTGACTACTGTAGAACGCTAATTGCTTGAATAAGATCTATATGTTTACGAGTAAATACGCAGGGGCTTAGGGATACCATTAGGAATCTACAAGGAAACTCAAAATAAGAGGAGGCAGTGCTAAATAATATGAGAATGTACAATAAGGAAGAGTGTAGGAAGTAATATGAAAATCCAGCCCACACATGGTGGTGCAAAGTAACAAAGGAAGGAAAAAAGGAGCAGGCGGCTACCGTAGCGTGCTCAGACAAATCTCGATACAGCAAATGAAACGATTTGCCAACGACTTTTACATTTAAATAATTTTGACTGTTCCTAAGACCCCTAACACACAGCGACTTTTAGCAGCGATGCAAACGCGATGCAGTCGCGATGCAGCATCATTGCAGTCACAAATGTCAACCTTTACACACTGCGCTACTTTTAGCATCGGTGCAGTCGTGATACTTACGCGCGTTAGTATCGATGCAGTCGCAATACAGAAGCTGGAAATTGACAAATTATGTACTGAATATTGATGACTGTTTCGATACTAACGCGCGTTAGCAGCGATGCAGCCACGCTTCTGCATCGATGCCAAATTAAATCTATTCATTGCGTGAATCGATGACTTGGCGATGCTGTCGCGAGTATCGATATTCGTATCGATGCTAAAAGTGGCAGATTGTAAGGAGTCTTAGTTGAGACCGATACGTCTGGATTAATTGAAGAAAGATTTAAAACATCGACTATTCCAATGATAATCACTCTACAAAAGTGAAATTCTGGTAATCGATTGTAGTTTTAAATTTCTAAGTAAGGGCGCTTTCGCCCTCATCCGCTTTCGATACATTTATGTTCTAGATCCAGTTCAGTGCTATCATAGTTAGTTAGTTCTACTGGACTTTTAGTCCAGTAAAATTGTTGGGCTTGTGTCGATCCGGCAGATATGATTTTGCAGGCTTGTGTATGATGTGTGCTCATGATTAATGCTATAAACCGCGAAATTGAGACCTCGCCTGCGGGGTACAGGGGCGCGGGGGGAGGTGAGAGCGGGGTTTGTGAGAGGTGCGGGCGGCAGGCACATTCTTTTCAAAATTCAGTACGCTCGCTACACAGGTAGCGACAGCATCTGTTGACAGTTGCGGACGCTTTGACAGAAGTTCACAAGAGAATACTGTCTGACTGAAGTCTGAAGATAAGTCGCAGTATATTCGGACACAAAATCTTAATTATTGTATTTTTTTGTCGTGTTTTTTTTAAATTCCTATTTGACATCATTCTCCTGCACCTGTTACAATCTGTGTACATGACCTAAAGTTGTAGTACTTTTATATATTCTATGCTAAAGTATAACTGGGGAAGAGAATGCTCTTAGCATTAAGTCTGCCTTTTGAACACTATAAAATAACAGTGTTATAATAAAGGCTCTAAATGTATACGAATATTTTAGAATAAAATATAGATCCAAATTCAGCGGAATATGAACTAGATATGAATATGAACTAGATATACACTTACTAGATATACACTAAACAAAACTTAAACAAAACAGTCGCAAAGTTACCAGGGAATGTTATTTGAAGTTTTTAATTTTGCCAAAAAAAATATCTTATTTTAAGATTCCATATTATTTATTGATCAAAATCCACGTCTCTGGATGATAATATTTAAAATTAATTCACTCTCATTGGTGTAATTGTATCGAATCGAATATTTTTTTTCCAATATGATATGTAATGTTATAAAGTGTCGACACTGACGATCACAATTGTGACCTCTGACGTCACATATCTTAAGAACTGTCGCGGCAAATTTTGTCTCTTGTGTATCACCGCCGCCCGCACCCCTTACAGTCCCCGCTCTCGTCTTTCCGCCCGCACCCCTGTACCCCGCAGGCGAAGTCTCAATGAAGCGGTTTACCTATAGTTTGTGACGTCGAGCTTCAATCGGAACTATGTCAAAAATCGAAAAAAAACGAGAGTGTTTTTGTTTTTGAACATGATATTTGAGATAAAATTGTAACTTTGAATCAGATTCGGAATGCTAGATCCGGATTCGGATAATGCCATGGATCTTACCACTAGTCTATTGACTATCAGTGCGCTATGTTTTGACACAAATAAAGTACAATTTTTACTTTACCAAAACAGCTGAAAGTATGTAACTTTTGGAAAAACTTTTCTTTACCAAAACGAACATTTGTAGTTTGATGTAGGTTTTAATATTCTGACAATGTCTGAAGTAAAAAAAATGGCTCTCAAGTCTCAAGAATCTTTGCAACAAACGTTTTGGAAAATGCCGTTGCGGCATGACAGCTATGGGTTGAATTGAATTTGAATTGAATTGAATTGAATTAAGGCCCATTTAAATAAGAAGAGCGAATGCTCATTCTATCCCCACTTCATTAAATTCTTCTACTCGGAGCATTTCGTTGTTCTATAGAATATTCTAAGAACGCTTGCTTGATATTTTGGTGTAAAACGCTGAAATCGAGCTTCCGTTCAGAACAAAAGAACAAGAAAGAATGTTCTTGTTCTAGCTCTAGTTCTTGGTTTGTCAGGTCTAAACTCGCATTGATACGTTTGTATATTACACACAGGATATTTTTTAGGATTCTGTTTTGTTATGAAAATACTTTATCAGTACTTGCGATTCGGATTAAATGAACAAATAGAAAATAGACCAAGTCTGAGAGAGATTATTGAAAAAGCATTATTTTGAACCCTGCAATACTTGTTCAACACTGATGTATTCCTATATCTCCTTGATTTAAATAAATGCTGTAAAGATCAGCCTTGGTACTGTTGACAGGCGCCACCAAACTGCATCGAATCATACCTGAAAAAATACTAAAACATGCACAGAAATAAAATTAAACAAATTTTTGTGTACACCACTTTGAATAATATATTTTCTGACGTTCGAATAGATATTGTAAGTCAATTCGTTGTCAAATGTCATATTATTATCGCTGTTTTTGTTTAAAAATCTTTAATTTGTTTAAGGACGAACAAATTTTATTTACTGAGTAACCTAATTAATATAGTAGTTTAATATATTTTTTTACTAACTTCCGTCTGATTTGTCTTTTTAACATCGAATTATTTCTGTGTTTACTTTAAATCACCAATTATTATCACTATAAAATTGGTACATAGGTAAACTTATTTCGAATTAAACATTTTATTCGCTACAGTGCTACGAACTACGAAGCATTTCGTGGAATCGTGCTACGGCTACGGCGGCCCCGCGCCGTCGGCTTGCTACGAAATATCGTAGTACGTAGCCTCGTAGTTCGTAGAAATGGATTAAAACCGTAGCGCTCCCATTTCATTCTACGGATTTTAGCACTACTGCATTTCATGTAAAATTCATCGGAGCTTCATATTATTATTCGGGCTGTAACTGTATGTTTTTTTTTTATTTAATGAAGTACGATTCTTATTATTTTATCAATTTCGATGCTTACATTTCAGCGAAACATTAAAATACGTATTAAACACATTATTTACTGTTTTTTATATTATTATGAGTTAATGAAGTGAAGTTAGATATTTAATATTTTTCTTACGAATAATTTATTTAGTTGAATTAATTCAGAATTTTGTATATTAACTGTTTAATTTTCATTAATCATAATCCAGTGGCAATAAGTATCTGAAAATATTATTTATTCTAACTTATTTATTTACTCTGAATTTATTTATTTATTCTATCATTAAATAAAGGCAAAACATTTGTTGAACTCAAGCAAACACGCTGTAAGAACGGTGTATTATAAGCAAAATATTATTCTTATAATCGGCGGCTAATTATAAGAAGCAAAAAAATAAGAATAGTTTTAATTAATTTTCCTCCTATTTCATACTTTTTAACTTGTTCAGTTATTATTTGTTTAAAAGAACAGTATAATTAAGATCATTACGGATTGAATCAACTATTAATTTAAATATTAGTTAAATTGACTTCAATATTTACTTGTTGAGTTAAAATGTTACACAAAAATCTGTTTAACCATAAACAAAACACAACCTTTCATGGAGCTCCATGTACAATCGCGAATGCAGTCGCTAGCTTTATACAACAAATCGCCTTGCATTAGTGAAATCATGATGAACCTGCAAGAGAACGGATTAGTACAAAACAAACCTGGAACTGTCCCAAAGATTTGTAGAGAAATAAACTTTAACAAAAAAAAAGATTCACCGTCACCTCTGACGTCACCTCTGACGTGACGTATCCTGAAAAAGTCTAAAGTGTGTACGCGGCCGGTGTGTGCACAGTGTTCCATTTTCAAAATTTGTTTGTGTAGAAAGGTATAAAGGTGTGTACTCACGGACGGGTTCGGCACGCACCGGCGCGGGTCGGTGGTGCGGTACGTGGGGCTGTAGCGCGCCGGGAAGCAGCCCGGCGGCGCCATGAGCCCCCCGCCGGACTTCATCTTGTCCGGCGAGTACATCGCACACGACCCCCAAGGGTCGTCCTCCAACTTCAACACCTTGGAAGGTGAGTGGTACTGCCGGTCGAAAATCTTGGCGACGTTTATCGTACTCCGGGTTGAAAAGGCGACGAGCGCCGCGACCGCTCCGATCGCCGGGTGATGACCGACTGAGCGCGGCGCGGCGTGACGTCACTCGCCACGCCCTCTCCCCTCCACTACCCGCCCCTGACCCCCTCCCGCTCGCCCTCTTCACGCGTGTTTACGTCGTCGTCGCCGGCAGTACGAATTACTGAATTATTTAATTGGTCCATTCACTTCTGTTGGCTGTTTTCACGCTGCCAGCTCCGAAAAGGTTGACGGATAGCCGGTTACGGCATCGGAACGCCTAATTATGCCCTAATCAATAAGGGTTCACAAGTTTCGGAGTACATTAGAGGTGGTGCGCGATAATTATCTGTGGTTTGAATGCCCGAAACGAGCGTCGGTAAGGTTCTATGTCGCGCTTGTGATCCTTAAGGACTATCATTTGGGGTGGGGAGTTGCTGTTAGGTACTATGTGTTAAGTAGGCATTTTAATACATTTTGTTTTGAGAAAATCACTATCGTATTCCAAACTACAGTAGTACCTAGTTATTTGCAGTAATAAGTATATTTTTACTTATTAGCGATCGAAGTGATCGTCAGTTTCAACTGGCACTAAATATTACTATTCAACGAACTAGAATAATAATGATATTTTATCAAAGCATACGATACGACAATAGATCAACAAGAATTTCAATTAGAAATGATTCAATTGTTCCAACACTACACAGAAAATAAATTGGACGCAATTAGGCAACATTTATTAATTACTAGCTTTTGCCCGCGACTTCGTTCGCGTGGACTTCAGGTTCGTCCCGTCTAGTAGCGCAAAAAATGTGTTTTTTTACGACCTCACATTAGAAACCTCAAAAATTGTAGCCTATATGTTATTCTGATGTATAAGCTATATTGTGGTAAAGTTTCATTCAAATCCATTCAGTAGTTTTTACGTGAAAGAGTAACAAACATCCATACATCCATACATCCATACTTACAAACTTTCGCCTTTATAATAGTACTAGCTTTTGCCCGCGACTTCGTTCGCGTGGACTTCAGGTTCGTCCCGTCTAGTCTAGTAATAAGTAAGAAATACGGTAACTAAGCACTGCAGAGCCCTAAATTGTAGCCTATATGTTATTCTGATGTATAAGCTATATTGTGGTAAAGTTTCATTCAAATCCATTCAGTAGTTTTTACGTGAAAGAGTAACAAACATCCATACATCCATACAAACTTTCGCCTTTATAATAGTAGTAGGAAGTAGCCATACATCCATACATCCATACTTACAAACTTTCGCCTTTATAATAGTAGTAGGATTTTAAACAAATGCGTTTACGGCTCATGATGAGTGAGTGTTTTGAATTAAAATGTTACATAGAAACCATTACCTATCTATACTACAGGGTGGGGTCTGTAATAGGAGCAAAAAAGAAAATATGAGCCCTTCTGAATGGTTTTAATTTATCAAAATGAAAAATTAATTTATTGTTAATTTCTAGCAAAAAAAAAAACAAGCCAGCAATGTATTGCAAACAAATGCGTTCAGTCATAGAAGTTGTCATTGTCATTTACAACAACAAGATAGCGATTTTGATATACATTGAGTAGTACATAACTTTGAGATAAAGCACAAAATACGCATAGTATTTTGTGGTTGGAGCTTTGTAGAGCAGGTTAAGGTATCTACGTACCTATCTCTATAGAATCATTGATTAAAATGTTTTCTCCTATAACAGGCCACACGCTGTATAAAAAAAACAACCATTTAACTATTATCTTTGAATGATTTGTCTATAGAGGTATATTCGGATATGTGTATTCTTCGCTATGACAACTAAGACTATTATTTATTTATTTATTTATACTATTGCACAACCAAAAACTGTACAAAAGGTGGACTTAATGCCGTATGGCATGACTATGACTATTTCTAACAAGAAATATGGTTAGATATTAATAGAAAAACATAAATTGGAATCTCCAGGCAACTTTAAATCCAATGGAAAGAAAACCTTGTTAGAGTCCGGATTTGATATTCAATAATAAAAGTCAGTAGAATATTAAAAAATTAAAATAACTATACAGTGCTGGAAGTCTGAAGCAAAATTTTTGACGTTTCGCGTAGACAATTTCAATATTCTAACTTTCTGCTTCATCGAATATCCTTTTGACTTACATAGCTAAATGTTATAATATGTCTTTAAAAACATTTGTAATTTTTAACGCTTGATTCAAACATTCTTCTCAATCAATAAAAACACGAAAATACCAATTTTGTGTACTTCCGCGCAGAGGTTAATAACATCTCGTCTAACAAATAACTAAAGAAACATATTTCGGAATTATTAAGTTAAGTACAAGAATATAATCTTTATCGTGACACTTGCTATACACGAACCGGTTTTCATCTCATTGCCTTTCAAAGTTTAGACCCCTCGTCGCGTTTGTGAAGGGGTCGCTAATTTTTAGATGCTTATTTACAAGTATAATCAAGTGTGTGATTTATCACTTTGATACGCTCTGAGTGTAGTTATGTGACAGAAAACGCGTTTTAATGACATTATGATTATTAATATCAGTGACGTACATTAAAATTAGATTTCAACTGTACCTTTATTGTTTAAAAACATCAATGTGTTGTGATGTCATGTTAACGTTTTCTTCCTTTGCAAAAATAAATGATTTTTATGAATGCTTTCTAAAATATGCTATCATGATGAGTAAGTTAAAAAAAGGGGACTTTCCTAAATAATTTTGGAATCAAGAAATTCTTAACGGGCATGAGTAGATGTAGTAGTTTGCTAGATATCTAAGTTAAGATTTTAAAGAATGAAATCATTTTTAACGAATTGAGTTAGTACGTATTTTCACTGTGCAATATAAATGGACAATCCAACATGTTTAATTCAAGCTTTTTGTTCATTTGCAAGCCCAAAAAAAAAGACTATAATATCCGATATCCCCAATCACAACAGACCATTATCACCGGTTTATCATTACAAACGCATCCCCATACGCTCTGAATGCACAGACAAGACACCATTTGTGGCCGATGAAAGAACGGGCGGGTTCATGTCAAAACAGGGTAATTACCCGGCCGGCCGACAGATGGCGCAGTTTTAATTTTTCGATTTCGGACGCGCGTGCATTATGGATGACGCTTTTATCGCTCGCTGCGGCTCCTTCGGGACGAGGGAGAGAGGGGTAAGGTAGAAGCGGTAGCGGAAAGGTTTTCTGCATTAAAATTATGAAGTGATATTAAAATAACTTACTGAAAAACGCACAGTCAAAGAGTGGACCTCACAAACGGTCAGTGTTTTCTAAAGATTCATTAAATATCCTATAATCAAACAAATTTGAGTAAAAAGGTTTCGCCTGAGTGAGTTTGTTCAACCTCGTCGATTCTTCTTACGCACATTGGGCTTAGTGTAGCTGTGGTCAAGAGAAAACCCTAAATAAATAAATAAACTACAAGCAAAAAGATATATTTTTAACGTAACTTAGAGAGACCATAACACAACATAACATAGTACAACTTTACTTCAAGAATCATGGTGCAACTTGTGGCGGTTTTAATCAACAACTATCTATGATATACTCTGTTCATTTGTTATTCATTTAACCTTTTCGAAAACTTCAGAACAGGTAGCCTCAATAAAATAAAACTTAAATAATGATATACCAATCGGTACCGTCCGCTGGAACCTCATAACTCGCACCAACCATGCCCCGCATACCCTTTTTAGGGTCTTTCAGATCAGGAACCACGCTCCGGTGCAGACTACGCGCAAACATACTACCATCTGCATTAGCGATTCAACAAATTAGACAGCTAATGAAACGGAGATTTACTCATTGTATTTTTTCGGAGCGAAATGGCTTTTCGGATAGTGTAAACCGACCCTCCGTGAGGATTAAAAGCTTTTGTTTCTGTTAAATGCTACGATTTTGCATGGTTTCGGGTGATTTTGCATAATATCTTTCAGTAGATGTGTGTTAAAAACATTATACCTCGTCGCACATACATAGTTAGTAACTATATAACAACTAGATTGGTCTAGAATAAATAAATTGTTAACTAAACTAAGTACATTTAGGTGTTACGTATAGCTTAATTACTAACGTACCATCAACTAGATTGGTAATTAAAGGTAACAGATCGTTTAATGCTAGCTATGTTAGAGGTGTGATTAAACATTGAGACAGTGATTGAATACAATGATGAAATAATTTAAAAAAAAACATCACTGAAACAAAGAAACACAAAAATGCAGGTGAAAAAAACAATATTACATACAATGACCATTTTCTAAATTTAAAAGATTGAGCTCATAATATCGAAAGCACAGTCTAAAAGAGATATTTCGTGTATCATCAAAGTAACCCATCAAAACACATAAAATCGTAACCTAATTACTGCCGGCGAAAATTCCGCCAAAAATTACGTTATATTAAAAAACTTAACTTTGTTACCTACCCCACGAACGCCTCAGAGAGTCATAAACAGAAAATAGAGAACCTCTAATCCGGGAGAAAGCGAGGCATTGCAAAATGTTTTTGTTCCAGGCAAGACGAGGGGGGCTTCCGCCGGATGTGGCCTCTCTCCCCCTCCCCTCTCGCCCGCAGGAAACAGCCCTTCCGAATGGAAGGGACAGCATAAAATATTTTTTTAAGTTCCAGTTTAAAACTACACTAGAGTTTAAAAGTTAACCTTACCTAATGGCCTGGCCTATCAGACTTCAAACTATTCAAATACTTTGAGGGTACTTACAAGATACTTAGTCAACTGCTAATTCTTGGGCTCTCAAAATCTAATTTACGTTTCTTTTAACACTACACTAACAGCCTATTTCACAATGCCTAAATAAAATCCCACTAACGTTATCAGTCCAATACTTGATAGGTTATTTTTTGATGGTGAAACTGGCGCTTTTAACATACTCTACTAAAGCGCGGTTTTCATGTGATTGAATTTGGATTTTTCTGTTGTCCATAATAAAATTCTGAAGTATGGGGTATGCATAAAGCTTACATACAAGTTAAAAACACTTAATAAAGACACAAATTTGAAGTAATGAGGGCTAACGCGTATGAATTCGCCGCTAGGGCGCTTGTGTAGTAGCGTGAAGTCTCCGAAATGTCAAATGTGTTTGTGGGTTAGATGTGCGGGTTGATTTCTATTTAGATTAATGTTTCGAATATTAAGCAATAATTTTTAATAATTATGGCAAATACTAGTTACGGATCAATAAATGAGAGTGTTTTAAAAGGGGGACTAAGAAAATAAATGTTAAATCTTTAATAACTTGTGTACTTACTCCCTTTTTCCTAACAAAGCTGGACTGCGTCATGTCCGATGTGTTGTAATATTTAGATTCAATGGCAAACTTAATTTTGATCTCTCCATCATAACAAATTACACACCATAAAAGCTATATTCTGTACCTCACGCGACAGTGGCGCCAACTAGTGAGCACGAAAGCGGTAGCCCTCACTGGTTTCATGTGGGTGGGTTTCTTTGCTTTCATGACAAATAATTTTCACAAACATTTGACCACATAGTCGAATGAAAAAGGAAATATGTGTGTTTTTGCTAACCATACTGTTTCGGCGGGCGGCGCGCATGAAAACTGTAAAATATGTTATTCGCATGCCCTCAATTAAAATCATAATTAAAGGCTGTTAAACCGACCGCTAATCTCAATTATTACTCTTTGTTTTACTCGTAACTTTGCTAATGATTCTGTGTGTGACAAACATAATGGCTTTTTAGAGCAATTTTCAGCACTGTTAACGTGTTAACACTAAAAAAACTGCAGGCTTACCTGAGCAAAACAAAAATAAAGTAAAGAAGTGAGTAATGCAGTACATATACAGGGTGTGGCCTGTAATCATCATTGACCTCTACGTCGCTTTCAGACGGTTCGTGGTGCAATATTTGTACATCGCTTTTCGTGGATATACATATATAGCAACAAGGAACAAAAAATTTAATCAATGATTCTACAAAGTTTTTGTTGTTACCTTGACCTGGTCATAGTGCTCCAAAATACTTTAACTAAAAGATATAGTAATCCAAAGTTATAATAATATCTAGTCAATATATATCAAAATCTCTAACTCGTTGTAGTAAATGCCAATGTCAAGTTCTATGACTGGGGTCATATGTTTGCAATACATTGCTGGTTCGATTTATTATGTTAGAAAATAACAATAAATTATTATTCAATTTAAAAAAATCCTTTAATATGGATTACTCGTCACTTAAAACATTACATTTTAATTTTTTGCTCCTATTACAGGTCACACCCCGTATAAGTCAATGCGAGAACGGCAAATTCTACCACATGCTCGACAAGAAAAGTTTGCGACCGATGAGTCACGTCACCTTTAATAGGAGTAAAAAAAATATATAGGCCTAATGACTTTAGTTTATTATAATAAACAAATCAATATTTATTGTTATTATCAAAAAAAAAAGTAATCGAACCAGCCAAGCAAACTTAAAATATTATAAAGTTGTACACCAAATATAAGATACCTAGTTTTTTTCTTCTATGGGCCGATTTTTCAATGGTCAGATAAAACTCATCAGACTGATAAATTTTAAAGCGACAGATTTAAAATTAGGTGACTTATCAAATTAGCCATATTGTATTTGGTTCGTTGAATATTTTTTATCTTACTATTGAAAAATAAGCCCTAAATCAAACTAGTTTAGTCCTCTCCCGGTTCATTTAAAGATATGTTAATTATAACTTATTATAACTGATTCATTCATAAAGATATTTAACGGTTATTTAAATTATAATAGTTTAAAAATATCTTATTTTACTCTTGACGAACTGATACAAGTGATTATATCAAGAAAAGGTTACGTTTTATTATTGTAATTTCTACGCCCTACAAAATTGATGTTGAAAACATTTCATTTACTAACTGCACTTAACTGAATTCAGTCACTAAACATTGAATGATATAATAACGAAATATTCCACCGCCCCCAATGGATTGCATCTTGACCCTTAACCAAAAACATTTTCGGACAATTTAATCCAGAATTGGATGCGGAAGTGGTGTCCAAATGTTCCGGCGCATTGTGCGTACACGTGCCGGATCCGTATCGGAACGGATCGGACAAACAACGGATTTGATGCGGAGAATTGACAACGGTGTTAAAAGCAAACCTGCCGAATTCTACACACTGGGGGAGTTGAGGAAATTATGGGTGTTGATCAATACTATCAAAGGGAATTTAAAAAATACAGTAAGATATTATGGGCTCGTAGTAGTTTAAAAAAAGAATAGGATAAAAAAATTCAAAAGAAAGGTTTTCCAATAAAGAAAATGCGCATGTACGTCTCACTTGCAAGTAATATTGTGTTTACGCCGTTTAGCGTTGAAACGTTCTAAACGTCCTTGGAGACTTTCTACTAAATTGATGTTTAGAAAAAATGCACCTAATTATATTCAGTTTTGGCAAATAATAAGACTAGCTGGTGTTCCTAGCTCAAAGGATAAGTAAGCATAGCTATTCAACGCGGCAAGGCAGCCAGCATCATTGTCTCCCTGCCTAAGGAAACGGTTTCGGTCTTGAATAGCAACAACACGTCAAGGTAAACACTGCGGCATCTTATGCAGTTTTAATAAAGATATTATTAAATTGTTCAAATAAATCAATTAAACAGGATTTCTTACGTTAAACTCATTTTTTTGTATTTTTAGTACAAAGCTGCCACTTACTGGTACCTTCATTTTGTATTATGTTTATTGATGAAATTTTAAGGCGTTTTTTTTCTTCTTGGATAGTTTGTTTATTAATACTAGTAGCTGCACATCAAATAATGTTTCTAAAAAAGGCATTCAAAAATCACAGGGTGGCGGTGCCAGTACCATTCTTGAAACGATAAAAATCTCACGTATTACAATGACATGAACTTAAGCTATAAAACTCATTTGAAGATATTCCTTTCTCCCCACCGCTTACACTTGTCCCAATTTGTCTGATTGCTGGTCACGTGGCATGCGCGTGCGACTCTACGGTTCACCGGGGACGGCGTAACTTAATTCTTATTCAATTATCATGTTCGTAACATTACTCTATGGGAGATAGGTTAGGAACGTTGTCATTTTGAAAAGTGGAACAAATTAGAATGACTCGCAAGTTAAATTATTACAACAAATAAGATCTAAAACTTATTAATAATCATATAAACAAAGGAATCATTGGGCTTAGGTATTAGGTACAAGTATGACCTTACTACCTTCTCATATAAAACGCGATTTGTAATGAAGTGATTGTAGATGTTGATAGGTGGTAGATAAAAAAGCGTTAACTATTCTATAAATATTCTAAAATCAGCAATTATTTAAGGACTTATACATATATAGAGTTTTGAAAGAATCCATAAGTTATTCAAGTCTGGGACAAATAACCAGTAATGCTACTTTGAAAAAAATCTAACCTAACAATGCTTAAAAGGGCGCGCGCATTATCACCGCTAAATTGAAAATAATAATAACGCACAACAAAAATAGCGTTTGATTGACTCTATCGAAACTACCAGCCACTTACCAGGTGTTTTACGATCCACCGGCACTTGTTAGTTAGTTATTTATTCGGTTACGGCAAATATTCAACTACCCACCTTTCATACTGGCAGTAAATTATCAGGGTAGCCGCCCCAACGCTGGCCAGGACACCAAATAAACGCGGCTGGTCTCTTGAGACCAGGGGCCATGGCACGCGACTGGCGATGTTACCCTATTAGGATATAGATGCGAAGCCGATAGCACGTCACATCTGACAGTTTTTTAACCCTTGTCCACGTTGCGAATGGGCTTTTTAATCTATTTACGCGGTGTGTGTCGATTTTGCAATGCGTTGCTCGAAAGTCGAAATAAGAAGTTATGCAAAAATATCGTAATATTTTTCTGTTTAGCTGCACAGCTATTATACTAGCCAAGAGTAGCAGATTCTACTATCATACTCAAAAACGCAAAGAAATCCTTTATCAAGTATTTTTTAATACAAATTAACTGGTTCCCTATTTTTGAATCACTCGCGCCGTAAAGGCGTGTGATTTGGTTTAATTAATGTTTAATTCTCCATTGAAAATCAGTTTACAATCCACGTGGTAGTGATATAAAAAAGCATATTTTAATTTGTAACTAGTCCCGTCTACGTTGAGCGTGATTTTAGTGGAATTGTAATTGATTTTCAAACAAAAATCACTCGTAATATTGACTTGTTAGAGTTATTCAACACATGAGTTCTATTTTCTTATCCATCGTTCATCAAATAACGCCATAATCAATTAATTATAAAAGTTATAGCATTATTTTATATTATTATTTATATAAGTTATAATAGTAGAAGCTTTTTGAAATCGATGAATATAAACCTGCTTGCCGCTATCAAATTTGAACGATCCAATCAAAGGGCCTATGAAAATATTGACTATTTTAGAAATCTATCATTCATTTATCTGCTTAATGGAATCAATTAACCCTGACAATTGATACCTTGAGATTTCCGATACGAATTAACAAGTTTAAGTAAGCATTTAAGTCGGTGCCGGCTTCAGACCGCCGTCAACAATTACAGGCTGACATTAATTCAGATGTAAACTTTGCCTGATGGGGTGGAACCAAGCCACGTGTAAGCCATGAAACAAAATTTGGGGCTCTCCCCTACTGCTAACCGAACCAACGACACTTGACCCTCCTCGCCCCTCTAGTGACCCAATAATACAACCAGCAAACTTCAAACGTGTGTGTTCCCATGGCTCTACGTTAACTGGGCACTCTCAAAGGTAAGAGTACTTATTCTATACTTCTTTATTGTTGTAATTTTCCGGGGCGATTCAAGTGTTTATGAGAATGCAGATAAGTGTTTTTTTTTCGTGGAGTTTTAACGATTTCGTAAAAGCTCGAGTGTTTGATATCTCTTGAAACTGACAAACAAACTATTAACTGATGCTTGATCTGATTGCAGCTGATTTTGAGTTTGTTTTACTTTGTTCTCAGCAAATATAGGGTGGAACATTGTTTCTTTTTCGTTTCGTGTATTAATTTGAATAACTGTTTCTCATACGATGAGTAAGGGTGTTTGGGGTTGTCCTCATTACTTTATGTTAAAAACTTAAAGTTATTACAGATTATTGAGTATGTATTGTAGCTACAATATAAATACTTACTGAAAAATAGGTTTTGCTGTAACAAAAGTACTCCATTATGAGATAGTATTGAGAAACATAAAAAATTGGGGTTTTAGACTTCGATTTGATCAATAGGCTTCATTTAAGTCACGTAGTGGTTGCTGGTGCTAATACGCCATGCTACGCGTAAGTCGCAACCTCACACGCACTTTTGCTTACAAAACGGCGCTGCATCTTATGGCTACCCATTTTTATTGACTTGAAATTAATTACTAAAAAAAATATTTATATCTTTCTCAGTAGTAAATACCATCCATTTGAATCTAGCTCTGTGTAACGCTCACAATTTTTTATGCAAAGCGCGACGCTCATCGGTTTGCTTGCTCCTATGATCGCTCCTACTGATTCCGTTTAAAGCTACAAAATTAAGTAGGAATTAATATAATTGACCATCGTTTTGTCATTATCTACGATTTTCAGTGTATAATTTTTATATCCCGAGGCTCGTAAATTCCATACCCTTAAGTCCTCAAGACGGTTGTAAAGTGGCGAAACCTTTGATTTTGTAAGCTAATCAACAAATGTCAAAGGGAAAAATAAATTGCGGTGTCCAATTAAGTGTTTCTAGACGAAAGAATGAAGAAGCGCGGGCGCAGGAAGCCGGGCGCTGGTAAAGGGAATACTGAATGGGTGTGTTTAACCGAATTGTTATCCGTAGGGTTTAATTATGTCTTTGTGGAGGAAAAAGATGAAGAATAATTGATGTGTCTTCGCAGCGAGGCGAACTGGCCACAAGGGCACTCTTTTGTTATGCGACTCTGCATACATTCGAGATGGTAATTGGACATGCACATGTGTAGAGACATTTTTGTTTATCAAATCAATGGGTATAAGAGAATATTTGCATTTCATACGACTTTTGGGGGCGACCCTAAAAAATTAAAACAAATTCGCCCTTGACTGACATTTTTTGACTGACTGAAAACTGAAAATGCAAATATTAGTAGATGAAGACTTTTTGGACGTTATATTTTAGCTAGTTAAGAAAAATTTAACGAAAAAGAAGTTTGTGAATGCAGTTCCGCTTATAATTTAAATGATTTTGTGAAAATGTATTTGCTTATGCTTTGTCCATACCGCACACTCGCCATTCTTCGCGCTGACAACGAACCACAAGATTCCTATGCATTGTTGAAGTCGATACAGCTAGATATCTCCGTAAAGATATGTATTTTCAATACAGTATCTCGCATACTCTGATCGTATACGATTCTAGTTTTCGGTATAGATTATTTTTTGTTCTTTATTCACACTAAGAAGTAAATTAGTTTAAGTAGGTACATCTGAAAAGACTGCTACCTTTAGCTCGCCGATGCGGCTTTGAAATCTTATGTAGGGATTTTGGCCCAATAGTCGTTTTATCCAACTTTATAAGGTGAGTATTTTGCTTAAGTACAAATTAAACAGAACTATATAAGAACTATCTTGGCAATAAATCTCATAATGCCAGGCTTGAGATGATTATATGTACGAAGTCGCCGGGAACATCTAGAAGTTCATAACAGTCCAATAAGCATGTTTATATCTGCTTCTAAATCACAGCAATAGTATAAAACAATCAGGCCAGGCAAGATATATCGCCGCGCCTTCGCAGTAAACTTCCTTCGTGATTTCTTCTTAATAATATATTTATAGGATTAAGAACGCACAGTTAGATACTGTTTCCGCCATAACACGGAGTTCGTGTTGTGAGGCAGCGGACTCGAGTACTGATAGTATTTTTGAATTCATGTAGTCGGTAGTTGGATTATTTAGTTCGTAATAAGCAAAGCACAATTATGTATAAAACTAACATGAACGATTTCTAATAAAGTTGCGATGACGTTCAAGTTTAAGTGGTAGGAAGGTAAAATATGTTCATTCATTAATAATAATTTCAAAACACACACATTGTAAGAGATCTTTTGCATTATCTACCTCTAGAGATTAAAACAGAAAACACTAAAGCGAAGGGCCGGTAACTAATTACGGTTCAAAAATTACGATACTACGTGCCTTGAATTTACCTAAGTTTATGAAGGAATAAATGATTATGCTTATGAACAAAAAAAACCTGAACTATTTGTCATTTAAATAGCCATTCTGTAAATAGATTAAGATATATTTTAAGTAAGTCTTTCAAACATTTTTACGAATTCTGGCCTTCTTGAGGACAATTCTTCTCTAAAAATATTTCTTCAAGTATTTATACTTAGTTCAAAAGGTGGTCTGGATATCACTATTTTATGGAGCTACACGGAGCCTGGGTAAATTGTTAACCTTCTCTAAACCTACAAGCAAGTCTGGCATTGAACGTATACCAATATAAGATCTGCATTTTGTTCAGCAATTGTAGCATACACCCTATATCTACTCCTCTCTTTAAAGTTTTATTAACGATGCAGGTCCGAAACAAAATGAGTTTATTTGGTAAACAGTGATTTGTGCGAGCTATAATTATTTCAACTTGTAGATTTGATTTCATCTCGAAGGTTTCGCCTGCAATTGTTATTTTGGATTGAACCTTTCCGTACAAATTTAAAAACCGGCCAAGCGCGAGTTGGGCCCGCGCACTGAGGGTTCCGTACCACCCTTAACTGAATTCCGTTTTTGCCATTCGGCAACGGAACCCTAAAAAGAAAACTATTAATAGACCTATACCTACCTATACCCACCTTTACAACGAAAAGTCATAACCTTGAAAGATTTACTAACTTGGAGCCTCGACATTACTGATTTCTATTTTATATTCGTTACGCTTATCAACAGGACAGTCGTTTATCAAACTCCTTACAATTACAAATACTTCCATCAAAAACGTTCAAGACAACCATTTACCAGGGGTGCTATAATAAAATTAACATGACGGAACCCGCAAAATTAACTGTGAAAATAACGTTACACCTATTTATCCCGTGTCTAATAACCAGGGGCAGTGTTCGTATTAAAATGATAAATTACTTCAATCATCATTTCTTCTCGACCAATTTATTAAGACCCTTTAGTTGTAGTACGTGCTAACGAGAAGAATGTACCAAGTTAGAGATCAGATTACGTTGGCTTTTTTCACCCCAACTTGGTCTAACAAATTACAACAATAATTGTTGTTGTTCAAGATCCTCTAGAGTCGTGAACAAGACGGATTGTTGTGTTGACCCTCTATTGTAAAAATGGGTCTCATCAGGTTTAAAGTAGCTCAGTGACAGTAAGTTGAATGTAAATAATATAGCTTCAGAAGTTTTGATAGTTGTTTAATGTCTGAGTTGGATTAAATAGAAGTTTGTGACAGACAAGCGTATATGTTTCTTTTATATTGTGACAGTTGGCTTATCTTTGATATTTACTTACCACACACTAACTTATGTTGTAGGTATTACATTATTTATGTATTTTGTAGTTTAAGTTAATTTGCCGTCACTATGTTTAAATGGTTCAATTGAACTTTTCATACTGAGGCAACCATGAAATTTTTTTCGAATTGGTTTGATTTCAATTTCATTACGTTGCAACTAGACAAAGGAGACACATAAGTAATAAAATCGATAAAGCTATTTTGAACAACACCTTGATGGCACAATCACTGTCGGAACGGTCAGAATAGTTGAAATGCAAGACAAAGAAGATTATTACATAATAGAAGTGGTATTTACTTTGCAAGACTTGTAAAATGGGTCGGGTGAATACCCGTATCGAAGGCAGTCTAAAAGAATACCTAATTCTTAAATTGTCTGGAAATGTCACTGTGAATTCTAATACTGCTATTTTGCTTTGATATGGCCATGTAAATGCCCGTCATTCATGTTCCCGTTGCAAAATAGCACATGTAAAAAAAAAATACCAAACATTAATTGAAAACGTTTTAGTTTTTGTCTTGTAGCGTCTAGGTAAGCTAATAATGATGTGGTTAAGTACTGTCAACTATATAACAAATTAGGTTACTTACTTATGACCTATTATTTGTTAAATAATCAGAGAATGTCAATTTTGTTAAATCCAATTTTCTTCGCTTTGTGGCGGCTATATTATTTCATTTTCGGTTTTATCTTGACTTACAGTAAAGAGTTTCTACCAACAAATACTTAACGTGTCTTATCGATATTCGCCTTAAAAATAAATGGATACCTATCAATTATTCTGCATGTATAGATAGTGCTACATTCACAAAGGCTCTTGCCACTCATTTTTTAGGGAAGCATGTTTTGACTGTGTAAAAATATTATATCATCAAATCTTGGCAAAAACTTGCACATAATATGTACTATACACGATTTCTACGAGTAGAGTCGCGTGCCTTTGTGGATGGTACTAATCTACGTACGTAATTTCACGTCCGTTCAGACGGAACTAGATTTATTTACAGTTAAAATATTACTACACTACTTAAAGTTGAATGAACGTTCATAAATATACGTAGAAAAGTGTCATCCACAAAGGCACTCAACTAACTGCATAAACAAACTCATAACTTGGTGTTTTTTCATGATCATGACTCACAGAAAACAGTCTATCTCTCTGCCAAACGCCTGATCTCACAGAGGATGCCTTTATCCTTCTATTTGTGGACCATAATACTAACAGACCACAACGGAAATTCAAAGTTGCCTTCCCAAAGGGTTCACATTATTAAAATTAAAATTAAATTAGGTTTTTCGTTTAAACCCGTTGTTCTACGGGGTAATTATGTCGGGGGGTTGGATGATTAACTGTATACTCTAATTCGATAGCTCCTGTAATATTCAGGAGTGATCCCGCCAAAACAGTTTTTGCTACGTTTTTGATTGCAGTTTAGTCCTGATGATAATTACTTTTGGGAAGGGTTGGGGCGTGCAGATACAGGGTGGCACTGTTTGAGGTAGAATTCAAAATACATTTAGAGGTAATTTATGAAATATATTACAACATAACTACTTAGAACTTGTTTTACCACCGACAAATACGCACTGACCAACGAAAAATTCAAATATGGAAGGTCATTCTGTATGATAGCGCTAACTAAAACTTATATGACATTGTGATACAGACCGTAAGTCTTAGTCTTTGGTTAAGTAATTATAGGCATAAAAGATAACAGGTCTATAGTGACCGTAGTGTAAAAACATAAATCATGATAAGTGAATTTAAAAAACTCCACGTGAAGAGGAAGTGAGTCAAGCTTATGCGAGGAATTTTCTTACTTAACACTGCCTTTTTATAGGTTATTCTCTCCATGCATGTCAAACATACTACATAGTGGAAGTTGATTCTTCTCGCCCTTATCTTACGGAACCACCCGTATCATTATTGACTAGAGGTCCCTCGCGAATACGTCAATACGTTTTGAGTTTGCTCCCCGCCCCCCTTACAATCTTTCTCGATAAATAAGCTATCTAACACAAAAACATTTCTTCAAGTCAGTCCAATAGTTACTGAGATTAGCCCGTTCAAACACACAAACATCTCATCTCTTCATCTTTATAGCATTAGTTTATAAATGATGATCAAAGAACTAGGCTCTTTTTGGTAGAGGTTTTTCACAAACTTCGTATTAGGGAAGATAGTGTGGTGGTTTTCCTCTTGCCTTCCTCACCGCAGTTTAAACTTATTATTATTGCGGTACGCCTCTTGAACTAGAACACCCTGTATGCTCCAGTTTGTTATTGTTGTTATGATTAAGGGGAGAGTTAACCCGCGCTATGACAGTTCCGCGTCGCATTAATAATATAACAGCATTATATTGTCTTCCCCACTATACGGCCAATAAGGCACAGTAGTAACTAGCTTTAGATAGGATGGCAACACTTTTAGGCCTTATACAATGTAGTAAAAGGTTCTAGGACAATAATGTGTTAACACATTTAGTGTCGCGCACTCTGGCCCAAGTGCGTGTGAACCATTCCAGCGGTGCCGACCACTCGGGCCCGAATTTAAGCTGACGTCATTTTATATATGTGTCACCGATATATTGTACAAACCGATCGATTATATTCTAACGGTTTTACAACGTTAGATTGAAATTAATCCTAAGTGAAGGTGAAGGTGAAGTGTATCCGTTTTTCCTTCGTGTTAGGTTGACATGTAAGTACCAAAAAAATCATAAATGGTAAACCTTGTCGAGTTTGTTTACAACAAATCATCAGATTTCAATCTAACGGAATTAAAAGCGTTAGATTGTAGTCGCTCGGTTTTTACAATATTACGGTGACAGACAGTGCTTGGCCACCAGCACGCTGTGTGCCGACACTCGTACCCGAGTGACCATGTATTTTTATATTTATTATTAAGTTTCATGTACAAAATTGCGGTTTCCTGGTCGCAAAAAAGAGGAATACGTATCGTAGGTATCACCAAATCTAACGCGAAACAAAAATACATTACCACTTTCACGTCTTAGATTATTTTACGAATGCGATGACAAAGATTTTTTGACCGACCTAGTATTTATTTCACAAGGCGCCGCACACATACGAGTACGTCTCCACCTTTGTAATGGCTCCTCATACCACCTCACGTGAGGGCCTTAGACCAGCAGTGGGGTGTTTACAGGCTAACAAATAATTTACCCTATACTAGTATATGTTGTTGTATTTTTATGTTGCGATTCTGAAATCTACTAAATTTTTTTTATGTTATTTATATCTAATTCATTCTTGTTATTATACTTAGATTTTGTAAAATATATTTTTTTGGGGGTGGCGCAGGTTTTTCCAATTTCCTTCTTTATTACAAATTTTCTTCTTCTGACAAAGACAACATAATCGACTTCTAAAGCAAACATATTTTTTGTACAAAACTTCTATTTTTAAGGCAGTTTCTTAAAAAATGAGGGATTAGGATTTTTTATATGAATTAAGATTACAGAAAACGAAGAAGAGGTGATTGAAAGTAAAGAGACGGTGGCGATAATGCAGGTCTACTAGAATTGAGAAGTAGTTTTAAAAAATAGAAAAAAATTGCCTGGATTTAAAAAAATACATGTCAGTAACTATATTGTCGATTACTTACTCAATGTATATTGTTTCTCTGACGTATTAAGAGACGCTGTAAAAAAAACCACCCAAATCGAGCTGAACCTTATATTGTGTTAACTCAAACCTTTTGAACAAAAGTAATAGCAGTGAAGAAGTTGATAAGTATAAACATAAAATAAAGTTCAATCAAGTATCGCTGCGCTGAACAGACTAAATGAAAGGACATCAAAAATGCTGCGAGTGCATTTGGCAACGATGTACAAAATCGAGGATAAGGTAGTTAGTTATTAAACAACAACACTCCCATTATTTTGTCACAAGGGAGAAACATAAAATAAGGCTTCTCGACATAAAGATAGGATAATGATACCAGATATAAGACTAGAATTGTACAGACGACGTTGTTACTGCATAGCAATAAAAAAATATAACAAACTATATCCGACTTTTAAAGCAATGCCATTAGCTTTGTCAAAGAGAAAACTACATGAATGGCTCCTGATAAAATGCCTTTATTCAGTAAGGCAGTTTTTGGACGATTAATGTTATAATTTATGTAATTGTTTGTACATATGTAGCTTTTGTTGACTTTGCCTGGAATCTATTAAACTTATAATTTATGACATTATACCTATACAAAAAGACATGTTAGAATTTTAATATGAATATATATTAAGGAATTTATGTACCTACCCTATTATTTTTGATTATATGGAATTTTGTGTTCCAATTTTATTTTGCATAACAAAATTAGTCAAACGTTAGGAACTTGAAAAATGAAACACCTATGTATTACCATGTTTAAGCAATTAAATGATTCAGATTTCTGATTTCTAAATTTTCTAAAAAATAATAAATAAGGACATAATTCACAACGTCCTAATAAGTTCTGGTTAGCGTTATCGGACAAATACTTCATACAAAATGACGTTCTACAATTCGATTTATGCATTGATTAGTGATTATTTGTCGATCGTGAAACAGCCCCTAAAATCCGAAGCGTTCTTCGTCAAACCCAGGTTCGGGATCCCGCGGGTTTCTTCGGAGATCTTGATTCTTACCTAAACCTGCTGACCCTCGCAACTATACCTATTCCTATAACAATAACGTCCTCCTAATTTGTAATAGACCACAGCAAAGCGTTCAATCTCTATAGCTATTGGTCTTCGGCACGGTACATTTTTTAAAATGCTTAGGTTGTTTTTCGAGTATTTTCAAGACAGAAAAACCCAGGAACCAATTTCGGCTCGGCCCGGGATTCGGACCCGAGACCTCTTGGGTAATACTAAACGAACTAACAACTTCACTAACAAGGCAGTCTTTACCAATATAACATATTACAAGACATAAAAACTTCAAGAAAGATATTTTTTACTGAAGTATCTATTGAAAATAGTGTTTACGTCGTTCAAACTCAAACTCAAAACGTTTATTTGTGAATATTTGGGTACAAGGACATCAGATGTTTTAAAATGTAAAGAAAGGTGCTCCAAAATATGCTATGATGTAGCGTACAAATACTTATTTAACATTAAAAATATTGAGTAAGTAAATTAAAATTTAAAAGTTCAACTTACTTTGTTTAACTTTTTTATAAACTATGTTTTATATTATAACACGTAAGTATTGCACATAACATTATTACTACACCACTTCACGTCTTATTAAAATACAGCATTTAAACTACCTAAGTATGTTCTACTACAATAATTAAATGGACTTCAAGTGATTGCAGTGGAAATTGGTGATATCATCACATATCTTAATACTTACTAATTTTACGTGGATTTACTGCTCATTAAATGCAATGTCGTATCCAAAATTACTACTCCCAAGTCTTTTAATACTTCTCATTTCTCCCCGAGCAAATCCGGACATTTAACTTAGTCTTTGATGGGATAAGAGATCTTAGAGTATCGCAAAGGGGAAACAGGACCGGTACTTACAAGCTAAGCTACATGTGATTTGATTGCAAAATAATATACGGGGACAGAGTGTGATAAAAAAATACTTATGAACAGTGAGTTGTTAGTGTTATGCTATGCAAAAATGTGTCTCAACTTTATGATAAGATTATTTCTTGAAATTTGAATGTCAAACATGATACATTTGATGACAAGTGGCCTCAATTCATAATGCACGAAATTTGCTCGTGGTGTCAGTTTCATTCGCTAGTATTAGTAGTTCAATGCAAAGAACAGTTTTTGCAAAACTTTTTAGTAAAAATAAGTTACCACAAAACGATAATACACTAGGGCGGTTGCAATTACTATAACTATTACCATTATTATTATTATGGTGTACATTTAAGTTTCATATATATACCTATTGGATGTGTAAAACAGACCAACACAAATGAAATAATTTCCTCGTTTATAAGATGGTATCATACGAATGCGGATTATACCTTTCAAGGAAACGGGGAAACGAAAGCAACCACCATAAACAGTGTCAAATTATCAGCTGAGTAGAAAATTACCTTCACACCGCTGTACAAATTACATCACAAAAAACCTCCTTTCATAAAACGCAAAAAAGAAAATTGCCCGCCAATTCGCTATTATGTGCCAGTGTTACAGTTTTTTTTAAAACTCCACAGTTTACGCCGTCGTCCCCAGTCAAATTTTGGGCTGATAAAAAAAGTTTGCAATGTCTTACTCAAAAGCGTGCAACAGATTAAACAAGATTGAATTACCGCGGGCACACAGCCCCACTAGGGCTATCTAATCGGCATCCTATGGACTCTATAAAATCACGTTAGGGCCAGTGTACACGCCTCAGGCCCTCTGAGGGCTGACATAGAGCTAATTCTTTGTAGAGCGCTGGATGTGACTTAGTTTAGTTCAAAGTTAAGAGCTGTGTGATATGGTATTGGTTTCTTAATGAAATTGTGTTATGGATCTCTCTCTTAACGTTATACCTACTCTGCTTATAGCATTGAAGTCCCCGATACAAATAACTTATTTACAAGTTCTTCGTGCTTGTTTCAAGAAACAGTTTGAAAGATCAATTTTGTTAGCAGTTCATTTGTAAAAATAATATGGAATTGTAATGATTTACACTAACTAACTCGGCACTTAACAATTAAATAAACTGTCTTTACTCGAGCATAAAAAACTAAGAAAGTAGTTTTATCGATGACATAGAAAGGCGGCCACAATTTATAAAATAAAAAATCCTCCGTAACAACATCTCTAACAAAGTAAGCAAAAATATTTTCTACACCTTAACATCGAATTACGTCAGTATTTTTAAAAGACTATAATGTATACAAAAAAAAACCGTTAGGTGATTCAATTATAAGGTTTACCGTTTTACCTGACATAAACAGGTATATACTTACACACGAAAAAAACTACCGCACGACATAAATCGAAATTAAAAATCGTGACGCTGATAAGATGATCTTTCTTTGAAAAATAAAATTCAATTGCTGAACTTTTTAGATATAAAGACAACTTTTCAAGTCTTATAGAATGAATATTCCTATTAAGTAAAAATGCAAGCCATTATAAATATACACCCAAGAACTGCACACGGCACTTCCAGCGCCCCTAATTCTAGTTAATCCACCTTCTGCTCACGTTTTCGTAGATTAAAAATGTAATTAATTTTTTATTGCCTCTTCTATTGGCTTGTGCAAATGCTGTTTGGAGGCGGCCCCGGGCGCAGGATTACACGAAGTTTGCTGTCTTGCCCCGTGAGTATAGTATGGCCGGGTAAATTATACGCCTAACGTTATTTTTTGTTGCGCTCGTTTTTTTCTTATATTTACTTTTTCAACATACTACCTAACCTACTCTGTGTTTGTTTGTCAAAGATTATTACTTAATTATTGTAATTTTATAAATTATATTAAATTTATTATTGTATAACATTAAAAGCCTTTGTTTGTCCCAATGGCGAGATTAGTTCCGGCTAGTGGTATTACTGATATTCTTTATTTTAATTATTCGTCCGGTAGTGCTTACTTGGTCATTGTGAAACATGCCCTTAATCCGTCAAACCCCAAAGACATCGTAAGTTAGGACGCGTATAATTAAACTATCAATTGCTAGATTTTCTATTGTGTCTGGAATCTCGGTGTTTGACTAATTAATAACATAATTAGCAAATATAATTTAATGGAACTTTTACAGCAGCTTTGAAAGAATTAGTAATGCAAATATATTTTAAGATTTAAATATTAGATCTATAAGTCAGTTAATTTTAAAAGTCAACGGCAAAATATTATGTAAGTAATGACTGCAAACTTAAATCGCTACTGTGTCGCTTTCCTTTTTTACCTCCACCACAGATAATATAATACTAGTCCTCCATGTAGCTTCACTCCCCCACTCCACTTCAGGAGGGAAATTCTCGTGCAGTTCGTACACGAAAAAAAATCACCCATCGAATTTTCTTTTTTCAAAGAAAATACAGTTATTGCTTTATTCCGGGTCACGATTACTATGCATTTTGTTTTCTTTCGTGTGTTAGTTTTTTTTTTACGTGGATATATTACCTGATTTTTTCGGTAAAACAGTGATACTTCTTAATCGAATTACCGCACGAAACGATGTTTGATCATGTGAGAATCGGCCTCCTAGTCACAGTGAAAACTTCGCAGCAAAAAGAGAATAACGTAAGTGTCCAACACTTTCTGTTTTCAGAGGCCAAACAACGCAGTTCTCCACCACAAAGCAGCTAACCCGTTTATAAACCGGCCAAGTGCGAGTGGGACTCGCGCGCCGAGGGTTCCATTTCCGTACATATTTATATGAGTAGTATGTAAGCATCTATGGGGACTTCAGTCTTTTTTCGATTACAAGTGCTTTGTTCCAATTAATCTTTGCCAGTCCAACAAAGCACTTGTAATATGTTATATCTACATGTACACTTGCAATATAATTTAATATTTAATTTAAAAAGATCTCAGTCTTGAACGATGAATTATCTATGTCTGTTGTAAGTTTTCTGTTTATCTTGTTTTATCTATACTAATCTATACTAATATTATAAAGCTGAAGAGTTTGTTTGTTTGTTTGTTTGTTTGTTTGAACGCGCTAATCTTCGAAACTACTGGTTCGAATTGAATAATTCTTTTTGTGTTGGATAGTCCAGTTATCGAGGAAGGCTATAGGCTATATAACATCACGCTACGACCAATAGGAGCAAAGATATAGTGGTAAATGTGTAAAAAACGGGAGAAAGAAGTCACTATTCCACGCGGACGAAGTCGCGGGCAAAAGCTAGTAAGAAATATTTTCGCTAAAAAGGAATGTCAAGATTGTTTACAATATTCGACTAGTGAAGAAAAACGGACTTTACGACTACCTTTGACGATTTTAGGACAACGGAAAGGTACCAGTACCGTAATAAATGGCCTTATTTTTAAATCATTATGATTTGCTTACCTATTTAAGTAAAATTTTTTGCACCTGTTAGATACCTAGGTGTGTACGTCATCGGACCACTATCTTGTCAAAATTGGACAAGACAGTGGTACTATAGGGTACCGTTCTTCCTTTGTCCAAGCGGAACCCTAAAAAAGTCACGGTTAAGGGTGTAACGGTGTAAGCGACGAAACATCATCTGCTGCACCAGTAATGCGATCAGGAGCACAAGTGGAAATTCAATTAGGGTCTGACCCAAGCTACTACTACAAGCCCACCCCTTACCCAAACTTCAACCCTAAAAACAATGTACACAAAGCACAAATTCGGTAAAAAGTGGCCCGATATAACCGCAAGCGGTTTCATACCGTGCAGTTTTGAAATAAAGCATAGTTTGAGTTGTTCTGAATTGGGGAGATCAATGCTTATTTGCGTCTAATAGCAAAAAACAGCAGATGCAGACATTTCACGGGTATAATAATGTACTTAGCAAGATTTTGATGCGAGCTTTGATGTCAGGGCGGTAAACACAGACATATTTCGAAATAGATGATCATGCGGATCATCTATGCATGTACTTTTGCGTGTCAAGAAGTATGAACGAAGAGCACTACTCTGCGGTCAACTTTGTTTGTCGCCATTATTTCCTTAATATTTCGTATATGAAAATAACAAAAAGAATCAAAGCAACGGAAGAATATTACATTCTTAATTACTATTTAAGTCTATATGTTTGAAGGGACGGAGATTTCTAATGGTCTTTTATTTCCATGATGGAGCGATATTGGGAAAATCGCTCATACATGCATTATTTATCCTTTAACACCATGCAAATCATTGTAATAATAAAAGTAAAAAGACTGGCAGTTATTTCCAACAGCTAAATTGGACATTGAACGGCGAAAAAAAACTTACGGTCATACAGCCATGAAGCGCGTCATCTGCTTACATACATCTCTGTAGTACCTTTGGTCGGGAGTGCTATTGGCTTAACAAACGTGACGTTTGTAGTAACAAGTTGTGACGTAATACTGTCAATGGTAAATCTGCTTTGCGCAGTGACAGATGATTGACGGACGCTAGCCGCGGATTGGTCCGCATTAATATAACGGATTTACGTGTCATGTCATCGGATGAAGTCGGTGATAGTCGCCTTAATGCATTGGTCTGATTTTCTCGCATTTTTTATTCATATGTTGCATTTCAAATAATACAGAGAAAAGTGATGGGGTATTGTATGTAAATGAGCATGTTTTATGGACGTTGAAAGATAAGTTAAGCATATTATTAGCAATACACTATAACTAGAGCTGTCGACAAACCCAGGGTTAACAAAAAAACAAACTCTTTGTAGCAATACAATGTTGTATATTTGCCTCAACACATAAACACCGAAGTGTGGTTGACCTGATAACCCATACAGTCACCATCAAAATTAATCCCTAAGCCTATCCCCTAGGCCTGTTTCACGATGGCCTAATAATTTCTGGTTAGGTCAGATTAATGTTAAAATTTTTATCTCCCAACAACAAATTTTACGTAACCCGCCTTTTGCAAAAATGTTCCATCGCCATGACGTCTTTTTTAGGGTTCCGTAGCCGAATGGCAAAAAACGGAACCCTTATAGTTTCGTCAAGTCTGTCTGTCTGTCTGTCTGTCTGTCTGTCTGTCCGTCCGTATGTCACAGCCACTTTATTCTGAAACTATAAGCATCACATAGCTGAAACTTGGTAAGTAGGTGTATATTGCTTACCGCTTTCCGATTCCGGTACAAAAAGTAAGAAAAAATAATATTTAAGGGGGGGCTCCCATACATGAAACTAAAACCTAAAAATTTTTTTTTACTCAAACCTAAGCGTGTGGGGTGTCTATGGATAGGTCTTTGAAAATGATGTTGAGGTTTCTAAAACAATTTTTTCTAAAAGTGTAAGGTTTGAGATATAGACGCTTCCAAAGTGGTAAAATGGGCGTCCCCCCCCCCATCTAACTTTTGAACTAAGAAAGTGAAAATTTTGAAAAAAATATATGATGTAGATCTCAACAAAAACTTGCAACGAAAATTGGTTTGAAGGAGATCGAACCAGTAGTTTTTGAGATATTCCACATTTTTATCAACCGCAAATATAACTTTGTCTTTCATACAAACACTATGAAAAACAAAGTTATTTTTGCTGTCACAATATATTGTGATGTTTTCGTTAAGTGAAAGTAAGTGGACCCTGAATTCAGTTAAGGGTGACACGGAACCCTCAGTGCGCGGGTCCGACACGCACTTAACCGGTTTTTTATTTTATTTCACCGCTTGGGTCAAGCCCTTAAAGCCAGCTGTCATTTTTAAAACATGATCCTACCTAACATAGCATTCCATATTTGAATTATTTGTTGATTCGTACTTATTTGTCAAATGTGAAACAGGTGCTAGGCTTAATAAATCTGATGCTTGTTTTCTGAGTGGTTCTATCCTCTTTGGTTTTCTGTGCAGCTTGCAATTTCTACATTAAATGGTGGGCTTGCCTTACAGTTCCAGATTGATAGTGCTGGTCCGTAGGTTGAGTTACAGTACAGCACAGACACTGCTCCGCTTAAAACTGGGTCAATAGCTTCCAGCTTGAAGCTTGAAAATTGACTGGCGAGACAAGGTACGTGCAATCCAAAGCAATAAAAAGGCCAGACTTGTTTTTATGTCTATACAGTAGAAATAAGATAAAATGACCTGCGGCCATAGTCTTACTAAATATTCGACATTTCGCCTCGATACGCTAAAACTTTCTGATTTTCTACTGTGTCAAATTATTATCTTTAATAAGTCGTAAAAAATATTCTTAATGTTTTTTTTTCTCAATCAGCAAATGCACAAAAACCCGAATTTGCCTCACCGTCGTTCGAGTGCCCCCTGGAGCCCTATTTTTGAATCACTCGCGTCAAGATGGCGTGTGATATTCAATGTTTAAAGACGAATTTTGGAATGAAAACCAGTTGTAATCTACACAAAAAGGATTTGGAAAATCATTGCTCAATTTTGTGAGTACTCGCGTCTAGATTTTAAGTGATTTCCGTTGATTTTTAATGTGTTTTCGGACGATAATCACACGCCTTATCCAAGCTAGTGATTCAAAAATAGGGGCCCTAGTTGTTTGACAGATAAAACTTCAATAAATCGGTATTATACTTAACTGACTTAAAGCCTAAAAGGAGGGTATTTTAAGCACGGTCTATTTACGGTTTGAAATCGGGGCACTGTAGTATAGATAGACCGACATTTCTTAGCCTGAACAAATGGATTTGGCGATGACTAGAAATCAATTCAGCCTTGAAGTTATGTTCAATATACGAATGGTGGTATACAAACATCCACGTTTGGGCCGTGCATCTAGACTTAGACAAATCTTTTGCAGTCAGACTGTTCCTTTAGGCACTATACGAAGCGCTCGCTTATCTATTTTTATTTTAGATGAGATAGAACGTCATAATATGATTCAGTTTTTGCCATACCAAAATATCATTAACTATAGCTTACTGAAATTTAAACATCATATATTATGTATAAAGAAGCGTAATGCGTCAATTTAAGATAAAAACAAACAAAAACCGTGCTATAACGCTCCATAAATCTACCGAAAAGTATGTCACGCAATTCACACAACTGTTAAATGGCAAGCGTACAATCGATAATCAACTTACAAAGGCAATAATGATTAGCAAAAATCCGCCCCGGACGAGGGACCAAATGGAATTGAAATAACAATAAAATTAGCCGGCACCACCGAAAACACGACGCCCATGCGTTTAAGGGGTCCAAATCACCCAAAATACCATAAAAAACACTCTCCAAACTAATTTTATCAGATTATATACTTTATTAACAAGCTCACAGAGTCGCGACTCCAAACGCTTACGAGATTTCGACAGCAATACAGTGTTGCCACACCACTAGTTCTGAAATAATCTTGGGGAGTATAATCGATTATACTTCTCTATATCCAGTTACATTCGGGATCATGCCCAGAATGAGGGATTGTTTATACATTAAGTCCAATGTTTGATCAAATTAATTTTTGTTCGGATCAACTGGTAGTTTTAACCCTTTGTGAACGCAAGTGTTGCCATTGTATTGTAATGAAATAATTTTTGTTGCAAAGGGGAACGGCTCGATTATTAAAATTATGAGTACCTTAACATTTATAAGCTGTGGACTTTGAAAATATTTACTTTACGCTCGACCTCGAAATAGTTTGTGAATATTGTGGCAACGCCCCGTAGGTACTCTAAATTTTAAAGTTGTGATGCCCTTACCTTCTAATTTATCTAATTTACATGTGCAATACTATTTTGTCAAGTTTGGTTTTATTTATTAGGAATAGACTATATTAAACACAAAATAACCAACTGATAGTAATGTCAACTGGGTTGGGAAATGCTATTTATCTGGTTCTAACTGTTATAACTTTTATTTTTTCCAAAGTCAAATATTTAACAGTTTTTTTTCTAATTTTCAGGTCATATTTCAGGCAACAAAAGGCTAAGCAAAGCCACGTTCCATCTTTGACACCGTCTTAGGCCCAGTTGCGTGATCGATAGTTAACTAATGGTTAAATTTCGTTTACCAGCGGTTGAATATTGCATGTTTTGAAAAAAAAATACCTTAGCCAAATGTCAAAATGGCTATTTTAATTATATTTGGTTAGGGTATTTTTTCTTCAAAACGCGCGCAATCGTAAATTTATATTCAACTACTGGTTGTTGAGTTAACTATCGTTCACGGAACTGGGCCTTAATCGCAGTTGATTTGGTCAGAGTCAAGAACAAACCATATTTAAAAAAGCTAATCATAAGTTTTTCAGAAAATCTCTAGGAAACAACGTTTATACATATAAGATGACTATAGTGGGTCTTACTTTACAAATTAAGAAACTTTAATTGTATTACGTACCTCATAATTATTTTTCATGTTTATATTATTTAATAATTATTTATTAGGTACGTAATTCAGGTTATTCTGAAACCTTATTTTTATAACTATTTGCATCACTTTTCCGTCCACTATTGACCTAGCTATCAGAAATATCTTCTATTTCAGTCCAATGTTAGGAACTGAACTTGAGGATATTTTTAAGATGAAACAATCGATTTAAGGTTGAGGTCACCCTTAGTGCTCCCACCACACTTTATTATGCGAGTTGGGTTAGATAGTCCTGCAAAATATTCTATTTTATAAGTAGTAGTAAATAGTGAAATCGAAATTTATAAAAAAACCGATGATATTAATTTTATACGATAGAAACATGTTTTGGTTAATTGGCTTAATACAGTAAGATCCCAAAGTTACCTTCGGGACATTTTACTATTACTCCAGCTGATTTTTTTAAATTAACAGTGTTTATGCATGATTCTTATACCAAAATAAAAGTTCAGAATACTGGACGGTTTTGAACCGTTGCTTTTTTTGTATTTAATAGTTGTTATTCGTTATGATATCTCCTTAAGTGAATGTAGAACATAATTATGAAACAAACGGAAACCTTTGTCATTATATTATTTGTGCCTTTGTTATCATTGTCGTTGGTTAAGTTACGTAATAACCCCGATGGTCACGTTGGATGGCCTTCAGATTTCAATTAAACATTACAATATCATATAGCTTATACATTGGAATAGTACAAAGGCTATAATTTTTAATGATATTTCATGTGATGCAATGTTTACGCGGGAGAAGTCGCGGGAAACTGCTAGTTGCAAAAAACTATTTTTACATTATTACATACCGAGCGAGCACATCACAAATAACTGTATGTTCCGCGATACATACATGATAGATGTTGAACTAAACACATTCAAAAAAGAACAAGGGGAATTTACATATTTTGAGTGCGTATGCATACGCTGTACAGTCGTCTGCATTAAACATGGCGTCGTCGCGAGTCGGTGCGACGCGGACGTGCGGGCGTGCGTCGAATTGATACAACTAATATTCATGGTTCACTGTACATCGATGGCTCTGGATCGGTGGCAAGATACCGGTCAGCCGAATCCAGCTGCGTGAACATAAGATTGTAAACAACATAGAACTACAATTACTAGCGTATGAACTAACACCACGAACAAATTGCTTGCTCCGCGATTTGACGCCACCATCAACGGACACAAACAGTTTCAAATTCGACATTCAAATTACAAAGAATACGTCAGAATCTTTTCATCGAGTTGCGACACATTTTTTGCTTGGCATAGCTTCTCTAAACATAACAAGTCAATGGTAAACAAAGACATGAGGGATTAAGATTACTTCCGGAATCAGACGTCCGAAATTAGTATTTGTTTACCAGATCGACATATCTTTACGATAAATAATTTGGTTATTGCGATTGATGGGCAAGCAGGAGGGTCTAGTCTTTATTTTTATTAGGAATTTGATTATTTTTTAGTCTCACCTTCAGTAGGTACAAGATAAAGTCATGGTAATTAGGACTACTACACGTCATTTCTCTTCTAACCATCAAATACAACTGTATAAAATTAAATTAAATTAAATAAAAATAAAATTAGGCTTTATAAAGATAGAAAAAGTACGAGTCAAATTCAATAGGGTGTGGTTCAGAGTTGAGTCTAGAATAAGTACAGGTTTTTTTTGTATTCCAAACTCAATTGACAACCGCCCACATTAGTTTATACAATCGTCAAAGCTTTTCTTAACTAACTACTGCTTAGTTTCCGCAAATAAAATATAGTAAAATGTTGACACATTAAATGAAAATTATAAAAACTACAAAGCCAGCAATGTATACCACTAGCTGTGTCAGCGATTCCTAAAACATGTGGCGTTAGAAGCGGTGGCTTCGTCGATTTATCGCCTCAATGCCGTCGCAAATAGACAAAGTCGTACCTAAAAACATTAACCTCCTTTTCTGCACATGCATGAACATCTGGCAAAGAAAATGCTTGTCTAGTAGTCTTGCAACGACGACGATGCAGTGCGATGCGTTATTATAAACGAGGTAGCCTTTGATGAAAGAGAGGAAGCTCAAAGAAACTATATATTCTAGATAAATACATATAAGAACTAAAATATTATTAACCTAAGTAGGAGAAAACTTTGATGCATCAAATTACTTTGGCCAAAAAAATATAATAAGTAAGTTGATATTACTGCCCAATATCTCAATCCGCGGTAAATTAATAAAAAGGCAGTGGAATTAACATTGTACATTGCATGCATAGATGAGCCACCAAAGGGCCTTACCCTTTTCTTATTATTCTCCTGAATAAATACGTCACATCGCGATTTCAGAAAAGGGTAAAAAATGTAACTAAATTTTCCTACAATTTATCTATTACATGTATTCATGGGTGTTTATGTTAGTAAGTACATATTTTATCGTAGATATTTATTTATTCATGCATTCATACTTTACGTCTTATATTTAGCAAATAGGGATCGAATGACGCCTGCGAATGTACATGTTTGTATCCTAAACACTCGCATCAATATGGCGTGTGATTTTCGTACAAAGATTAATTTAAAATTCAACGAAAATAACTCGATTTCGAACGAAAAAAAATACTAGGAATATTGATACGAGTGATTCAAAAATAGAGCTCCTAGACAGATATAGCTTGTCTAAGCTGAAATGACGCGCCGCCCCGCTACAGATTTAATTGATTTCAATATATGAGTGCAAATATTAATAACGAAACTTCACTTGGGTGGGAGTGTCGACTCGACTGCTCCGCGAATTAAGATCTGTATTATGCCTACGTCACAGTCGACGAGTTTAAGTATGCTTAAGTGCGTTAATGCAATAGTGGGGCGCGTCATTTCCGCTTAGACAAGCTCTACTCTACTTTCACTTGTCGATATGTTTGATCTTACATGTAAGAAAAATCTCACTTACCCTTTTGGTCCATAGCTTGACTCACCTTTTTATAGGGTATTAAGTAGGTACTTCAAAATTTCCTTCATTTTGGTAAATGGCTGAAACTGAAATTTTAAGTAAATGATAAACTGTAACGATTAAAAAGTCTGAAGCATTTTCCGATACCGCTTGGGACCTGCGGATCCGACAGTTTCACAAAATTGGCTTCAGTGACAGGGAAGAAACGTGGGTAGCTCTTAAACAGTTTGTTTTCTTTCGACAAACCCTTATTTGTAGGTATTCATATTTAGGGTACCGCCTCAGGGGTCATATTTTTTAATCACTCGCTTCAAGATGGCGAGTGATTTTCGTTCGAAAACGAGTCACTTTCGTAGACTGTTAATTCATCTTCAAACGAAATCTCTATCTTGAAGCGAGTGTATAAAAGTGAATAAAAGTCCATTCTGAATATTCTGCTGCGTGATCTAGCTAGCGTATCGTGTTGCTTTTCGTGCCCCTAGCACAGTCATGGTAGGGTACGACGAAGCAGTGGGAAGAAACGTTGGAAGTTGGAAGAAAGGATGCCAGTTGCCATTATAACATAAACTGTGATAGTTTCAACTTCCATCCTTTTTGTCATCGTTCAGCCGCATCGCTTCCGTATGTGAATGCGTTGGTGTAGGTGTACACTCGTAACTAGAGCTAACTAAAAACGCGTTCTGCCGCGCAGGTAGCATTTCACCGAAGCCTTATTGCTCCCCACGGACAGCACAAAATTCGCAGCAAAGACTACACCTCCAAAGTTTATCGCGCTCAAATTGTGTGAATTATTTATTTAATTTAAAAGCAAAGACGCCGGCGTGCCATCATACGGCCAAGATGAGGCGAAAGAATGCAAAGAATAAATAACCTCTCGCGAGAATTGTAAAGGCGATGCCGAATTGTTTTTTAGCTATTACGTTACCTATATTGAGGGCGCAACCTATTCGTTTTCTTACTATGTAAACTACGTCTGATTCTGTGAAGTTAAAGGCAATGAAGAATGTGTCAGAAAACCAGCCATTAGGGGAAAGTGGACAAAATGAATAATTTATTTGTTTGTAAAACTAGAAACCCACCCGGATCCACATGAAAATATAGTAAAAACTGTTATGAAACCGTGATAAAACCGGCCAAGTGCGAGTCGGACTAGCGCACTGAGGATTCCGTGCCACCTTTTACTGAATTAGGGATCCACTTACTTCCACTTAGTGTTTTTATGAAGGACAAAGTTATAATTAACATCTCGAATTTTATCGATTCGATCAAATTTTCGTTGAAAATATTTGTAAATATCCTCATCGCGTATGATTTTCAAAATTTTCACTTGCTTAGTTCAAAAATTAGAGCGGGGGCGTCTCTTTGTCTAAAATAGATAGGGATATACTACATACACCTCAATCCGTAGGTCGCTGGTTCATATCCGGCTCGAAGGACCATATGTTGAGCGGTGCCTTGATGCTGCCACCCAACAGACTTGAGGGATCTTGCTAAACGATAAATCCTTGACGATCTATATTGTTTATTTCTTGCTTTACCAGTTCACACTTGAGTCGACATGTTATGACTAAATTATAATTACTTAAAAATGTCTAACGAAAGTAAAAGTGCTGATGCGGTGACATACATTGTTCGGTGCAAACTGGTGCAAACCGTACATACACCTACCTACCAAGTAAAAACTATGTGTGTTTATGTTTCAAAATGAAGTGGCTGTGACATACGACAGACTCCGACAGACTTGACAAAACTAAAATAAAAGCGAAACTATGAGGATTCCATTTTTTGCCATTCGGCTACGGAACCCTGAAAAAGTATCTGTACGCTACTGTAGATCACCATGGATTTTAAGTGTTATTTCGTGTGGGCTAAAATGGAGTTCGGTGTTACCATTCGCACAAAAACCATTCTGAATTCAAATTGTTAGTGTTCGGCTCCACGATGCGGAGGTAATACTTAATGAATAAGTAAAACGGAGCGCGTTTAAATTTCCAATACCGAAACGGTTTCATGTTTCAATTACGGATCATTTTGGAGTTAGGATAGCTTTAGTACGAGCGAAACAATATCGATTTCGAGATAACTGCATATTAAGCAATTGTAAATTGTAAGTAATTCCATTTCACTTCATAGATTCATAAAGTGTATGAGTTGATGACAAGAAGCGCGTTAATACATGACGCACGAGGTTTGTTCCTGGTTCCTGGGTATCAATTCCATACGCTAGTAATAGTAGCACAGGGGCCCTATTTTTGAATCACTCGCTTGGATATGGCGTGTGATTTTCGATCGAAAACGAATTAAAAATCAATGAAAATTACGTAAAATACTTATGGACTTGACCACTCACAAAAATTAACTTTATTTTTTCAAATCCCTCCGGTGTGGATTACAACTGGTTTTCATTCTGAAATTCGACTATAATCATTGAATATAACTCGCCATCTTGACGCGAGTGATTCAAATATAGGGCTCCAGAAAGTATAATAGTATGATAGTACTAAGATGTAATAAATAATAATTGTACAGTGCTGGAAGTCTGAAGCAAGATTTTAACATTTCGCGTTGACAATTTCATTATTCTGATTTTCTGCTTCGAATATTTCTAACTTAGCTTAATCTTTAATAAATATTAAAAAATATTTGTAATTTTTTAAGCTTGATTCAAACATTCTTCAAATACATTAAAATACCAATTGTGTCACAGCATTTTTTGAGCGCCACCTGGGGGTTTTATAGGGAACTATTTCGAGACTTCCGTTCAATGCCTTTCTTGGACTATAAGCAAGTACTATAATATTCTGTGCTATAAGCTACTACAAGGCATGGTGCACGGTCTGTAGGAAAGCCACGGCGAAAGATCAAAAGGACTCGCATTATTGATTTACCCCAAACAATGCTCCAAACTAGATGAAACTAGCAGATCAAAGATTGTAGTTAAAAACCGGTTAAGTGCGTGTCGGACCCGCGCACTGAGGGTTCCGTGCCACCCTTAACTGAATTCAGGGTCCACTTACTTTCACTTAACGAAAACATCACAATATATTGCGACAGCAAAAATAACTTTGTTTTTCATAGTGTTTGTATGAAAGACAAAGTTATATTTGCGGTTGATAAAAATGTGCAATATCTCAAAAACTACTGGTTCGATCTCCTTCAAACCAATTTTCGTTGCAAGTTTTTGTTGAGATCTACATCATATATTTTTTTCAAAATTTTCACTTTCTTAGTTCAAAAGTTAGAGGGGGGGGGACGCCCATTTTACCACTTTGGAAGCGTCTAAATCTCAAACCTTAAACTTTAAGAAAAAATGGTTTTAGAAACCTCAACATCATTTTAAAAGACCTATCCATAGACACCCCACACGCATAGGTTTGAGTAAAAAAAAATTTTTAGGTTTTAGTTTCATGTATGGGAGCCCCCCCTTAAATATTATTTTTTCTTACTTTTTGTATCTGAATCGAAAAGCGGTGAACAAAATACACCTACCTACCAAGTTTCAGCTATGTGATGCTTATAGTTTCAGAATAAAGTGGCTGTGACATACGGACGGACAGACAGACAGACAGACAGACAGACAGACTTGACGAAACTATAAGGGTTCCGTTTTTTGCCATTCGGCTACGGAACCCTAAAAAGCGAAGCTATTTTCTCTCTCTGTCTATGTGTGCCTGCGCGTAATGTAGGAATGCAGTGCGACATGGATCTTCTGGTAGGTACAATATTATTATGGTCTTTACTCTTTGGTCTTGTTTTAGGTAAAATAATACGATTTACATCAAAGTCAAAAACTATGTAAAATTCATGCTGGGCGTTGGTCAATAAAAACAAACTAACAACTTAAGGAGATGTAATACAAAGCGAAATATAAATAAATCATGTTTAATACATAAAATTAATATTCCTATCGAAAGCATAAAGTTAATATAAGGGATAATAATTCTATGATCGGAAGAGAAGGACAAGCAAAAGCTGTCAAACGAAACCGATTTTAAATGGCAGTACTCTTACTAAGTTTAGTGAGTAAAAGAAGTAACTTAATATGAGATTCCCTTTCGTCCAGGTGAAGATAAACAGTCGACACAAAATATTCGTAAATAAATATGCAATAATATGTGTTATTTTGTCTTTACTTTTTACGTTAATAAACGTTTAAAGAAAAGAATTAGCAAACTGCATACTTTAAATTTTAAGCCAAATGTTAAATACTTGACAAATCGTAAATTAAGAGGCTTCGATTTGGACTAATTTACCTTCTAAATGAAAAGTTGTTAGGGTTATTTTGCTGTAATTAACAATAATCAATCACCGATCAAGTCACGATGTTTCAGAAGCAGAATTTCTCTAAAATATACACAATTTGATTTGAAATAAAAAAAATCAAATGTAAGTAATTTTCAGCGAGCCTCCATGGGGCGCCGAACTGTTTGACAGCCGCCAAAAATGGTTCTGCTGCATCGCATCTCGCATCTCTTTTTATCGCACAGCTTTCTCCTACTGCCATCTCGCTCTTGTCGTTCTTTTCCAAAAGGGATAATAATTCTATGGTTTATAACTACATTATCATAGCACTGCCATCTATCTGTTCTTTAACAAAATAGTTGGGCAGTAAATAAGCGCCATCTAGAGCGATGGTAGGCAATAATTTATATGCGGATGGCAACATTAACAAATACTATTTTTTCTATTATGATCTTTGTTGCTATTTATTCTTCAAATAAAAAATAAATCCTTAGAAAATTATTTATAAATAAACAAAAGATGCCTTTTTTATTCTAAATTGGTAGCACTCATTGAGAATTGACATACATTTCCAGGCTACGAACATTGAACTACTATTACTACGTGTATGGATCTGACATCCCGAACAAGCTACGGGCGCAAAAAGTTAATGGTCACAGACCAATTATTTTACTCTTTGGTCACAGACCATCAAAACATGCGTGCGCGGCATCACAGTCGCTCACTCCCGCTCGTAGCGTTAACTAATGTGACATTGGTCAATTAATTTGACAAAAATGCCGTCTTGCGTTTTAAAAACATGCAAAAAATAAACCAACAGGAATCAAAAAGATACCGGCGTTGCTTACCATCGATATGAAATTAAAATGTTAACTTAAACCAACATAAAGATTTTTCCAAAATGTTATACATTTTTGCATGTAATTGCCGCCATTTTATATGAAAATCAAAGATTATTAAAAGTGACACGCACAGAGTAGAAAAGTAGGTAGGTAATAAATAGAGGTTAGACAATGCGATTTTGTGTATTTCTTATAAGGTGTTTTACATTTGTAGTTGTATTATTCTCGAAGCATTTCGTATGAAAAATTAAAATGAAAAAAATATGAATTAAAAAATAGTAAATATCATTCGAGTTTTTGACCTACAGATTTTAATTTATTAAACTTTTATTCCTTTAGCGTTTTTAAATAACTATTGATCAAAGTAGGTAACGATTAAAAGATTTTGATACAATAATATTCATTCAATACAATTAAGTCAGTAGGCACAAAAGTCTGTGTCACTTCTGCGGTTTCATATTCAACATTCAAAATTTATGGAATACGTCAGTCTGTTGACAGTTCATGTCAAAAAAATGCGCACATTTTTTGCTTGGCATAGCGTCTCTAACTCTCTACCTTACTAATCTGTGCTCTATACGTAGTAGTAACAGCTCACTGGCTACGAATACATATTAAAAAATATATAGTAAGTAGTATCTGTCATATCTATGGCCTCCTCCTCAGGAGGCGACGGATGTGTTCATTATAAAATCTTCTTTCTCATTCCCATTATTTCTCAGCTCTCACCCTAGATGACCTGTCAGCAGGGCCCTAATCAAACTGCAATTTCACATAACCTGTGGTAGTAGTTTTCGTGGCAAGGATAATAAGGGTGCGTTCTTTGACTAAATAATAACATAACGTTATTCTCTTGCGTTACTAAAAAAATAATTGAATTTTATTTAATTTTGCACAGAATCTTTAAAATTAAGTATCCTGTAGATTTGACACAAACTACTTAATAAACTTTATATATTTAATAAACTTACATCATTTAACGGCCCATAAAAGTTATTTGTTGACTATTTTATTTAAACTTTATTGCTCTGTAAGTTGTATAATTGGCGGACTTATTCTGTTCTATGACGTTAAAAATCCTATTTCCTTCTTAAACATTTTTTTTGTACACAATTTTTGTTTTATCCCTATGTTAATATTTTTTTGTACAAATAAATAAAGATTTTGACTGTAAAATTAAGTATTTATTGTAATTAAGGTTACCAGTGTATTTATATGGGTGGGGAGTAAATTTTTATGAACATGGCCACCCCAAAATACGTAAGTACTTTATATCTGTCTCATACGGGTGAACGCGGCTGTCAAGTCTATAATATACTTCGTCTAAGTATTAGACATACTCTTACTAATCTGTGATTGTTATTGTCATTGTGTCATTTAAAAAAATCACATAATCTGTGTTTAAAATTGAGTCGTACGAAAAGTGATTTGATTGGATTTTTGCAATTTATTTTCATGGAACTATAACATCTCCAACCTTTCCTTGTATTCTATATTTATTACAAATCCATTAAACATAATGAATTCTAAATGTATAGTGGTGATTTTAGTGGCTACCTTTGCCGTATTCGCTTCGGTAAGATAAATTGTTTTTCACGTACAGTTTTGTTACTGAAGCTTTAATTTTAACTTTCCAAATCTTTCTCCGCTTTTAATTTGGACCGCTTACACCTAACGTTTCAATTTGAGCAAACGAATCTTCTTTACAAGGTTCAGTATTTTAGATCATTCATCAGTTATCTGGGGTCGGCGCAGTATGTTTTGCGCTTCCACCAAAGCATATATATACTAACCACACTATTCTATCACTCGTCACTGAATCATCCACTCCTTTCACACTCATATCATTTTTATTCCATCCATCTCTTCTTTGGTCGGCCTCTTCCCTTCCAGCCATCCACATTCATACTCATCACTCTTTTAGTTACATGACTTTCTTCCCTCCTCATTACATGACTGTACCAAGACAGACGATGACCCACCATCTTCTCAGTTACCGGTGCCACTTTCAGACTTCCTCGTATATCCTCATTCCTTATCTTGTCCATTCTTGTAACACCACTCATCCATCTTAACATTCTCATCTCTGCTACATGCATTCGCTTCTCATCCGTCTTCTTAGCAGCCCAGCATTCCGATCCATACATCGATCATAATTTTCATTTGCTCGCAACTGTTGCATTGCCACAATGTCAGCCCGTTCAGACCTCAGTAATACTATTTGCTTCCTCCTACCTACCTGTCATGAATCCTCATAGAATGATAGCATGTGTTTAAAATGTTATACCTACATCAAACTTCCTCCAGGCTTGTATTGTCATAATTCTTTTTTCTAAAATAACAAATTACAGATTACCTTTTCATTTTAAAACTTAAACCGACTCGCTGATTAGATAGAAATAGGCCAGGGAATTCTTATAATATAAAAGTTACTTAGATGTTATCAAACCTGTGATTTACACTATATTTAGTTAAGTTTTATAATTGTAATCGGCACATATGTTTGAATAACTGTTACATATAATAAATTACTGTGTTAAATTTCAACAGGGCCAATCATATGAAGATAAAAGATGCAAGTGTGTATGCCCAAGCCCTGCTGCTGTGTTCAACAAAACCGTTGCAGACAAGACAGCTGATCACCGTAGACATTACATCGCTAATGTGCCTCCAAATAAATGGTAAGAAATGAAATATAGTTTGTTAAAAAAAGGATATGTATAAAATGCCAAGATTACGAACAGTTAAAATAGTATAAAACACATGTAATTAGATAAACTTTATTAAATCTCTGTGTTATTTAATCTTAAAAGGTAAGAAATATAATTTTCATAGCTAGGCAGCCCAAGCTGTATTCTTTTAGTAACAAAAGTGTCCAAGGCCGAGAACCAGCAAATATAACTAAATCAGTCAGTCAATCTTTCTATTCATTTATAAAGATTTAATAAAAATTTTTCAAATGTTAGATAAAATTTATCCTACTGAATAAGTACTTATAGAACAAATAGGTCATGTTTTCAAATTAGACAAATTAAATAAATAATAATATTAGAATAACTGACTATTTTGTAGTTTCAGTTTTTTTTGGTTTTCAGTAACTTACATCAGGTGTCTTTAATTAGTTATCCACATCACTGGTACACTTATTCTGCTCATATTCGATTTGAGGTCAAAAATTACGAAAAATATATCAATGTTATGGCAAATAGTAACTTCAAATTATACGTAAAACCCATATGATTATTTTACAACAGTTGCTGGTTTCTATGTATTCATACATAATACAAAATTATTGGAACCCAAAACTTGATGAGCATACAATTTTCAAAGTGTCTTTAATTAGCTGTCCACCACTGTATCTAGTGACTTATTATGTTATTTGCTAATGATTTTTAATCACTTCTGTGTGCCTTAACGCAAAGGCCTCTGCCGTATACCTCCACTCTTCTTTATGTTTAGTTTACCCAGCCCAGGTACTTTCAACTGTTCCAACTATCTCATCTTCCCACCTCCTGAACTGTCCACATCTGCTTCTCTTTAAATAAACATAAACAAGTTAATAGCAAAATCCATCTTATGTACTACCTATCACAGAAAAGTGTGATGTGAAGAAAAAGAAGTGTGTGCTGTATTGTTAAATTTACTAATTCAACTTTTTCAGTAATTGTGCCGGGGTTATTATACCTCGTGATGGTCCTGAAATCCTGGGCAGAGAGCAAGAATTCTGCCCAAGGTGTGAATGCAAGTACGAGAATAGAAACACCACTATTATTAAGGTAAATTACTTGATTCATTTAATTTCACACAAAAATGAATGTGACATCTTTAACAAAAAATTAATGAGCTAATTAACAGTTTTTATGGTAATGTATGATGTAGTTATGGTGTTTTGCTTGTTTAAATATTAGTAGTGTTAAATATATAAAGTCAATCTTTTTAAATATTAATCAAATTAATTTCTCAGTTCAACATCAATACGAGTATTGATGTTGTATTGAGTTGCAGATTTTTCACCTTGTGATTTTTTCCTTGTTCCAGATGTAGATTGTTTTTAAAAAACTACACTCATAATAATCATCTACCCATCTTGCTTTTCCAGTATAAAATATGCTAAAATAAATATTATAAGTTATAATTATAATATTTTGCCATGACAATTACAGGTGGTTGTGATAATTGTAATCTGGGTGATCATGCTGCTGGTGGTCTACATGGGCTTCCTGATCTGTCTGGATCCGCTCATCAACAAGCGAGCAAAGGCCTCCTACCAGGAACACACTAATGAGGATGTGAGTATACAGCTGTGACTTTGATTAATTGTAGACGCGGTGCGTGAGAAGCGCGGGAGGTGTAGCCGCGCCGCCCGCACCCCTCACACAACCGGCTTTCGTCTCCCCGCGCGCCCCAGTGTCCCGCAGGCGAGGTCTTAATCATGGTCTACCTGTAGAGATGTTATTTACAACTGTTCTGTGAATAAATAGCTCCGAAGCAAATTTTTGTCATCTATCAAGGAGTCTTACTCCGTCTTTACTATTTCAAAGGCATTGAGTAGTAATGAGATATCGATGTTAAAATAGTGTTAGCTGCCCATTACTGCACCTGCTGTAGAAAGGATCTATTGGTCAAAATATTTGCTGTATTCAGTTCCTTAATGAATTATTTCATTTTGCGCACATGTAATAAAATCCATCTGGCTAATGATTTCTTTAACCAATTAAATCTTCTATCATTAGGACGAGAGCACACTAGGCGGGCCTTCTCAACAGATGGGCGCTCGGGGCAACGTGCTGAATCGCGTCACGCACCAACAAGACAAATGGAAGAGGCAAGTCAGGGAGCAGCGACGCAACATTTACGACAGGCACACCATGCTGAACTAGGCCTTATGGTAATGTTATGCATTCTCGTAGAAAACTTGTGATTAAAAATATATTCAAATTCTGCCAACGATTGTATGAGCCGTGTAGTTTAGTAAGCATTTGTTCATGTGTAATGTATGGTGGCAGTAAAATTATTCACTGCTTAATGGCGATGAATCCTAGAATACACTTGTTGCCACCGCCGATCGTTTACATGTTTTTATTTACTGTCAAAACGCTACTCCTCCATAGATTTACTATAGCGATTTGAAACTGTGACGTCGTAGTTTACTGTGTTCAACAGAAGCATTACTGTTTACAGCATTATTAAAAAAATGATTTAATAAATTATTAAGAATTATCAATGAAAGGTAGATATTGTACTTTCTTTAAATATTGGGGTTGTCGAATTGTTAGCGATTGCACGAAACTACCCAAATTATGAAGAAAAGATAGGATAAAATCTTTCGTTCCATACAAAATTAAGAGCATCTGCTTAGTAGCCCTTGTAACCATACATGGAAATTTGTCAACACTATATTTACATATACATAACTAGATACTTTTTATCCCAAAACCTAAATAGGCATCGAAAGTAAGTAGTAAGTAATTATTTTTATATTAAACATGTCGTTTTATGGTACGTGTGCCCTTTTCACAAAAAATTGGCAAGACAGTTTGTAATATAGAACTTTTCTACATGAATGCGGTCTCAGATATTGAGAGTGAATGTGCTGGAGGCTAACTTTTACAGATAGGTAAATTAAATATTACTTATTAAACAAATAATGTTTTATATTGCAAGTATTGTATCCAAATTGATATTCATAAAATCACAAATAAACAATGGTCTTTAAATTCTGAGGAAACAGGCTGCTTTTGGGTAAACTCGCTCTATCGTTGACTCTATGTTTAAGCCACATCGTTGAAATGACTGTTTGTTTTATATGGTAACATTGGCTTCTATTTACAAAGTAGAATACAGTTACATTGCCAAGCTATTAGGATAAAATACCTCATGCCTGGTTGAAACAGTGAGCTGTTATTACTACGTATAGAGAAGCTATGCCCAGCAAAAATGTGTCGCAGCTTTATCACTAGATTGTGGCGTAGGTATTTTTTGAAATTTGAATTTCGAACATGATACCGTTTGTATTCGTTGATGACAAGTGGCGTCAATTCACGGAGCACGAAATTTGTTCCTGGTGTCAGTTACATACGCTAGTAATAGTACCTCAATGGGTTGAAACCATCGTTGGTTGGCAGCTACTGTTCTGGTTTATTTCATGATTATAATTCACACTCAAGGTAAATCCACTTTAATGCCCAAACTTATCAAAAGGCATCTTCTGAAAATCCTTATTTATCAGTGAGATACTTAGTATTTTAACCGTTGTTTAATATCATAATTTATTTTATACAGGTATCTAAGTATGTATAATATTATACCTAAAGTTCTAGCAATAACGAATACGTGACATGCAACCAAATATTCAAACCTATTTACTACGAATTATGCATAATACTGCTGTATTTATGACACATTTTAAGTTCGTTTGCAGTGACAGACAAGCTGTATTTGTATATGTACAGTAGAACAAGGATCTTCTGGCCATTATATGACATTGACAGGGGGGCGCTAGCATTCAATAAGGTAGCCAGAGCAAGAAAATCACCCTTGATTCAGGGAGTCTATTATTTATTAGGGTCTTTTTTACCCATCCATGGCAAAGTCAAAGAAAATATTTCTTGGTTGGAAATGTCGTTGAAGGCATTTTCTACCATAAGATGCATATCATGTATGTTCCATCGATTTTAGGCGCAAAACAATTGTGGTAATAAAAACCATTGAAAATTAATACCTTATTTTAGGTGTTTAGCTCTACACAGAACAGGTAAGAAAATAAAACAAAAGGGAATATCAGAAAATCTCGTGTAAGATTAGAGAGATTCTGCTACACTCGATCTGGCAGCCGCATTTTTTAATTTGACAGCGTTAGTTCCGACTGTCACCGTCGGCCAGAAGATCCGTGTAGCACTGTATGTATGTCATTGCTTAAGGATTTGACACACTGGTTGCGTTCTGCGACTGTACCGTTATCATGAGTTAACGTCTGTTTTACTCGCTAGCGACGACGTAACTTTTTGTATGGGAAATTTTAGTTCTTCAAGTGACCGCTAGGGGCGCTGTGTAATTTTCCATAGACTTTTTTTACGTAGTCGCTAGCGAGTAAAACCGTCGTAAACTCATGGTAACGGTACAGGTCCCTACGTAATGAACCGGAATCGGGCAGCGTTTCTGTTGAATAGACCGCAGAACGCATCCAGTGTGTCAAAGCATCTATTGTATGAAAACTCTTGTGCAGTTTTGAGATACGTTTAGAAATGGTTCAATAACAGAGCAATTCACAATGTGAAGGGAATTGCTACCTAGGAGTTCATGATTATAGCATTAAAAAACTATACTGCAAATCTACCTGAAACTACGCGTAAATTAAACAAAAAAAATAACATCTTAAATAGAAATCGAGCATAATTTTAAGACTAGGTCTATAATATATAAATTAAATGATAATTAACATTTTCGTTTCTCTTGTAGAAACTAATGAGCTATGTAAATTGAATCATGATCTTTAAAGTTGATTTTTTATCACAAACTTTATTTATTTAGAAATAATTTATAAATTAATTAAATTTGTGTAAAGTATTACTGGTCCATGTTATTGGTAAACCATCTTTTTAATTTTGAGGTGTTCTACCACTTAGCATTTTTATTTTTATGTATGTGTGCAATAATACAAATATATTTTGTGTTTATTTTCAAACCCGTTGCTGACTTTAACAACGGATATAAGAATTCCTATTGAAATAAAATATTTTAATAATAGTAATCTTACGAAAAACAGATTCTAAAGTGTGGCCAGTTTAGGTAGTTGAAGTGCTTAGTGATATGTATGTACGAGTATATTATTATAAAGTTATTCAATACTTATTAGTAAATTTCTGTAGTTTGCCTATTATCGTGACAGTGGAATTTTCAAACTGGTATGAAAGATAAATTATAAACAGTAAATTCAGGAATTCTATTAAGGGCCGATTTTTCAATGGTCAAATAAAACATAACAGACTGATAAATTATAAAGAGACAGATTTAAAAAAAACGGTTACGTATGATTGCTAACAATTATAGGTAGACCGCGAAATTGAGACCTCGCCTGCGGTACAAAGGAGTGCGGGGGGAGACGAGAGCGCGGTTAGTGAGCGGCGCGGGCGGGTGTTTCCGCGCTGCCCGCACCTCTTGCGCGAACCGCTATCGCCTCCCCCGCGCCCCTGTGCCCCGCAGGTGAAGTCTCAATGAAGCGGTTTACCTATAGATGACGTTTTTGTATTTTGTTCAACGAATATTTCATATCTGACTATTGAAAAATCAGCTCTAAATCAAACAATTGTCGCATGTGCCCTTTGATAAACAATATACAGCTTGTTAATCAGACAATATTATTATTGAACATGTACTAAGTAGTTGCAGATACGAAATATAGAGTCAATTTATATTATAATGAAATTTTTACCTTTATAAATTTTATATAGTGTTGTAAAGTTGTCATAATACAGTTAGTCCAGTAAAATATTACTAGTAAATATACATAATTTATATTAAATTGCTGCTACTTGTCTTGGAGTTCCAGGCACATTTTTATGTATACCATAGATATTTAGCCAACAAAATAGATTTTATACATGTTAGTCGCTTCGCTCGGCATAAAACTGTCCACACTACACCATGCAATAATATTGCCTATATTGTTGTCTTATAATTTTTCACTAAACTTAGGTAACAGTCTCTGTTTGGTAAAAAAATCCAATAATCATAGCCAAAATTTCAATTTTACACGCATACTTCAACTTTTAAGGTGAGGTGTAACGTGTCAGGCTCGAAAATCAACGATACGCTCTACCTTGCCCACTGAACTGAATTCCAGAATGAATGAATGAATTTACATTTAATTCAATATTTAATGAAATGAGTATTGAGTACCAGCGTTCTGTCTCACCGTTATATGGATACACCATACCATATACGCTCAGTGCATGGCACGCGACGGTGTTGGTCGGTGACGAAACAGTCTAGTGGGCAAGGTGTCATGGTTTTCAAAACAAATATTTTTTTCCTGACACGTTCCTAGCTTGTACGGTCATGATATGCTATGTTTTAGTGGGCAAAAACCTTTATTCATACGTGAGGTCACAATCTGTAATTTTGGACCATATGTTGTTTGTATGTCATTCACATTGCAGTGACGTCAAATGTCATTTCAATAGTGGTGACCGTGACAAGTAGAACTGTCATTTAATGGCTCTTAACCTTAGTTTGCTGCCCAATATTCCACCTTAAATGGATCTCAAATAAACGTTCGTTACTGTACCTGCATACCTAAGTTTAGTGTTAAATAATTTAAAATGGGACGCTGACCTATCCTAGCTGGAGAGAAATAATACCTCAAAACTGCGCAATAAGTAACTTTCGTAATGCCTTAATACAAATAATCATATAGTATACTCGAAGCAATAAAAACATGTATGTAATGTATATTACGCTTGTTTTTTTTTATAAAAGTTAAAAAACAGTTACCCTAAATTAGGCCTCGTTATTGACATACATCAAGTTTACGTCATAGCCTGTTAGCAAAACAAAGACTTGGAAGTGTGTAATATATTTTTTCCACACACAAAATCATGTATATTGGTAGCTAAATAATATTAGCGAATAGTTTGTATTTTGTATATATTTGTAAATTATGTTTTTGAATGTAAATATTGTATTGTTTATTTAATGGCTATCAATAAAGTTTGATCAATCATCTTAGTTTATTATTTTGTTGCTAAACTACGTACAAAACGGTTGTATTTTAAGGTTTGCTGATAAATACCTATAAATTATATCATAACAAAAATATTTAAAACATTAGCGTTTGCTTTCTTCAAAAATGATTTTACGAAAAGCGCCACCTATTGCGGGGTAGTATAAAAAGTTTGTCATTAGAAACAGGATGGAAGTGGAAATCTACAAAATAGCTGCTTCTACTCGCCGCTAGATGTCACATAAAAATTACGTACATACTACTCATGAACGTGGTTATACTAAAATAACGTACCTACTTATTGTCGGTAGGTTATCGAATGTAATGTAGTTCTAAGCAACAACATGCAACAAGTGTTCACAACCACTACTAAATACGTACAGGTGTGGTCTGTAAAAATAGCAATTTAAAATATAGGCCCTATAAATCACTAAATGTTTTTATTATTTATTATCTATAATTAAAAATAAGTTATTATTGTAATTTTCTAACAAAATAAATGTAATAATGCTAACAAATGTGACCAATCATAGAACTTGACATTGTCATTTACTACAACGAGTTAACGATTTTGTTATAACTTACATTGAGTAAGAGTTATAAATTTTGATTTCTACATACCTACTTAGAGCACTATGACCCGGATTTGTAGAATCGTTGATTTATTTTTGCTCGTTTTACAGGCCACATGTCTACGGCTAAACAAAGCTAAATTGTCTTGAAATACAGGGTGTAGTTTAGGCCGGCGCTTACAAAAGTGACACTTTCATGTAGGTACCTATGTCAGTCCGTAGAGAGTTGTCATTGTGGTAGATAGCTACCGCAGTAGGATAGAGAGAAGTAGTTAGAATATTTTTATTTTATAAAGTTTCCTTAATAGGGTTTGGTAATACACTGATCACAAATTGGTATAGAGTGAAGTAGTTCGCTCATAACTATATTTAGCCATAAAAACACATTTCAATTATCTGAATCCATAGAACATACAAAATTTTAATGTTGAGATACCTACTTTAAAATATTCTCATAGCTGACTCTTATTTCTACACCTAACTAAATATATTTGCAAACATTATAATAATACGCAATTTGATTTATCCTTCGCGTACTAAAAAGGTCATACCTACATATAAATCTAGAACTGTCTGGTGCCTGGGAAACAGTATTGATCGTTAGGATACCTAACAACCCCTATCAAATGCGTAGTGCATCTAGGCGTTGGCTAAACTAAATAAATTAACGTTGGACTTTATATCTAGAGTGTAAAGACCATTTTAGATTCCTTGCAAATGAACTTACGACCTTCTTGCGATTTGCTGTGTATTCCTGGGGGACGATAGCTTAAAACAAAGTTTTTTGGACTGTCTTTTTGTAAATTTCATGGTATTTTTCTTACCAGTGCAACGGTTATAATGATAGTAATTGATATTGAACTTTGATTACCACTGGATACTAATTTTGGAAAATAAATAAATACGGAAATAATGATTCCTGAAACAAAGTAGTAACTGAAGTAAAAATCACGTACGTTTGTAAGTTACAATCAGAAACAAAATTTTACAAATGAGTGCGTCAATTTTACAAATGACTCCTAAACATAGGCGAGCCTAGGGCAAAGCAGTAGTTCAGTTAAAGATATAGCCAACATGACGAAAGCTCAACTTTGTAAGTTTCCATAGCGTTCCTTTGCTGCTCTAAATTGCTTAATTTCACAAATGTAGTTCCTAAAAACGGACAAATAAATCAAAATGTATGAAACTTTATAGCGGAGCGATGTTCGAACTTTGAGGAAAAAGTCTGGATGAAGGAACAAACCCGTGACCGTTCCAGAATAATCTTTACGGGAAGCCTGGCAGAGCGCATGCGTTTATCGATCGGCCGACCCGGCCTGTTTGGGCCCGGCAGCCCGAGCTTCAGTCGTCGCAGCGACCCTTCTGAGGACGGTGGCGTCCAACCGGCTCTAGCAACCCTGAACTTCCACATCTATTTCCATCTAAGCCCTCACGGGTTGGATAGGGTTGCAGTCTGGTCGCTGCGACGGCCATCGGCGAAGCACAGTTAGCAAGACGTCCGCATATGCTGCTGGCACCGGTCAGTAGTTTGCGGGCAACACATCGCTGGTCTTCCAAGTAAGTAGAGAGCGAAGGGGTGGAAGGGGGAGGGTGGGATTGTCTTCATTTAATATGCTTATTGGATGTGCCTCTCTTCTAACATATATTGTTGATTGCAGAACCAGCGGAATTGCGGCCCCCTCAAGCTGATGCAGTTGGTGTAGAGCCCACGGTCAGCGCCTTTATCAACCGATCGTGTTACAAGGTACGTTTAATTACACTATACTTAGCTGTCCCTTTCCTTTTCATTAGCTGTTGGCGTTTAACTAATTGTTTTTTTCTGCTATGCGAAGGTTGACAAGGCAGCTGCCCTGATGTACTGGAAACCCGAAGCGACCACCTCAGCCTGCATCGGCGTCATCAGAACCAGACGAGGCACCACCCGGAAAAGGGGGGAGGCTGATACGGCTGGACTTTCTACTTCATCTTCTTCTATTTAAGCAATAATTTCACTGTTGTAACGTTTTCTATAGGTTTTGTAATCGTATTTTTATTCTATTGTATTGTATTCTTATGGCGCGGCGATTTGGAATTTCTTCCCTTATCTTTGTATGGGGCTGACCAGGTTTGCGAGATGTGAAAGGACTTGTATAATTATTTTTATTCTTGTATAAGTGCTCTTATTGTAATGGTTTTTTTTAAGACTGTCGCTAATCTCTTTCTTGTATCCTTTTACCCTGCTGAAAACGTTTCAGCATCATACGTTAGCCATTAGTACTCGTATTGGTTTCATATTTTGCCATTTGATCTCGATATCTTTCAAGTGGCAAAAGGGAGACCAAATTTAGATTGTAAGCATTCAAGCATATAATACGATCGCGATCAATATTATTCGATGTGAGAGAATCGGTGTTTTGATGTTGTGATACTTTAGTTAATGTGTAATTTTCGTAACCATGTTTTGCCTTATAATCTCGATGTATCCTAACTGTTCCCATCATCCCCTGCAATGTTTTCATGTCATTTTGTGTGTAAGTTTTCTTTGATGTTCGAATATGTGTTAGAGTCAAATAAACTTATTGTGGATTCACAAATAAATGTAGTGTGCAACATTGTTGTTTCATTTTATCTTTAAAATAATTGAAACCCTTCTAGTATAATAGGAAAGTATTGTATTTAACAAACAATTCCGTCTTTTATTAGAACTTTACCAATACACGTCTTTGGGTAAACATGTTTGAAGGTAGGTACTAGGCGTAGTAGAGAATTATTTTCCCCGGGACTAACAACCGACCGGATACATCGCGCCGCCTTAGTCCCTCACTAGGAACATTATTTTCCTCTACATCCCGGGATTCTTGGGTGATAATTTTGATTGGTACACAAACAAAAATAATGTGATAGGTACTTAATTCAAGTCAAGTCTTTTATTTATATTTATATTTTACTTTTTAAGGAGAGCCTGAGTAAAAGGTCTGGCTCAGTAGAGACGATGACACTGAAAAATTTATCGGTTTAGTGGACGATGAGCATGGAACTCTAAAAATTGTGAGCGCCTTCGTAGGTATGCCAATGATTGATTTTTTTCTGTTTCTAGACTCGATTCTAAACCACCCGCTTGAATTTGGCTCCTACTTCTTTTAAAAACCTGTTTATGAAAGAATAAGAGTATTTATAAGATAAAATGTCCATGGATCCCTAAAATTCTATACAGGGTGTGAAACAGTACAAGCCAAATTCAAGGGGATGGTTAAGACATGTCTAGAAAACAGGACAATTAAAAAATAAATATTGTTATTTTTTTTTACAAAATTTACTTAATTTTTTTAAAATATTTTTCCTGTATTCTATTCTCAATGGACAACCACCAGCTTGAACAAATGTGCCAATTTGTCCGTTTTCACCCCGACTTCTACACTAAACGCAAACTAGACTTGCAATCAACCGTAGCCAGAACAAGGTAACAATACCAACTTGCCGCCTTCAAATAACTTAAATTGTAACACCTTATGTATGGGTCAATTTCAACAAAGTAGATTTTTTTATCACTTCGGTGAACTTTTTTATTTTTAACATTTTTCGAATTCAAACTATGGTTTATGATACTTCTTGATGTTGTTTAGATCAAAACGTAACGCCATCAAAATATCTTGATAAACTAAAAAGATACATTACTTCAAAATTTTGATGCCACCGAAATGAAAAAACGATTCATCGAAATGAAATAACTCGCCCACCGAAATGACAACTCTTATCCACCCACCGAAAACCTTTAACAAAATTACTTCTATACACTTAAATACGTGGTTCCTCGTGACTGCATCCGTGCGTTTTGATTTCACTCCATTCCCGTAGGTCGTAGCGTGATGTTTTACAGTATCCCGTATGTAGAAGTTAACCTTTCTTTCAGGACTCATATATTATTATAACGGAAAACAGCAATTCTCCCCGCGAAATTTAAGCGCCGTGCGCCGCGCATAATACGGGTAATAAGCTAGACTACTGTGACTACAAATTTTCAGTTTTTTTTATTTACAATTTATTTAAATGTAACCTGATTTACAAATAAAATAGGCCTTCGGCTATTCAAACTCGCATCGCAAAATAAACAAGTAAAAAAAGTATTTGTATTAACAGTCAAAACCCATCACTAGATGACAATTTGGTAGATTTTCTAATGTTCACAACTTGAAAAGGACATAACTTACATTTTTTTATATATTTTCTAATGGCTGTCATTGTCTAGCCTATCACCCATTTTAGGCTGGACCTCTATTTAAGGGACACCAAGTATAGCCTATAACCTTTTCCGATAAATGAGCTATCTAACACATTTTTTTTTCAAATCGGAGCAGTAGTTCCTGAGATTAGCGCGTAAAAGTTTTCGAACTAAGCGCTTCTCGTCAACTTTCACAATGCGCACAGCAAAAGAGTGGAACTCTCTACCCGCATATGTGTTTCCATCGGTCTACTACCCTGTTTTTTTTCAAAAAAAAGAGTAAACAGGCTTCTTTTGGGTGAGCTCGCTTCATCGTCGTCACTGTCTGTGCCTCGTCTGGTATAGTCTAGAGACAAAAGTAAACCCATATCATATTAAAAAACTTTTTAGCTTAGCAACACTACTAGCGGTCCCCTTCAACATTTTCTGTGCGTTTTGCCTTTACTCCGTTCCCGTAGGTTCCAGCACGAAGTTGGCACGCCTTAAAGCAGTTGCAAAACCTGAATCTGGTGCTTGGCTGCATGCTTTGCCGTCTCCACAGTTGGGTACGCTTCTCCACAACAATTCCTTTAAGAATTGCAGTAGCTTTAAGACTGGGCAGCAAAGTTTGTGAACCTCATCGCTGTATTTGTGATGTGATGGTAGATGAAAACGGCCGCCATGGACTGAGTTGCCAAAGATGTGCGGCGCGGTTCCCAAGGCACCATTCTATTAATGAATTTGTGCGTCGGGCCACGGTTTTCGTAAATAATCCTTGCGTCGTAGAGCCACCAGGCTTGTCCCGCACGGATGGTAAGAGACCAGATGGCCTAACGTTGGTTCCATGACGAAGAGGGCGTAGCCTCTTATGGGACGCAACATGCGTTAGACACATTTACGGCATACTGTAACTTCAGCAGGTTCAGCGGCGGAAAATGCTGCCAAGTTAAACATACTAAGTATGCTGAGCTAAAGTCTGAGTATGATTTTGTTCCAATCGCTGTGGAGACGGCTGGTCTCTGGGGTGATGAGGCACGCGAGCTTTTCAAAGAGTTGGGACAACGACTGAAGGATAAGGGTAATGATCCCCACTCTGGCTGGTTCAACAGGTTTCCATTGCTATTAAACGAGGCAATGCTGCTAGCATAATGGGAACCTTTGGATCGGTCAGAGCATAGAGTGGGAATCAATAGTAGTTATAAGGAAATTTAAAGCGTCTTTTTTTTCCTGTGACATTTTGTAATAAAATGACGACGCTTTTCGCTGAAAGAATAATTTGTATCTTAATTATATTTCATTATGTATGTCATTGTAATTTTCATTTAACACCTTAACGCTTTCATGAAGAAAGGGGCAGTAAGTTTTTTTTATATGATATAACAAAAAATACAGTTTTCGCAATTATTCCTGTATCTGTACTATAAATGACGTTGCTATGTACCAAATTTCAAGATTCTAAGTTCACGGGAAGTACCCTGTAGGTAGGTTTTGATTCCTTTTTGAGTGTTGAAAATTTGCGGAAATTTGCTGATATTTACGGCAATAACGGCTGTATCTTTTGATTGCGTTGGCTTAGAAGTTTGATTTTTTACAGCTTTAAGGGACCGCAGAGCTTTTGATTAAATTTAAGCTTGATACCTCCACGTATTCCTGAGAAAAAGGGTAGGGACAGACAAACGGACGGACAACGAAGTGATCCTATAAGGGTTCCGTTTTTTACCTTTCAAGGTACGGAATCCTAAAAAGGAAGGCAAAACATTTTTTTTTTCAAATTGAACCAGAAGTTCCTGAGATTACCGCGTTCAAATAAAATACAAACAAACAAACTCTTCAGCTGTATAATATAGTATAGATTTCACCGGAATGATATAATGAAGCCATCGAAATGAGAAAAACAATCACCGATATGAACAATTTACGCACCGGAATTCATAAAATTCACCGAAATGATATTTTTTATCATTTCGGTGAATTTTGTTTCATTTCGGTGGTCAATCTAGGCCACCGAATCAACCGAAATGAAAACACCGATATTAAAATCAATGACAAAATTTAACATAACAATAAAAGTTTTAAAGTCACAACGTTATTAATACCACACTAATAAACGTCGTTTGGGAAGGATACCAATAAATATTTCATACATTTTATGGAGAATTGGATGACAATATATTCCAACCTGCGGAAATGAAAAATAAAATGTCCCATGTCACCGAAACCAACTACTTACTTTTTTGGCGGGAACACGGAGCAAGCGGCGCACGTCTATTTACTTTAAGCATTGAGGCGGCACTGGTATGACGTAGCGTTTTAGCGCGGGAGCAAGGAGCTAGAGTTGTCCCACGCAAAAATATTCTTGGCAAACTAAAATTCACCGATATGAAAAGTCTTATTTGACCACATGCATTTTTACTTATAAGTCATTTAATTAAATAGAATAAATTATGAAATTATTATGTGATAGTACTATAACTATTCACGATTTAAATGAAATAAGCAATAATACGAAATAACCAAAAGTTTTTACTATATAAGGGCAATTAAACAGAAAAATGGATTTGACCGCGCAACCGAAATGAAAAATATGGTGCTTTATATTTTTTTATTCCGAATTAAACGTAGTCCTAATCAAAAAATATTTATGGTCTCGTATACGGGATAACGCCTTCTATAAATAAAAAAATAAATAAGCCTCATTGTATCACTCTGCACTGCCGATTTCACTCATGCCACGTAAAATTTGCTGTTGGGAAATTCACCCGTATAATATGGAGCAATAAAGTATTGAGTTAGCAAAGGGGTTACAAGAAGGGCAATCAAATAGTTAATTCGTCGTCGTCGTGAATATGCTCGCAAACTGACATACTACAAACAGCAACTAGAATAATATGACATGAAATAATGTTCATTATTTATTAAAATACAAGAGTTTACCTTTTATTTTGGTTGGTTGTTATCATGTTTTATAAACGTCAGCAGTAGGTTTATCTACCTACACGCTTACAAATCCTACCTACGTGTAACCTACGATCATAAAATTGTTCAATGATGATCAGTCACATTAGTATTATCATTTATTTTTATTAGAGGCGTGTAATAGATACCAGTAACGCTGATTGGAATCGGCATAATAATGTTTCAATCTCAAAACAGAGTAGGTACTGAAACTGACCGTTATGATTTGGATTCCATAATATTCGCGTCTTACAATATCTAAATAGGTACCCAACAGTTCGTTTTGTTGTGCGGTAAAAGTACTCTCAAGGCATTGTTATGAAAGTTATTGTAACTGTGTTTAAATAGTAGAGAGATACCTACGGTTTAAAAAGATGTACTACTCGTTAACTTGAAAATATATTTAAATTAAATTGAGACACTGCTAGAAACAATTACTAAAATATATTTCAATAGTAGTCATTCAAGTAAGTTAACTCCTTTTAGTCATTCATTTTATTGTTAATAAATTACAAATAATACTATTCTGTCTAGATCACAACCAACTTTCATTGTTTGCAATAACAAAGGAATTGCGTGGGTCTAGCTAGCCTAGGCATAGGCTATTGATTTATCGTACCAGACGCCACGCCACTTTATTGATCCTTGCACGCAAGTGCACTTGCACTTAGTACAGAGCGCATGTATCTAGCATTTTATCTAGACCCCAGACGGCTAGGTCTATCTGGGGTGACCTAGCTCTTGCACATGCGCTGTTCTTGCTAGGGACCTATTCTGAAAGCAATCTAAGCAGTGTTGCCAGTGCAAGTAGTAGATTTGTGGGTAGAATTCATGATTATTAATAATCTTAATATCTAGCCTAAGCACCTACACATGTCCATATTTAGGTATGAAAATTGACTTTATGCTTAACCACAGGCCGCACTAAAGTGTGATAGCGCTCTATCAGTATTAAATTAAGCAATATTTTGTAGTGTGATTTCGCGCCATCTATTGTCGAGTTGTCAATTCTGGAAAAGGTTTGAAAGCAAGTCTTTGAATCTTCATCTAGTGGACAGTGGATGCAGTTTTATAAACAGTTTAATGTTTTGCAATAAAACAGCATTTGACTTCGATCGAAACCTTAAATGCAATATTATTCAAACAAAATAATACCTACTTAATTATACGATACGTAGCTTTACGATTCATAGTTAAATCAGCATTTTTTATAGTACCTAACTTTCCCTGATCACAGAAGATTTAATAGTTGTGTCGTCACCACCAACTTTCTTACTCAGAGCTGTTTCCGAGTAAGTACTTTGTACAGAAAACCTCTGTAATAAATGTCGGCCCGGCCGGGGATTCGAACCCGGGACCTTTTGGGAAGTGACCAGTAACCTTACTAAATTTGCACAAACCGCTTCATTGAGACTTCACCTGCGGGGCAGTGGGGGTCACGGGAACACCCGCCCGCGACCCTCATGCACCGCGCTCTCACCTCTCCCCGCGCCTCGCAGGCGAAGTCTCAATGAAGCGGTCTACCTATAAACCTGATATCAGGTGCGTGCGATTAATGTAAACTATCTGCTCAAACTTAAATTAATTGAAGAGATAAATAAGGGTGGGGCAGAATATTTGAGAAATACAGAGCGTTAGTACGCAGTCTTACCCTTGAAATGGGTGATTCAGTACAATGAATACAGTCCAAATTCATTAAAAAATACCATAAAAAACATTTTTATAATCAAAATATCCCATGCAAAAAATTTATGCCTCGTTACCCTACATGAACATAAGGTTGTCTAAATATAAGACTGCTTACACTAACAGCCTGTATTTAATATTTGAGAAGACAGGAATTTCGAGATGAAAGTCACAGGAGAGACATAGTCAATCAACAAAACAACCTATGAATTTTAAATATGCTTTTAATACAATCTGAATAACAATACATTTAACATTTTTAAATATTCACACCGTTTCTAAGGCTTTGCTAAGAACACAGGTATTACTTCAGTGGGTATTACATTCTCAATACCTACATTCCAGTCACATTTTTAAAAGACTATACATGGAATCAGAGATTTTCTACACTTGTACTTAGAAATATATATTACCTATCTTTGAGCGTATCGTACATAACCTTCTTTCCTCTTACGTATCTATGACTGAACCATTTCATACACTCGCACAAATGTAGCCTTAAAAAAAAAGGTAAACCGCAAACTGGGACCCATAAGAGATATTTACTCCGTTTTAATAATATTATTGAATGATGACTCAGATGAGATGAGATCGCTTATAGCGATAAGACCGCCTAAATTGTACATTTCCTTTAAACAGATTTGTAAATTCACTAATTTTGTGTGCAATAAAGAGTTATCTATCTATCTATCTATCTATGACCATTTAGGTAAAAAAATGGTTTAACACGTTCCGGGACACTACTCCAGACACAATAGATGTTTTATTGTTTTCACGCCTGTAGGCGGGCACTGTCCCGGAACGTGTTAATATGAAAATGAAGATTGTGCCGTCAAAATTGACGTCAACAACGTCTGATTTGCTATTTGCAGTCGATCTGTAGGTATAACTATACATACAGGTTGTCCCAATTTCCCAACACATTTATTCGAGATCAGGGTATTACTTCACATATTTTATTACGATTATTTTTTTGCTGGCTTTGCCATTGCTCATTATCACGGGTTAACTTCGATAAAAATAATCACTATCTTATAATTTTTGGGAAGCCACCCTTGTAACCATCACATATCTGGTTTCTCTTTACTCAGTCTCATGTCTACTCGGTCAATTAATACAAAAAGTGGGGAGAAAGTGTCATAATTAAATCAGATACCCACAGAAGTGCGAAAATTACCTATAACCATGCAATAAATAAATTGAATTAACTCTTAATTTCAATACCTTTTAAGTATACCAACCAATGCAAAAGATAATCATCTAAGTACATTTATGTCGATTGGAAACTTAGTGTCTTTTTTGACAAACCTTGTAATAATTTACTTTTGTATTATTTGGTATTTATATTAAGGAATCATAATTCCTACATTTATCTGATCGAAGGTGATGATGTAGCCCAGAATATCAGACTAAAGAAAGTCATACTTTTCTTTAAAAAAAATCTAACGTGTTCAGACATACTGGAACACTTTAGTCAGAACAATCAAATGAAATAAAACGAGATATAAGATCATCACTTCTGTAGGTACCTGACAGGGCTTTGTATAAGTGATTTTACTCAAATTACATATATTGGTGGGCGTATTTTAATGAAAACCAGCCCAATATATTCGGCGCATTAGCAACTGAGTCGTGAGGCCGTAATGTACATAGAGATAGGAATATACAAACCGCCGCTTTATCGGTAAGTGCAAGCGAAATAGACATGACACTGAGAGGACTCAGTTGATAACGCACTGACTAATATTACAAATAATGATACAAATCGGGTCATGGAGTCTGTCAATCGACTGTAACAATGATAATACTATTGAAAAATTATCATATACCTTATTATAGTGTTCGTACATGGTTGCTCTATTTAGAAAAATATATTGTATGTTGTTTAAATACTGTATGTTAATAAAACGTATAAAAATAATAATGTTTTGTATATGTACTTCATCCTTAATCTTAACTTTTTTCATTGAGCAAAACATACATCCACTTTTATTTATACATTCTGTCATATATATTGTGTACATTAATGTGGGTAGACAAAATAATAAAAACCAGTTGTTCTCAAATCGTCGTTTCAATCACACGCTTAAATACTACATGGTGTCAGGTGTGAATTAATTGATATCAAATATCACAGTGCAGTGTGTCATTACTTACCTGAAAGTACGGTTAGGTTTAATGACGGAGGCAACTCAAACAAGTGCGATTAAAATGGAATCGATGTATACAATGCTGCAACAGCCGGCCGCCATGTCAGACGAGGGCAACATGGCAGTGAATTGGCGAGAATGGAAAACGGCTTTTGATTATTATTTAATTGCCATTGGAAAGGAAACGGCAAGTTCTCGTGAAAAGTGTGCTTTGTTTATGCATATTATCGGCAAATGTGGACGAGATATACTCGAAGAATTAGATTTGGATGACGCGTCAAAAGCGAACTACGAAGTACTTGTGTCTAAATTTGCAAGTCATTGTGATCCTACTTGTAATGTTAACTATGTGAGACACGTATTTTTCGACACCTATCAACATGATGAAGGTTTTGACAAGTTTTTGAGTGCGCTGAAACTGAAAAGCAAGGCATGCGAGTTTGGACAGTTGCGTAACAGTTTGATTCTGACTCAGATCATTAGAGGCATAAAAGACAATGACATGCGAGAAAGATTATTATCGAAGCCCAAGTTAGAATTGGACCAGGCAGTATCGTGGTGTCGTGCAGCGGAAACTGCGAGCAAGCAAGCTGTGCGGTGTGTGAGTAGCGAGGCGGGCCCCGCGCGGGCAGGAGCCGGCGTAGGCGCCGCTGACGTCGCGTTAGAGGAGGTGCGTGCGCGCCCTTCCTCGGCAGCAGGGTCGCGCTATCATCAGCGTGGACGAGACTCGCGTCTTGGGTCTCAACAGGATCGTTCCCGAGAAGGAGGGCCTAAGTGTGATCGGTGCGGTCGCAAACACAATAGCAGTGAAAAGTGTTGGGCGCGTAATATGAAGTGCTACCGCTGTGATAAAATCGGTCATTTAGCAAAAATGTGTCGGTCTAGGTATGTAAGTGAGTTAGAACAACTTAGTGAGACGGAAGATCGAGAGGACTGCGCCGAGTTACGTGAGTCATTGTTGTGTACATTATCAATCGATGAAGTAAGCGATAACGACAGCGCTTGGTTTAATGACATATTTGTGGACAATAAGAAACTTAACTTTAAATTAGACAGTGGTGCTGAGGTTTCGGTAATGTCACTAGGTGCATTTAAGGAGGCTGGCTTTAGGGAAAACATATTGAAAAAGAACAAGTCTGTGATTAGAGAGGTTAGTAAGTCACAGTTACCGGTTGTAGGTTATTTTGAACCGACGTTACGTCACGATAAATACGAGTGTAGACAAAAAGTGTATGTGTTGAATTTGAATTGTAGTAATCTTTTAGGACTTCGGGCATGTCGTCAGCTAAACTTGATATCACGACAAATGAATGTTGGGGAATTAGCGCGTTATGAATTAGATGAATCTATTTTTGAGGGTATAGGATGTCTGCCGTATATTTATACAATTGAAATAGATAAAAGCGTGCCTCCAGTAGTAAACAGTTCTAGAAAGGTTCCTATTAAAATAATGCCTCGTTTGAAGGAAGAACTTGATAAAATGCAATCCAGTGGAATTATTATAAAAGAAGATTCACCTACAAACTGGGTTTCTAATATTGTGATAGTTGAGCGGCCAGGCAAGTTGCGAGTGTGTTTGGATCCTTATCATCTTAATAAAGCAGTACGCCGTTGTCATTTTCAATTGCCTACTATTGAAGAGGTTACTTGTAATCTTAATGGTGCCAAATATTTTTCAAAGTTAGATGCAAAAAGCGGGTTTTGGATGCTTAAATTAGACGAGGCCAGTTCGAAGCTGTGCACCTTTGCGACACCATTTGGTAGGTATCGTTTCTTGCGAATGCCGTTCGGAATCAATTGTGCCCCAGAAATATTTCACAATGAAATGTTTAAAATATTTGCTATGCCAGGGGTAGAAGTATTCGCTGATGATATTTTAGTGTGGGGAAAGACAAAATTGGAGCATGATAGCAGATTAAAAGATGTGATAAATAGGGCGAGAAAATTCGGTGTTAAGTTTAACAAAGAAAAATGTATATTCGGTGCTTCCGAGGTACCGTTTTTAGGTCATACGCTGAGCAGCAGTGGCATTAGCCCTACAGAAACACGTATTGCTTCTATCAAAAATATACCTAGTCCTAGGGATAAAAAAGAATTGGAACGTTTCTTAGGAATGACGAATTACCTATCTCGTTTTATTCCTGACTACTCTCAAGTGGCGTCGCCCTTGCGCGCACTTCTTAGAAAAGATGTAATGTTTGATTGGTTAGGAGTCCATGAGAAAGCATTTAATGAACTTAAGAGGCTGATAAGTAGTGCTCCTGTGCTGCGGTATTACTCGTCCCAGGAGTCGGTGACGCTGAGCGTGGATGCGTCGGGCGAGGGGCTGGGCGCGTGCCTGCTGCAGGGCGGCCGGCCCGTGGCGTACGCCGCTCGCACCCTTACTCCTACTGAGAAGCGCTGGGCACAAATCGAAAAAGAGATGCTAGCTATAGTTTTTGGATGTCTTAGATTTCACCAGTTTGTCTACGGGCACAGTGAAGTCACAGTAGAGAGCGATCATAAGCCTCTTGAATCAATATTCAAGAGGGCTTTAAATGAAACTCCACCTAGATTACAGCGAATGTTATTAAAGTTGCAGGCTTATCGATTACGAGTTATGTATAAGCCAGGTAAGGAAATGCATATAGCTGACGCGTTGTCTCGAGCTGCAGTCGAGACCGGGTCGAGCGATAAGGATAGACAGGTAACTGATGACGTCACTGTGCACGTAAACGCAGTATTTGCAGGCGTTGATGCATCTTACGAAAAACTACAATTAATTAAAAACGAAACTCAAAAAGATGAATCGTTATGTTCGGTAATACAGTATTATTACGAAGGATGGCCACATAATAAATCTCAGGTCAAACAAGAAGCACGTCAATATTGGACGGTGAGACACGATTTACACGTGATAAATGATATTTTGTTTAGAAAGGATCAAGTAATCATACCATACAGTTTACGAAAAGAAATGTTGGGTCGCATTCATGAGGGCCATTTAGGTATTGAAAAATGTAAAAGGCGAGCGCGCGATGTCATGTGGTGGCCGAGCATGGGCGCCGAGATCGAGGAGTGCGTGCAGCGCTGCGACGTGTGCCAGCGCCACCGCGCCGCGCCGGCGCGCGAGCCGCTCGCCCCGCACCCCGTGCCGCGTTTGCCGTGGGAGGTACTTGCTGCCGATATATTTGAATTGCGTAACAAGCATTTTTTATTAATAGTCGATTATTATTCAAAATTCGTAGAGGTTTTAAGCCTGGCGAACATGAGAAGCGACACGGTGATTAACAAAATGAAATGTATTTTTAGTAGATTTGGCATTCCTCAGAAACTTATCACGGATAATGGAACTCAATTTACATCATTTGAATTTAAACAATTTGCGAAAAAATGGGAGTTCGTGCATGTTACTAGTTCTCCCCTGTATCCGCGCTCGAATGGTTTAGCTGAGCGAAATGTTCAGACTGTCAAACGATTATTGAAAAAAGCATCTGAAGACAACACGGAATGGACTTTAGCTTTGCTCAACTTTCGCAACACACCTGTGAGCGGTGAGCAATACTCGCCGGCTCAGTTATTGATGGGCAGGTCACTCAATACCAGATTACCAGTTTCACTTGCTAATTTAGAACCCCAAAAAATTAATGTACAGTCATTAAAAAATAAAAGACACCTAAGAATAAATAAAATGAAACAATATTACGACAGAGGCACTAAAGTAACTACGGATATGTCTGAAGGAGAGGCTGTGCGTATGAGAGATGGTGATGTGTGGAAGAAAGCAACAATTTTAAAGAAATTAGAACAAGATAGGTCGTATCTGGTGAAAGTTGACAACGGAGGTACTTATCGTAGAAATAGAACTCACTTAATAAAGTATTTTACTCCGCCGAGCCGCAACAACTACTTCTTTTACAATGATGACCAAGATCATCACCAAACTAATGACCAGATCAGGGTAGCCACCAATTCGGAGGCTTGTACATCAAAGGGGGGAAAAGACACGGTGGAAACTGTTCAGCCCTTCACTAGCCAACTAAACAGTAGTGGTCATTATGTAACTCGTAGTGGTAGAACTGTTTACCCTCCGCAAAGATATGGTCATTAATATGCCTACTTACTTATGTGTCCGGTCGCCAGCACATCAGGTTACACATTTTTGTTGTAAAATAGCCCTTATTACAACTGTATAAGTTACTGCATTGTTTACCTTGACGTGCTGTTGTCCGTACGTGTCTATACAGTTAACGTATTTTGAATGTCTAGTATTTAGGTGCATGCTAGATTATAATTTTATCATTTCTTTATTATAAGAAGAGAGATGTCATATATATTGTGTACATTAATGTGGGTAGACAAAATAATAAAAACCAGTTGTTCTCAAATCGTCGTTTCAATCACACGCTTAAATACTACACATTCTTTACACAATTTAATAGTACAACTTCCTTGTTTGAAATCGGTTAAAAAAACATGTTTCTTTGAAGTTTGTTAAGCATAGAACTTGTCTCAAACGCAAAAGGTGTAATTATATTTCCATATCTGTGATTCATACTTCATAAACATTGATCGCTGTCATTTCCAAACAAACCTGTTTCTAAATGCTAAGGAAATGTACAAATTGGTTGATTGGATAATGAAGAATTACACTTATATTTATTTCTTACTTTTATTACAACATGTTCTATTTTTTTTTAACCTGTAAAAAAATAGACTCCGCTAGGCAAAGTTCTTCTATACTAAAAATATTTTTCCGAGGGCAAGACTCACTTTAGGCTATGCGAACCTATTCTTTGTTAATAAATTAGTTATCTGTCATTCACCCTGTATGTTTACAAAATATGGTCTAGTAGGCCATCACTGGAACAATAAATGGTGTCAATGATAGAGCAATCTACACGACCGATAAATGCAAACTACTTTAAAATCTAAGTGTATGCCATGTCTTGGTAGGTACTTTAAAATACTCCCTGATTTAATCTTCATCTTCACCTGGGACCAGGAGATTGCATGCCTGCAAACAAAATGAAAAAAATATTAACATTATACAAGTATACATTATTTATTGATAGGTTTTCATAATTGATCAGAAATTGCATCAACAATATCTACATGTAGCGTGTATTCACTGTTAAATACCCTGCACAGTGTCAAAGAGGCTTCCCGCAACCTCATCCGACTAACAAAAGACGAACTGCGCATAGTTGCAGGTACTATTACTGGCCCCAGCCTCATAAACAAACATCTAATCACAAAGGTGAGACCTTTGGGAGTCACATACCCTCTGCAGAAAGCCTCCTTTGCAGAGGATGCATGGGGGCTGAAGAAACACAACATCATGCGCTCATGGAGCGCACAGGTGTGGCGAAGCAACGGGCAAATATTTGAAATCCCCGGCTACATTACCGGAGGCTGTAGTAATCCTGAGCAGATTGCTAACTTGCAGGGAAAGCCAAAAAAAAAGAGGGGACTACGCAATGGCAATACGCATATCGAAAGACTAAGTGCGGAACTCACCTCAGCACAACTAACTCTGTAAAGTGTTTAAATATCATAATTTAATGTTTTATAATCATAATAATCATGCATGTTGATTTCAGGAACTCATCGGATGCAGACCGCTTTCAACCGGTATCTGTCGAAAACCGTAGGGAGACCTAGTTCAGCACTGGACGTCCTTAAGATGTTAATGGTGATGAAGCTAAATGTTTTACATGGTGTTACCACTTAATCTGAGATTTTGTCCTTGCTATTTTTTATAAATAGCAAGTTAATGTATGTCTTACCTCTTATGTGTTAAATAAACAATTTATTCATTCACTTATATATAAACAACTAAATTGTCTATACCTCTTCACCGTCTCCCTCTGCTCGGTAAGGCTTGGCCCTCTTCCTCTTGATCAGGGGATCGAGACAGAGCAGGAAACCCATGTAGACGGACAGCAACATCAGCACCCATAGAACCATTACCACCACTACCTGAAAAATATAATTAGTGTGCTGATCATCTAGCTCGGAGGACTATAAAACAAAAATGACCCGTCCCACCGACCAATAAGGCTAGCTTACACCACTGGCATACGCTACGCTTGGCGGGACCCCGTATCAAAAAATGTTTAGGGGCATGGATTTCTCACAAAATGGCGGTCGCGATTGGTAGCGATTGACAAATTTTGCTTTACGCGGGAAAAAAAGAAATAACTTATTTTACTTTTGTCATTTTAAGTTAGGTTTAAAGGCCCAAATTGTTTTTTTAAAATCATAATTAGGTTATGTAAACGAAATTTTTCACAAATAACAAGCTTTTTGATCCTACTATCCCAGCCGAAAGGTGTCAAGAGGAAATGGAAATAAAAGTCGATATTCTTGCACTTTCTCCACTGCCAGTAGTCCACAAAGTGCCACTGCCAGCTTGCCTTCTTGTTTTTGTTTTTTGTTAAGGGTTTTTATGTAACTGATAGGTATTTGATTAAAGTAGGGCTAGGCTTGTTGGCAGTGGCCTTAGTAGGAGAGTCTGCGGCTTCATTGCCATTGCCAGCTAGACCTATACTTAATTTCAATGTACATATAGTTTGACTGCTACTTCAAACCACATAATTAGGACTCGAGTCATAGTCGAAGTCCTAATTTGGATCTTGTTTTATTGAAGTTAAATGATTCATGTATTCGTTAAAAAAGATGTTCTGACTCCAATCCTTATTTAAGATATTTTTGTGAAGAATTTCCAAAATATACCAATAACAAAACATTACGACTTAGCACATCACTATAGCACGTCCAGGTTAGTCAGTGCCAATAACTAGCGGTTTATGTCTTCACCATAAGTATAAAGTATTGACTAGTTTTTGAAATTTTGTTCCACTAGTCTATTGTATCTTTTCATAAGATAACAAAAAAGGTCTGTTTATCTTAAATCGCGGTTGTTGTAATGATGATGGCAAATAAATAAAAAATTGAGAATATGGCACTGCAATAGAGTAATTGTTATAATTAACTTTTCCGGAAACTTTATTTGCAGTAACAATTTTTGTAAATATTTACCAATATTACAGTAGTGTTTCTGGTCTCATATTTGCACTCGCAGCGAGGACAGTACTCCTGTAGACGGGCACGGACTTCTTCGCTGACTCGCATGACAATCACTTCATCGCAGTTGCTGAGAAGCAAATAATTATTATGTTAATAACAAAATCATTCTCTTGAGTGTATTGAGTGATATGTATTCATCTAGTTCAGTAAGATCAGTAGATTTACTATCATAATCTCACTTACAACATCATATTCATTCAGTTCCATTTTTACACATATAATGATCCAATCTCAATAATCTTATGAGTAAAAGATAAACATTCATAAGATTTCGGCATCCTAGAATTACCATTATGTCTTTTAATTAATTTCGGAAATATTACTATGAGAACGAAATAATCATGGGCTCTCCCCGAGGTCACGCAAGCCGAGGGTTCGCTTGTAGTACAATCCAATACATCTTTAATCTTCACTTTCTATCACTGAGCTACTGAAGTACTGAACTACTGAGACATATTGGGCGATAGTGAATAAGTGATAACGCAGAACTACTTTAAAGAAAGTACTTCTGTCTGGGTTTTTTTTCAGAGCCAGAGTTGATGTGATATTTGTCTTGTCACAAGTCTTTGAGTAATTTTATGGCATAGGAATGTTGTATTTGTCTGTATGACAGACTAACTGTAAGCTCTCCAATTCAAACTTACAATGACTCCATTGCACAAAATGCAGAAACCCTAGTGTTCACTCTAAGATATATATTACTAATCAGACAACATTCATCCCAAACCAGCACCTGGTGGGATTGTGTCCACATTTACATATGAATAATTCATACTGTACTGTATTTTCAACCAGTATAAATAACAAGTTATGTATTCAACCTTTACTTGATGAAAATTGACTAGTTACAGACTAGGTATTGCTATTTGATGACAATGACATAGGTGGGAACATATTGATTTTTCCAAAATTATTTTTGTGATGTAATAACTTCAAATACATATAACGATTTTTCTTCGAGGTTTAAAAATAGATATATTGTGTATGAATAACAACAGGTAAAAAAATTATAAATACCATTTGTTAGGAGGTACATTGGCAATGAAAAGCTTGCGGCTGCTGCTCAAGGAGTTGTTTAGTACCACAGATGGGCTAGGACAGATACAGCGGCACCTTTTATCTTCATAAAACTGCCCGTTCACCTCCTGAAAAACAAAACATATGCTCAAAAAAACATGAAATCTGCCAAAAATATATAACATACGCAGTTACGGCGCCGGTCAACAGGTAATCAATAAGTCGGCGACAATTCACAACAGGTGGAAATATCTTTAGACTCACCAAAAAACACACGAAAACTAAAATCAAGAGGAATTTAATCTTGTAAGCCATTTTACACACCGCTATCTCACTACATGGGAGTTCTAAGCTCGGGAAATGTTTACTCCCAGTGAAAAGCGTCGACTGCTATGCGTTCTTCTTGAATAATGAATTTATTATAATACAAATTTATCAAGATTAAAATAGAATTATGCGCAACGCAAACAACAAAACTCAGAACTTATAGTTTCGACATTTGACATATTTTTTTTTTGTATACAAGTTTAACGTCTTTGGATCTAGTTTAACAGACAATTCTTCATTTTTGTATGTTCATTATTTACACTAAAACTAACACTAAACTAGCCTAACCTCACCTAAAACATTGAAGAAATGCGATGCTGGTTCGCATTACAATGCTCAACAAGGGAGTTTAGCACGGGAGTAGCGATCCGAATCAGAGAACGCGCGATCTTAACTTTATTTCTCACTTTGTCTTCATTTATTTCTTCCATAGCTAGCATATATATTATTATGTTATTCCAGCACAAAACCACAGTAATTTACTCGAAAAACCAACTAATAAAATGAAGAAATAAAGTCCATCTTCCTCTTCTCTTCTTCTTCTTCTTTTATTTATGGCCGACAGAGGCAGGGGTCATCGGTTGAAATTCCTGTTTCCCGCGCTAAACTCCGACATGACATTTGACATACAACTGACGTTGACACGTGCCAAAAAATTTCTTCTTCTTCTTTTTTTTATGGCATCTGATTTTTTTGGTTCTGTTCTCACTATTCTGGAAAAGGCAAAGGACTTTATCCATACAGCCTGTACTTCAGTAAATAATCATCTAACGTTTGAACTTCCCACAAACTTAACTGAAGAATGGAATGGCTAAAAATGGAACTACAGATGTCACTTTTGAAAACGTCATTGTTGCCGGTACAAGCCCGAGTTACCGTGGAGTTAGTTACCATACCATGATTGATATTCAAAAATTCGCATAAGCAATGTTAATAGGCGTCGTACACCGGCAATTTCAAAGAATAAATTAAATATTCATGAACCTTTTATTTTTATCCGTGATAATAGCGAGTAGAATGGCCCACCACATTTCTTTTGTGTTTGTGGTGTTTAGGTATAACTGGTAGAGAATGCTGTATATTAATTATATTACGGAATAGAGTTAAATAAATACGTTTTTAATTTTTATCATAACGTAGTTACGGTGAATATAAAAAAAACAGAAGTGTTTATTTGTAAAAAGCGTCAACCTTGTGAAGTTTCATAATATGGATTGGATTATGAATTTTACAAGAATAAAATCATAGACATTTTTTTCTACGAACCCAAAAACGAGACAAAATATTTGTCTATTGTTCACGACCGCTGCTGACGGATCATGTTTTGAAGTAGGCAAAAATTGAATGTGTTATTTTTGTGATGAGTGTTCGTGTTAATTGTAAGGTAAATGAAGAAATTTAATATTTAAAGATACCCTCTAACTTTTAGCTTTGTTTTTCAATACCTTTCAAGATATTTTGGTCTTTAGGCTTCAATTAACGATGACTGCCTAGGTGGCAATTTTTGATGTCACAGTTCTGAATAACTTCTTTATTTTTATTTTTCCACACGAATCTATGTATCAAATTAGATTATAAATTAATCATGTAGAGACATGGGATGATCACAAAAATGTGTTATAGGGCGATAACACTATGACGTGTAGTAAATACCTACATTATGATATTGAATCCATCTACATAAAATGTAGAGCTGTGGAGCTAGGTTTTCCTTACAGAAAATTATACGATGATATTATTGTGGCGTGTATCTCTTAAAACAATGTATATAGGCCTTCATGAGTTACCCAGTTTGCTCGCTAATAATCCATTTGAATTGGCTTACCAATAAAATTAGTCACCATCGCTTATAAGCTTACACTCATTTTATTTTTAAACAAGCCATGCTACGAACACGGTAATCTATAAAGTATTTTTTGAATAACTTTATTAAGATTTTGATTATATTTTGTTGGGTCTCAAGAGGAGAAATCATTTGTAAAGTTAGTCCTTCATAATTTTTGAAGGTTACTCAGTGGATGTCAACAATATTAGTATTCTAGATAGAGATAGAGTGTTGACATATTAGATCTCATCATTCTATGTTACAATGGTCTCAGTTAGATAAATATAATATTTCTTAGGCAATCTTTATCATTTCCAACTTAGAGAGCACCCTCTCATGCTCTTCATCAGCAGCTCTAATTGTAACACTCACAATATTTTTTTAAGTAACAGGATAGTGAAATAATCTCATATGATGTCTGTATCTGTAATTTAGAAATTGATAATTACCTGAACCCCAGGTATTATTAACCATAAAGGTAAATTGAATATGTGCTACCTGTCTGTTTGATAATGTCCTTCGTCTCGCTTATAAGGATGTCATAAGAAAAAATCAGCTGAGTAGAGAGAAGCACAACCCAAAGCACAACAAAAGGCTGCTACGAGCCACATGATAAGAAATATTTTATGTAAAGTTTTGATTCCCTACTTAAAGTGTAAGTAATTTCCAAAGTATTGTCAGCAAATTATATTAAAGCCTCACATGGACAAAATGATGACAAAAGAATGGTGATAAACACATTCGTGAAGGGTCTACATGTCAAAATAGTGTTTCAGTTCAAGTTTTTTTTAACTTTGACCAGTATTTGCCATTTTTCTTCCTGTGAAAGTCTGATGTAGTTTGATTGAAAAGAACACATATGCAATGGCCGAATAAAATGGCTAAGTGTGGAAAATTCTTAATCTAATTGATCTATAATTTTTCCACATTCATATTCATATTCATTTATTCACTTCATAATTTAACTGCAGACGATACATATAGGCAAAAGATGGTTATTCGGTTGCATTATGACCTCAATGAGGTATTCGGTTCAAGTTATAGTTATTCAAATCAGTAATTTACAATTAAATCACTTTTCATTAATAGGTAAATGTCAATTATATTAGTATTTAAGGCTACTTTAAGATTTGTCCCCAATGTCGATGATTGCCTTACCTCAAGATTAAAATAATTAATACGATTAAAATGCTGATGTTGTTGCAGAATGCCAATCCAGGCGCCGCAGTGGACAGACTACCTCAACTGCCCGGTGTGCTGCCGCGAATTTGGGGCACCGCCCCGGAGCCCAATCAGCCTCGGTTGCGGGCACACTCTTTGTAGGCACTGTTTAAAACACCTGCACCGAAAACAATGCCCATTCGATCAGGTTAGAAAGCTATATTTAGTAGATGATTGGTCCTATTAAATGGAGACTTTAACCTGTCAGTATGTAAAAGAATAAAATAAAAAAAATAATCAGCTTTGAGGAGTAATGGTTTTCTGAACGGAAATTGAAATTCAATAAGCTTGTTCCCGTGCTACCATTTTGAAGGATGAGTAATATTTTACTATTTCCTTATCAATTATACTATTAGTTACTGTAAGCAGTCTTGCTATGGTAAGGATAATATTTCAATGTGTAAAATTGTGTATTGTGCAGTACCCATATTGCATATTTTCATTTAGATCAATGGCAATGTATTCACAGGCATATACAGTATCTAATCCTATTAATTTGTGTTACTGGCATTAGCAAAGACATGTGATAAATTGTTGATTACTCCAATCAAGGCTCGGTACAAAATGACATATCATATTGTGATTAAAGCAAGAGAACCTTTCGTATCAGTTGTTTAAAAAATATTTGAACTTTTTACGCTGGATAGGACTAACTGTGCTCATCTTGTGCTTAGACTAAAGGTTGCTGCTTGCTACACTGTAGCATACCATGACCGTGTTAGGAACCTGTCAGGCAAAGATGGAGAAAAAACACTGAGATTCGTTCGGTGGGCCACGTAATGTAACAATTTCGACAACTTAGTTTGACCTCGTTAAAATTAATGGGATTGACATAAGCCTTCCTTAAAACCACTTGGACAATTTTTGTATTGACGAAGATGAACTTCGTAATTGTATGAGGTATAGAATCACTTCTGTAAGTACTGCTCGGTTTGAAATCAACACCCTGTATGTAATATGAAGGCTGTTCCTTTCCGGACAAACTTTGTATACCACTAAGTTGGGGCCGAATTGAACATCTTCAACAGCTCCACCTCGGCAATGCGTGTTGTGAATATTTTGTCATTTACCAAAATTTTAACAAGTTGTGTGACTGAGCAATGTGTTCCCTGATTCTTGATTACCCATATTCCACCGACAGACTGTCATCCAAGTAGAAGCGGAGGAGTTGGTGGTGAACACAGCCCTGCTGCAGCTAGCCGGTTACGCGCCGCCCGCGCAGCCGCACCACCCGCCGTGCATACAGGCGCTGCCCGAGCCGGACCGGCGCGCGTACGACGCGATCGTGCGCTGCATGGAGCACCTCGCCGTCTTCCTCAAGTACTGCGGGAATGGTGAGCTTCACCCGCCTCTCTCTCTATCTCTCACTGAGCACTCACATAGGCAGCCGCACCACCCGCCGTGCATACAGGCGCTGCCCGAGCCAGACGGAAAATAAGGTTGCATTTCCACAGAAACTGAGCTGAGTGGAACTTTGTCTCTCAAAATATTACAGCAAACATGTCATGTATTTCGGTCAGGATCATTGGTCAATGTCACAATGCTTGCCGTCTGTCATATATTCTGTGCTTCTGTGTAAACCCAGCCTTAGCTTCCAAAAGAACGTAGAATTGTCTCAGCGTGATTCTGTTAAATTTCAGCTACGGATGCGAAGCAGTCAATGTATTGGAAGATAATATTCATTTGCGACTGATAGTAATTCTGACCTAATGTGCCTTTCAGTTGTTATTTTGTTTTCATCTACGTATTTTTGTTTTCTGACCTCTACGACGAAATACTAGGTGTATTTCGTTTGTTATTGTGAGTGTAAGTAACTTGTTACGTAATTTGAAAGAAGGCTGCACTGCACCCTTCTTGTGTTTCATTCCGTAATTAAGGGCGCAGTGTTTACGCACGATTTATCTGTATAAGATCTAAATTTGTTGCATACTTGCCATGCATGACTTAAGAAAATTCTTACCAAATTGGTGCAATAGTATATTTTCAAGAAAGATTCTTTATCGATTTTTATAATACGAAACGAAACCCGGTTCCTAGCTAACTAATCCAATTGGACTTTATGCTATGATTTTTTCAATCGGTGCCTCAGCTAGCAACACGATTGCAGGTTACTTAGGGAGACCCAGCTGTTCGAGGTTAATGACCGCGATAAAACGTTTTGCACCGCATAATAAAGGCATAGTGACCACGCGTAGGTAATCTATAATTCCTACGTAAGTGTAGGCCGGCTAGGCTGTGTTGCAAGGCTATGTACTCACTGTTGCCATAAGTTATTTATTAGATCAGATTTAAAATCGTATTCTAATTCTTGTGATTTGTTATTTTTTGCTCCACAGAACAGCATCACTTTATCAATAAGCTTGTCATATGGATAAGCCTAAAATAATTGCCATTAATTATTCTTTAGATGTTTGAAATTACTTTGTTAAGATTTTGAATCATTTTAAAATTTACGCCAGAATTTAGTAGTCTATCACTAAATGACTCAATAATCCTTCCACCCCACTCATCCTACGTCAATCCAAAAATAATAAAGAAAAATATTGAGTTTATTAATATTTAATATGCTATCGAAATCCCCTAAATCCGAAGATGCTTAAAACAGCTTAAGCAAGCCCACAATATTTCTATTTGTGTTTATTCCCTTCAATATTATTATTTTGCGCTGTAAAATTTACTTATTTTTATGTATTATATTTACGTATTCTTACACAATCAGTGAGTACCAGCCTAAAATAGTTCATATCAGCACTAGTGTACTCATTTCCCATGCCTTCCCCTTTCCCCCCCTCCTTACTCCCTTTTGACTCCTGGTGCAAGCGAATAAAGCACAACTCTCAGCTAATAGGTACCAATTACACTTAAAAAGGATATCGTATTATGCGTTCTGTCAATTTTAATGTTCTATTTGATAATAGGAAGCTCTGGGTAGCGACCCAGTATTGAATATACTGCGACAGTGTAATTTGATACATCGGTTAGATGTAAAATAGGCTAGTTTTCAACTTGAACGTTATAAACTTTGCCCACGTTTTGTTTCTGCTTAGCTTGGTTCAGGTATGACTGGTAGAGAATGCACCATGGCATTAAGTCCACCTTTTTCATTTCTGTTTCGCTCCGGTTAGTAAGCAGGTAAATACTGTTAAATTTTATTATTTACCGCGTAATTTTCTTAATTTTTTCTTTCATAAGATCCTTCTTCTGACAATAAAAAACATAACAAAAAAGAATTAGCGAAATAAGTCCAGCGGTTCACGCGTGATGCCGTGACCAAGGGAAATATGGATATAGGTAGGTATATATTTTTGAATTATGAATTCGGAAAAACTATAACTAATTAAACTATTTACAGTTAAATGACGAGGAAAATAATATTTCCTATTTGATGGCATCTATATCGTTAATACCTAACGTAGGTACACTTATTGACAAACATGTATGTTATCTCGCACCAACCTTTTTCTTATAATCTTTAGATTATTACATGATTCCTGTTTGGACCATTTTGTAAATTGCTATAATTCGGATGACTATTGTTATTCTGAATCGGGCTCGCGTTTATGCCACTGTTTTCGTGCATTCAGCATTTAAGGCAACATCCTAAGTACGAGTTATAAGGGGAACATAGCTATGGAATAATTCCTTGCTGCTAGAAGGTAAAAAATACACTCAAGAGCATTGAATACGGTCCACATTTCACAACTTTTTCGGTCGCGTGGATTGCATGCTGCCGGTTTCAGGGTGTCGTCTTACCAGAGGCACTGAGATCTAGGCTTCGATCTCAGTTGTTTATTTTGTTTCAGATGGGCCTTGTAATGACTATTGTTGTTCCGGATTTTCCCTTAATATATCCCAATAAAGTGGCTGCGACATACGAACGGACGGACAGACAGACAGACAGACTTGACGAAACTAAAAGGGTTTTTGCCATTCGGCTACCTAAAAAAATATGTATCAGCAACATCAGATCATAATCATACTCTAATATTATCAATTTGTTACGATTAAACATTCACACAGGTCGAATAGATAACCTCCTTTTTTGAAGTCTTTAAAAATAGGTTCGGCGATTTAAGCATGAATGCTGAACTATGCATATTGTATGATACAAGCTTTTGCAGTTATAATATTAAAAGTAAGAAATCAATAAATCGTCTGAATTTATTATCGAGTGTGGAAGCCAGGCCAAGCCCAGTATAGACTTATTATTATTTTCATCGGCTTTTTAAGTAACAATTTATGTCCCACTTTGATAGTTTATTTTTGTTCAGACTACATTTTAGTTCTTGATAAAACCCAAAGTTCTTATTATTCTTGTTTAAAACAAACATTTACTACAATTGAAATTAATATATTTTAAATAAATAAGTTGAGTCTGCGCTATTTAAAACTGTCGTTCTGGCGTATTTATTTATTGGAGTTTGTAAATGTATTTATTAATAGGTAGGTTATTACCGTTACTTGTAAATGTAATTATTTTTCCACACGGACTTGTAACGGAATTCTATAACTAAGCAAAACTTTTTATTCTTTTTATCTACATTTTTTAAAACTTGTGATGCGATAGTGAGTAAGATTTGTTATGGGTCTTGATTTATTCTTTATATATACATTTTTATTTTAAAATGTAACTTATGTAAGTAACGTGTATAAAGTGATGAATATGTATGTTATTGAATGGATGTGTGAAACAAGATATGAGTGTAAAAGGAGTAGAAGAGTTGATGAGTTAGTGACGAGTGATAGAATAGTATGGAAGAGAAAAATATACTGCGCCGACCCCATAAACCAGAATAACAAGAGAATAAGTATGAACAGAAGTATTTTATTTATAATTTTTTAATGTTATATGTTATGGCTGTAACAAATACTATTCAGGTAGTTCTAACCTCCTAAAACCAGACTTTCGGATCAGGATTATTAAAACCTTCTTAAAAAAATTAATGACTTTCATTCCACCCTCCGACTTTCAAACATATTCTACTCTACCAGTCATATCTTCGGGGCTCCAGCTAAGCCTAAATAAAGTTCTTACGAGTTTCACTTGAAAATTTTTCTTCATATTCGTTCTCATGGTCGTGTTCATTATGTGGCATGAAACGTTACGACAGTTTGCTATTGCATGTATGCATACTCTAGCAACCACTAATGTGTAATTATGATTTCCTTTACCATATGGTAGCTCGTAGCTCGATAAGACTGACACTACACAAGCCGATGATTGAACTCACTTCCTCACACGTAAGTTGTGAATCTCCATTCACACAAATTTAACATTTGCAGCATTCGGCTTTACAATCCAGTGCAAACCGGGGCATGTGACTTCACTATAGTGAAAACTGACTGATAGCGAATGGAAATAGTGGACTGTATTAATGGAATAGATGATGGAAACAACGTTTATGTTTTGGTAAAATACTACTCGTATTATATTGAAATTAATACAATCAAACTCGGCAAGACATTACTAACGAACCTGACATTGTGACAACTGCCTTTTTCAATAGAAAAACAATGACAATATAAATATATCAAAAGGTAAAAAGGTCGGATCGCAGCCAGTCGCCAATATACCGGACCCCCAGTGGGACACTAACACCTAGTGGCGACTGACTGGGGTTCGGCTTCCATTAAAATAAGCTTACGGGCCGGTCGGCGCAGCAATCCTGCCCTGGTATGGACATCTGCAACGCGAACCGCTCCGTCAGGCCCTAAATAAACCTTCGATATCCTTCCTAGGGGCCATAGGCCGCGAGGGAGGCTAGGGTCTGCGATTAACACCACGTCACCCACACTAAGATTTGATGCATTACTGGTGGCGTGTCCTCTTGGTCGAAGCATTGGCAGATATTCACGCACCCATCGTGCCCAGAACTTGTCAGCGAGCCGCAGAGTCTTTCGCCAGTCGCATCTTCTCACTAGATCTGCGTCGGAAAGTGTCGAGGTCCATGGTACGACTGATGATGTGCCAAGGATGAAATGGAACGGAGTTATGGCTTCTGGTGCGTCTGGGGATGAAGATACGTAAGTCAGTGGGCGTGCGTTAACTATGGCTTCAGCTTCGAGCAATAGTGTAGCCAGGACGCCTTCTTTTAGTGGTTGGTTTGCGAGACAGGATCTTAGAGCGGTTTTAACTGTTCGCACAAGTCTTTCCCATGCGCCGCCCATAAACGGGGATGCCGGTGGGATGAAGCGCCATTCAATTCGATGATTTGTGGCGTAGTCTCTCAAAGATTCATCGTGTAGACAGCGTAGCTCGCGGGAGGCCCCAACAAAGTTTGTTCCGTTGTCGGAGAAAATAGTAGTAGGAGAGCCTCTGCGAGCGATAAAACGCCTTAAGCTCATTATGGCGGCATCCGATGATAGTGACGTAACTAGTTCTAGGTGAAGCGCTCTCGTCACTAAGCAAGTGTATAATGCGACGTACCTCTTCTCTTGGCGGCGATGCACTGTTACCATAATGTGGCCAAAATAGTCTAGGCCTACGTGCGTAAAGGGCCTCTTATGATGGTCAAGTCTTTCTGTTGGTAAGTTGCCGGTCTGGGGCTGAGAAGGTTGGCTTTTCCATCTTCGACATAGTAAACAGGCATGCGCTACGCCGCGGATACTATTTCGTGCTTTGAGTATCCAGTATTTCTGTCTGAGTTCGTTCAGCACAAGCTCGTTGAAATGATGCGACGCTTTGATGTGCTCGTGGAGGATGAGTAGCCTTACAGCGTGGTGGCGGCCGTCAAGGATAGCTGGAGACTTCAAACTTTCGCTCACCCCTGGAGTTGACTTTATACGTGAGTCCAGTCTCAGTATACCATCTTGGTCGAGAGTTGGTGCAAGTTTAGCAATTCTGCTAGTCCTGGGCACTGGTTTTGCGGATTGTAATGCCGTTAGCTCCTCGGGAAAACTGTCTGTCTGCGCTCTTTGCACCACCATCTTCTCGGCTTCCACGATGTCCGAAGCGTGAAGTTGATAGGGTGACATGTTGCTATCTAAATATAATTTAGAATTTAGAGCTATAGGTCGAATCAGTTTAAGCCGAAAAAGTCTTGCGCCCTGGAGGACGCGGGCGGTAGCGCGAAGTAGTCGCAGCCAAGAGCTAAAACGCGACGGGTTAGGTACTGAACTCGATAACGGAGTGTCGAGGAGCAGAACCACCAGCTCCGATTTTAACTCGGGGTCCGGTGAGCTCTCTTCCACGTCGATATCGGCCTCGGTCGGCCAAGTGCAAGGTGGTTCGATAAGAAACTGCGGGCCGGAAAACCACCGGTGAGACGCGGTAAAGTTCATTTTCTTTGGTTTAGTTGCATCGTCAGCAACGTTGAGAGAGGTAGGGATCCACCTCCAATTGGATGGATTGGTGGTCTCCAGTATCTCTCCCAACCTGTGCGCGACAAACGGTTTAAACGCGCGAGCGTCGCTCCGAATCCACTTGAGGACTGTGGTGGAATCGGTCCAAAAAATGGTGTCGGAGGGCTTAATACGATGGGCTTGAAGAATAGTTTGTGCAAAACGTGATGCGATCAGCGCGGCTTGTAATTCCAATCGTGGAATCGAAACCGGTTTGAGAGGAGATACGCGTGCCTTGCTCCCAATAAGAGTCGTAGATACGGTGCCGTCGCTGTAACAGAAACGCCAATAAGCGACACAGGCGTAAGCTTGCTCGCCGCCGTCAGCGATCACGTGCAGCTGAACATCTGAAACATCCGACCTAGTCATATACCAGCGAGGAATTTTTATATTGGCCGCAACCCCTAACTGTGTGTACCAGTCGTTGCATTCACTTATGTACACCTCGGGAAGTTGCGTATCCCAACCAGCACCTGCACGCCACAATCTTTGAATTAAAATACGGCCCCATATAACGACTGGCATTAATAAGCCGAGAGGATCGTAAACTTTCATAACATTCGACAATAGGGTTCGTTTGGTTAAAGTGTCAGTCGGTATCTGGGGTATGTTACGAAAACCTAACGAGTCTTGCCGTGGGTTCCATTTCACACCCAAAACGCCAACTTCATTGCTGGGTGGCAGGTAGACGTCGGAGCTTGCGTCGCTTCGAAATTCCTTGGGAACGAGGGAAAGAGCCTCTGGATGGTTTGACGTCCACGCGCGCATCTCAAAACCGCAAGCCTTATGCACCGTGACGACATCAGCGGCCAGTTGTGCTGCGTCAGCAACGCTGGAGTAGCTGCCGAGGTAGTCGTCCATATAGTGGTCATCGATTATTGCCTTACAGGCAGACGGAAAATCGGCTTCCAGCATTTTCGCGTTTTTGTTTTTAATATAGAGCGCAATAAATGGGCTTGAAACTGCGCCAAATATCATCGACGACATTCTGTATTCTTTCAGGTTGCCGTCCTTTCCGCGCCAGAGAAACCGTTGGGCGTCCCTATCTCGTGGAGAAATTTTAACTTGGGGGAACATTTCCTTGATGTCTCCATTCAAGGCGACTTCGCCTTCTCTAAAACGAAACAAAATGTCGAGGAGTGGGGACAACAAGTCGGGACCTTGCAGGAGTAAGCTGTTAAGGCTTATGCCTTTCGTGGCCGCGGCGGCGTCATGGACGGCTCTCAGTTTTCGTTTTTGGGGATGAAAAACACCGAAGATAGGCAGGTACCAGCGGATGGAACCATCTGCGTTGATGTACGAAGAGTTTGCTGATAGTCGCTGGTGATTGGTCTTCGGGTCGCATTCTTCAGCATAACCTTTGCTGATAACGTCATTTATAAATTGTTGAAAAGCTGTGGCAAACGCTGGGTCCTTTGACATTTGACGTTCGAGTGCCTTGAAGCGTGACAGTGCCTGCGGGTAGCTGTCAGGTATTATATTCGGCAAATTCTTTTTCCAGGGCAGTCCAACTTCAAAATGGCCATCATCGAGCTGACGGGCCGACGATTCGATGATCTCTACGGCTCGTTTGTCGTCGTCGTTTGGGAAATGTGCATTTTTCGTTATACCTAAAGCATCAATGTCGTATTGACGTTTGATGAGGGAGTCTAGATCGTCCGAAATGTGATTCACAAACTCGTGTGGCTTAGACGAGACGGAGAGTGCGCCATGAAGCACCCAGCCTAATAAAGTTCTAGAGGCAACGGGTTCGTTCTTTTTCCCACACCGCACTTCACGACTGATGGATAAGTTCCAATCTGGCGCACCGATGAGGACAGTAGGGGGGGTGTCAGCGTATGAAAATTCATCTGATAAGTCTGACAGGTGGCCGTAGTCCGAAAAATTTATTGTATCGGGGTTTTGTGCGCGAAGACCTAACGGATTAATGGCTCGCGCGTGCTCCACTAGGTACCTATCAGGCTGGTTCCGTCCTCGAATGTAGAAGTCTACGTAACTTACTTCGATTTCTTTAGCCATACCACTGACGCCTTCAATGCGTAGACGTTCTTGACAGGTAGGCTTAGCACCGATGCGCGCTGCTACCTCCCCGTCGATCAGCGTCGCTGTACTGCCCTCGTCGAGTAGCGCTGTCGTCTCGAACGCACCGTCAGGACCCTCGAGTACAATCGGCACCACTTTCAGCAGACCGCGAGGGCGAGTAGCCGATGACAACGATCCTGTTGCATTAATAAATAAATCAGACGTGTTCGTAATTTTAACGGTGGGATTGTTTTTGTTGTCGATATCGTCCATGTTGTTAAAAACGGGAGCGTTAGCAGAAGATGTTTGCGTGTTATTGCACTGACCACTGGGGGCCGCGCTAGCTTTAGCATCGGAAATCGCTGTGCCATGGAGGAGTGCGTTGTGACGTCTTGAACATCCGTCAACTCCACAACGTTTAGCACGGCAGTTATTCCACGTGTGCGGGTTAGATTTTAAGCAACGGTAACACACTTTAGTCTCTCGAACCCAACGCCATCTATCCTCTAGTTTCAGAACTAAAAAGCTCTTGCAAGTTTTTACGTTGTGGGGTCCTTGCTTACAATAAATACAACTCTCAGGAGTTTTGTTGTTAGATACTGTGGCGTGTATAGTTTCCTTTTTTAATTGGGATTTAGATGAATGTGCCTTAACAGTACCGTCAGCGACAAAACTGTATCGTAACTGTTTGTCGGCCTCGGTCAGGAGGAAGCGTGACAATAACTCCAATTTTGTGAGCAATTGTTCTTCAGGTACGTAAGCAGAGGCAAAGTCCGTGAAGCGGGCTATAGTGTGCTCGCTTAGCTTTGTCAATATGCACCGAAATAGCTCCGGTGAACACAGATACTCATGTTGTTTGAGTAGTATAAGGGTAGTAATAAAATTGCGTAGTTTGTTTGCTAACGTGTTTAAATCCTCAGGCGAACTTAGCTTAGGACTGTTGCGCAGCTCGGCGACCTCGAGGGCCACCAGCAGTTCCGGCCGTGCGTACGTCTGCTCCAATGCATTCATGACGTCCTCGGGATCCCCGGAGGTCCACAGGAGTGACGCGATGGATTGGTACGCCGCACCGCGTACGGCGTTGTTCAGGCGATCTAGGTTCTCTGAAGGGGAAAAATCTGATTTAGTTCGCTCGTAGCTACTCTTAAATTTCATCCACTGACTGACTTCGCCTGAAAACGTGACGAGTTCGGGTTTCTTCGGTTTGTTAGATAGAGCATTAATCGCTTGAGAGAGTTTAGTAATAGGGTCTAGTGAAGAACGTTCAGATTGTGCCCTGTTGTCGTAGTCGGTGACTAAAGCGGTATGTGTGGGTTTTGAACGAGTTAAAAAATTGACATCGGGCATGAAAAACGATACCGTGTTGGTGAGAGGAACCGGTTGTGCATGAAGTCCTTCAGGCTTATTACCCGAGGTCACAGTCGGTGCCTCACCAGACATGTTTGAATGAGTTGCCTTAGTCATTTTTTCGTTTTGTTGTAAAACCCAATCTACAGTGCGCTTTTCGGAATTAGGATTAGAAAAACACGAACTACGAGATTTGGCTGACTTATCTGTGGCGTCTAGGGCAGCAAGTTTTGCTTGTAACTCAGCGTGTTCTGCCTCAGACTCGAGACGGGCGAGCTCGCGCTCGCGCTCTGCCTGGTGACGTTCACGCTCCGCCTGTTGGAGTGCGAGTTCGCGCTCGCGTTCCACTTGACGGCGTATTGCGTCTGCTTCCAGAGCCAGCTTCTGAGCGCGGACAGTCACCGAAGAACGCGACGAGTGAGTGCGCTCGCTGCACGACTGCATACTGTGGACGCTAGAAACGATTTTAGGCGGCGCATCGGCATTTTCCTCTTTGTGCGTGCTAGTACGGGCATTTGGGCGTTCGAAAGCGGGGCCAGGTTGTGCCTCGCCGCGGTGAACTGTGCCCGCCTGTTGTATGCCTGAGCTTATAGGAATTGCCGGAGCGCCATCGGTTGTCGTGGCTGAAACCGGGCGGGCGCCGCGCGGCGTGTCGCGTTGCGCCCGCTCGACTTCCGTAGCCGTCAAGTCCGCCTTTGTCTTGCTACGTGTTTCCACCATGGTGACGTGAAATTGTACGTAACTACCTAACGCAAATGTTTTCAAAAATGAAATGAAACACTACGATGACTTACGTGAAAAATTTGACAGTTGTTGTAATTACGAAAAATGGTATATTTACGGCGAGAATGGACCAAAATGATAGCGAATGGAAATAGTGGACTGTATTAATGGAATAGATGATGGAAACAACGTTTATGTTTTGGTAAAATACTACTCGTATTATATTGAAATTAATACAATCAAACTCGGCAAGACATTACTAACGAACCTGACATTGTGACAACTGCCTTTTTCAATAGAAAAACAATGACAATATAAATATATCAAAAGGTAAAAAGGTCGGATCGCAGCCAGTCGCCAATACTGACCATTTGACATTGCAACTGATTTTCCAAATCTTGTATTCACCCTTGCAACTTGTCTCTCTTCATGAAACTTTAGGGTCATACAACCCTACGCACATTGAATCACAGTTCATTTTTCAGCGAACAGCACGGGCAGCAGTCGTCTATCGCGACCGATGCAGAGGAAGTTAGTGACGCTTCTACAATGCGCGATGACAGATGAGGAGGGGCGGGGGCGGGCTGCGCGGGCGGCGCGGTCACTAGGAGAAAGAACCGTTACGGAGCTGATACTTCAGCATCAGGTCAGCATGATCTTCTGCCCTTTCATTATTTATTGTGTGTGTGCATGATTTTCCTATATTTTCTACAATTTGCTGATAGTAAGTTTAGCCTGTAAACATCCCAGTGCCGGGCAAAGGCCTCACCTTAAGTGCGAGGTGCTATGAGCCATACTCCATCACAGATTAAGCTGATAAGCAAATTTAATAGATTATCTAACTGTGCAACGCATACGTGTAATAAAGGTGAGGTTAAGGTGCATGAAAGTTTGTAACAATAATCAAACCGTCATACAAAATACGTAATTTTAAATTCGCATTTTGTATCAACATGTTTGTATGTGTCAAAAACTGGTGGTCACAGTCACAAGCTATTCGTCAGACGTAGTTAATAGTACACATGCACACAAAGTTAAACTTCAGAGTTCCGTAGCCGAATGGAACCCTTGTAGATTTTTCATGTCTGTCTGTCTATTTACTTATCCCTTAATCCATCGTTTGCAGAATCCGCAGCAGTTGAGTGCGAACTTATGGGCAGCGGTGCGCGCTCGCGGGTGCCAGTTCCTTGGTCCAGCGATGCAGGAAGAAGTCCTGAAATTGGTGCTCCTGGCGCTGGAAGACGGGTCTGCGTTGTCGAGAAAGGTGAGGAGACTATCTGCCTACCCTTCTATGTCTCAATGTTTTCATGGGTGCCAGTAAAGGTAGGGGACTGTCTACTTTGCTTCTTTCTTTTCGTGGATGCCAGTTCTCCTGGTTCAATTCAGGACGAAAGCGAATGCAGAAGGAGGAAACACACAGATTTCTAACGGGAACTTCCAATTTTGGCGAATTTTATAACATTGTCTTGTCCAACTTGCTAGTGGACGTCATTTAATGTGTACCTTATCATGTAATACAAAATTAAATTGTAAAATGTTTGTCCCCAGGTTTTAGTGATGTTTGTAGTCCAAAGATTGGAGCCACACTTCCCGCAGGCTTCCAAAACTAGTATAGGGCACGTGGTGCAGTTATTGTACAGAGCGTCTTGTTTTAAGGTAAGAAATAATTTACTATACACTTAACCATTAAAATTAACCATACGTTTAAGGCAACCGTTATACATGTGCTTAGTCTGGTATCAGTCAAGTCCAGCAGTCTCGACTAACATGGCTGATTGCAGAAATATAGAAATCTTTCACTGTAAAATTTTATTAGTCTTTAAGTCCGTTTAGGTTACATCAACATACTCCAATCATTCTGCTTAAACTGATGGACCGGAGTGAGGCCAGGCTGATGCTGTAACCATTGCCTTAAAACTCATGGAAAGTTAAGGACCTCTGTGGATCTCGGCGGCCCTGGATACCAACCAGGGTGTCTACTCGCTAAGGCCCTAGTTTCGGCCGTATTCACGGGCGAAGGTGTTTTCGGTGTCAATCATACGGTGTCATTTTAGAAATAAAGTGATTTGGGGTCGAAACGGGAATTGATATTATTCTTCATAATAGATTACCAATACTGAGCATTGGCAAAGAAAACACCTTCGCCCGTAAATACGGCTGAAACTACGGGCTGTAGCCTGTAGGTATTTATTTCATTTTTAACTTATACTTACTTTAAAATCGGAGGTAAGTCTAGTAATTATTTATTGATATAATGATATTTCATCTCGCAGGTATCAAAACGCGAATGCGACTCGTCATTAATGCAACTCAAAGAAGAATTCCGAACGTACGAGTCGTTACGTCGAGAGCACGACGCACAGATAGTCCAGATCGCGACCGAGGCGGGGCTGAGGATCGCGCCGGACCAGTGGAGCGCGCTGCTGTACGGGGACACCGCGCACAAGAGCCACATGCAGAGTATCATAGGTAGGAAGACGAGCGTACGAGTCGTAACGTCGGGAGCACGACGCACAGATAGTCCAGATCGCGACCGAGGCGGGGCTGAGGATCGCGCCGGACCAGTGGAGCGCGCTGCTGTACGGGGACACCGCGCACAAGAGCCACATGCAGAGTATCATAGGTAGGAAGACGAGCGTACGAGTCGTGACGTCGGGAGCACGACGCGCAGATACAGATCGCGACCGAGGCGGGGCTGAGGATCGCGCCGGACCAGTGGAGCGCGCTGCTGTACGGGGACACCGCGCACAAGAGCCACATGCAGAGTATCATAGGTAGGAAGACGAGCGTACGAGTCGTGACGTCGGGAGCACGACGCGCAGATACAGATCGCGACCGAGGCGGGGCTGAGGATCGCGCCGGACCAGTGGAGCGCGCTGCTGTACGGGGACACCGCGCACAAGAGCCACATGCAGAGTATCATAGGTAGGAAGACGAGCGTACGAGTCGTAACGTCGGGAGCACGACGCGCAGATACAGATCGCGACCGAGGCGGGGCTGAGGATCGCGCCGGACCAGTGGAGCGCGCTGCTGTACGGGGACACCGCGCACAAGAGCCACATGCAGAGTATCATAGGTAGGAAGACGAGCGTACGAGTCGTGACGTCGGGAGCACGACGCGCAGATACAGATCGCGACCGAGGCGGGGCTGAGGATCGCGCCGGACCAGTGGAGCGCGCTGCTGTACGGGGACACCGCGCACAAGAGCCACATGCAGAGTGTCATAGGTAGGAAGACGAGCGTACGAGTCGTAACGTCGGGAGCACGACGCGCAGATACAGATCGCGACCATTGGTAGGTTTGCTAGTATCTACCCAAGAGATCACGGGTTCGAATCCTGGGACGGGCAAACATTTTTTTGTGGGTTTGTCTACATTGAAAATTTCGGATAATCTGACAAATTTATTTACATTCGTTTGTTGAAGATTTGCAATTTATCTTTTCTTATTTATTCCATTTTATTTACTACTTTAAACCCCTTCTCTTACCACAAGTCTTGTTCGCAGACAAGCTGCAAACGCCTCAATCGTTCGCGCAGAGTGTTCAAGAGTTGTTTATAGCGCTGCAACGGACGGGGGACCCGGCGCAGCTGGTGCTGATGAGCGGGCACCTTGACCGGCTCGCGGGGATCGATGCTAGTCCAGGTTTATATTGAATGTGTTTGTGGACGCAAAAAAAGCAATTGATAGAACTTGCAAAAAATAGTCTTTGCTCTAATCATAATGATGTAAAAGTATCGTATACGAATCAGAACGTTTTGCATACGGATGGATGCGAAAGCGCTTAATAAAGTATTACAGTCCTCTGATTATCGAGGTCATAAACGATTTTTTGACATTGACAGATTTCGTTTTATTTACAGGTTTTTGGCCTTGAACATTTGATTTTGAACTAGAAAAGACAGCTCAGGCTGCCTAGCTATGAAAAGTATATTATTTTCTAATTTAAATTACCTATTATTATTAAATCACACTGAGATTTAATACATGACCGTCCGTCCGTTTAATTACTTTACGTTACCTTACGTTTAATTACTTGTATTTTAAACTACATATTTTTAGAGAAACTGTACATGGCCATTTTTAAACATCTCTTTTACTCCGTTATCGTTATCGGCCAATTTAAAATCTTGCCCGGAGCACGAAAAACTATAGAATGCGTATATTGTGAAATGTCAAAATCTATATAAAAAGTGATTTCGTTACGCACCGCCAGGGGAGCTAGTCCAATTTTCATACGAATTGACATACGCTTACGTGTTCGATAGTTTTTCGTGATTAGGGTACTTTAGTGATAAAAGGCTCTGACGAACTATTTAATCGCCGTCGTTCTCCACAGACGCCAGAAGTCCAACGTGGCAGCAGCTAGCTGACATCATGACGTCGCTCAAAGAAGTGGTTTCGGGGCTCATCCACTACCTTCAGAACGCCACTGGCCGCGACTCGAACCACAACCCCAGGCCGCCAGCGCCGGACCGGGCGCCGGAGCCGTCCACGAGTGAGTCTGTGTTGTTTTATAGTTTAGCTATAATAATAATAGTCCGCATAGACGATTTAGACTACGGCGGCCAGTCACAACGACTTACCGACTGAAAGAAAGAAAGAAAAGACATGGATGCGACCGATAAAAAAACCATTAAAATACATGCAAAACTAGGTAGACTACTCGAGTCGAAAAGGCTCTCAAGCATAAGTCGTGGCAGCGGAACGCATACCATGACGCTGCTTTTCAGCGGGTTCCTTTGTGGGTAGACTAGTCGACTGCGCCGGACATATTATAGCGCACAAGTGTGTGCGCAAACACAGGTGCACTCTCTATCATAGCCCGATGGGACAGCAACTTGACACGTCTGGAGAGAGATCAGGCGCAGGGTTAAGGGTTTTACGTGCTTTCCGAGGGCAAGGGGGTGAGACACCCCCATCTTCCAAACTCCGGGCTACCCTGAGAATATCTAAACAGAAAAACTCAGGTACATATTTTTGTCCCGACCCGGGGATCGAACGCGGGAGCGCTGGTGCAGCCGCGTCGCTTTAAAATGCGACCCTCTAACCGCTGCGCTACCGTGGCAGTTATAGCTATAGTGTATATACAAGTTATGTACCCAGTTATGTACACTTCATAAGAATAGACCTGTCAAAAGTGTCAAACATGTTAAATCCCTCCAGCTCACCCGCGTTCGTCCATAACAGTGTCAATACAGTTCATATATGCACACTTTTTACACCGCGCCGTGACAGTGACAGATCCATTCTTACGATAACCAGGTAGTAGTCATAGCAATGATGGCATCTCAACAAACAGTGACTCGGACCACAACCCCAGGCCTCCACGAGTGAGTCTGTGTTGTGTTATAGTATTAAGAAGTCACTCAAATGCGTCTTGGAGCTATGCAGTATCTGCAGAACGCGATCGTCCGCGACTCGGACAACACCCCCGGGTTCCGTAGCATAATGGCAAAAAACGAAACCCTTGTAAACTGGTCAAGTATGTTTTTTGTCAGTCCGTCTGTGTGTCACAGCCCCTTTATTCTGTAACTACACTCTTGAAACATAAGGGTGTGGGCTGTAGCTTTATACGCTATTTTGTAACAAAACTGTATCCAAAAACTTATATAATGTTAGGAGAAAAATCTACTGTTACACTCTCTATTGCCTTTTTTACAACATGCTCGTGTCTCTACTCTTTCTTATTCTGTGCGTATTTCAGTTAAGAGTTGATCGTTGAAAATATGTATGTAACATGATTTTCCCGCGTAAATTCAATATGCACATATTCCTACTGCCAATACCTCTATTTCCTACTGCCAATACTCCGGAAAATTATTGCCGTGTGAACTTGGCGTTTGACTACACGTAAATCTCCTCTAAATCCACAGCCGTCATTTCGTAAAGGTAAAGTATGCAAAATAAATTGATCTGGATAAAGTAATTAAGCGTAAAAAATAGTTTTTTTAAATCAAAAACTTTCACGTATGAAACGGAACGCAGCGCGCGATAAATTATTGCATTCGCAATCGTTGGAACGGAACGCGCGCATCAATAAATGTCACTGACCCTCTCCCGCCCGGCAGGACACTGGTTGCACCCGCTAATCAATCGAGCTCATTTCGAATGTGTTAAAGTTGCAAGTTACAGTGTCTTACAATGATCTTCATAAAAACATCATCTATGAAAAAATTAGGAAAATTATTGAACTATCAATACCCAGAGCAAACTTTTGTGTGGGACTATTCCGTGCACCGAGTGAACTCCCGAATGGCGAATTTTAAAAATTTCCTACTTATCATATTTGAAGAGTGAACGATCACAGTTTCGAAGTTTAACGCTGGCTGTGATGATTGTATGTCGCCGATTCGGCGTATTTTAACTGAGGATCTGCAGAAACACAGAAAAAATGCAGAGAAGAGGTAATATGTTGCCAGTATTTTTAATTTCTTATGAACTTCTCATTAAGTTTTTATGTGTCCGCTAATTAATTTATTCATAGTTTTTACTTAACTATTTAAGTTCCTTTCTTGCATTCATTTGTAGCCTTGTTGTCGTAATGATCCTCGTAAAGTTAATAAGGCAAAAGTTTTGCTAGTCTGTAATGCATATCATCGTACCAATTCACACAAGAACATTATCTCATTTAAGTCGATCAATTGAAATATGTGCTTTTCCCCCTCAAACTTCTAGTCTTTCCCGAACTAAGACAAAACCACCTGTCTGATTGTTTTGACGGAGTCCAGACAACTTCGCACACGTTTCTGAAACTTTTCATCTTCCCGCTAAAGATTGAAGCGTCGTCTTAGCCGTGAAAAGTTATTTTTATGATGTGATCGTATTAACATCACACTTATTTATCTATTTACGCTCTTGCATTAAAAGAACAAGTCATTTAATTATATTGATTGATTTCAACGTGTATCTAGTTCGACGTCATCACACGCTACCTTTGACCTGACCTACTTCGGTGTCATTTGCTTTAAATGTTAAGGGTTGAAGTCACGTGACCTAGTTTCCACCTGCAAAATCCACATACAACGGATTTAGTTGCAATCAATATGCTCTGGCCCCTGGGCGGATATATCACATGCCCTACTCTGTACGCAGTGGCGGCGTAGCATAGGTTGGCACCCGGGGCGACTTTCTATCGAGCACCCTCAAAATAAAACGACAAATATTAAACGTGTTTACGTGACTTTATTTTGCTAAAATACTCAATGACATTATCAAAATTTACTTTCCTCTCCTTTTCAATGGACAATATGGATAGACTGGAAAGTCGTGTTTGGCTCATTGTAGATCTTAAGTAAGATTTTATTAACTTTAATTTTGAGAAACTTCTTTCACAAGTAGCCACCGAAACACAAATAGTTAAAAAAAATCTTAGACATAGAGCTAGACTTGGAACAGACTCAGAATAGTCCCATTTTACAATAAATTTCAGAAGCTCCAAGGTAGTCCATTGGATCGCTTCTTGAAGAGAAATGCTGGCGGCTTCCAAGTGGCGCCTCAGTCGTAAAATCTCCAAAATAATGTCCTCTGCAGAAAATTCATCATAGATTTTTGTAAGATTTGGAACTTTATCACGAAGTTCTTTTTCTGTTGACGTAAGTAGAGTTTCAGACTGAACAACACCAAATGTTATGAGAATATCATCCATTGCTTTGTAGCGATGCTCTAGTTCTTCGTAAAATCTATCAAGACATTCTAACATAGCTCTATGCAACTCTTCTGGCAATGTTAGTCCAACATCTTGGGACATGAAACCGCAGAAGTGACAGACTTTTTTGCCTACTTAACTTAGTTGTATTGAATGAATATTATTTTATCAAAATGTTTTAATCGTTACTTACTTTAATCAATACTTATTTAAAAACGCTAAAGAAATAAATGTTTATTATATAAAAATCTATAGGTCAAACATTCGAATGATATTTGTAATTTTTTTAATAACATTTTTTTCATTTTAATTTTTCATACGAAATAATTCGAGAAAAATACAACTACCAATGTAAAACACCTTAAAAGAAATATCACAACATCGCATTGTCTAACCTCTATTTATTACCTACCTACTTTTTCATTCTGTGCGTGTCACTATTTATAATCTTTGAATTTCCAATAAAATGGCGGCAATTTCATACCAAACATTTATAACATTTTGAAAAATGTTTTTTGTTGGTTTAAGTTAACATTTTATTTACTTACCGATGATAAGTAACGCCTGTGTCTTTTTGATTCCTGTTGCTTTTATTTTTGCAAGTTTTTATTACGCACGACGGCATTTTTGACAAATTATTTGACCGAATGTCACATTGGTTAACGCTACGAGCGGGAGTGAGTGACTGTGATACCGCACATGCGTTGATGGTCTGTGACCATCAACTCACCGCGCACGAGGTTCCTTAGGCTGCGTTTCCACCAGAGATGTGCGAGGATGTGTAGCGAGGAATGTGTTTGTAAAGAACCAATAGAATCGCTTCATTTACCTCGCCTCGGTCAGCACAGCTCTGGTGGAAACGGCTCAGCGGAGCTAGGTTTTTGCGCATACAAAACAAGCGAAGAATGTGTGCGAGGGATGTGTACGAGGGATGTGTGCGAGGGATGTGTACGAGGGATGTGTGCGAGGGATGTGTGCGAGGAATGTGTGCGAGGAATGTGTGTTGAATAGGTTTGCGCATACACCGCCCTGTTGACACATTTCACAGCTTCGCAACGCATCCTCGCACCACACATTAATGCGCATTTTCACAGCTCCGCTACACATCCTCGTAGACACATTTTCATCGCACAGCTTTGGTGGAAACACCCACACATTTTCACAGCACAGCTAGACATCCTCTTACGACACATTTCCATCGCACATCTCTGGTGGAAACGCAGCCTTATGGATGTCATTTCCATACGTAGTAATAGTAGTTCAATGTTTGGTATTTCTTTGTCACCGTGTTGTCACCCCTTGATGCTTGGCACCCGGGGCGGACCGCCCCCACCGCCCCCCCTTTACGCCGCCACTGTCTGTACGCACACAACTATATTTTAAACTTCCCTTACACTCATGACATGACAATATTGAGCGATCGCATACAAATAACTTAGAGTAGACCGCTGTATGCAGAAGCAAATAAAAAGAGTTAGAAAAACCGAAGTGCGCATCCCGTACTGGATTTAATTAATAATACAAGTTATTGCGCATTTATCTGTTATCGATTCCCGGGCTGCTATTTATGTATATGGTTGCCGGCCATTTTGTTTTTGTTTACCAATCCGAGGAAAGTTTTGGACGTAGCTGCGTAGGAAAAGTTGATGTGTACTTTGAAACTTGTTTTGCTTACTTACAATTTGTTTGCATCGGATTGATTACCAATCTCACTTATGTGCATGTTGTATCGTGTTTGTATATTTACAGCTCATAGATATTCGGCTCACAGACATTGGTACCATTTTTATTTTGCAGAAAAGAGCCATTCGGGCTATGTATAAAATTAGCTCGCGACTCCCTGAGAGAGGTATTTAAGAAAATCAACATAATTAACTGTGGCTTCTCAATACATTTTTGACAATATGATGTACGTTCGTAAAAATTTTGATAATTTCATTAAGAAGAGCGGTATTAACTCATATAACACAAGAAATAAACACAAACTTATCGTTCCTAGCTTCAGATTAGTTAAAACTAGAAATTCGTATCGGAAATTGTGTAAAATTCTTTAATAATATACCACACAATCACAACCTTGTCGATTTGCCGGTTTAAAAGTTTAAGAAACACGTTAAAAACGCTTATGTCTAAAGGCCATTATAAGGTCCAGGACTATCTAAACGACACGAATGTGTGGTCCGTCCAGCCTGCACCGACTGATGTACTTACCTTTGATAATTTTGATTTTACGGCAGCTAGTGGTGACTGAGTTTGTTCCGGCGTTTCTTCTCAGCACTTGCTTTATTGTCAGTGTTCTGTCTCGAAGCGAAGGGTTCCTTAAGTAAACCCTAATAATGTCATGCAAAACATGATTTACTTATGAGGTTTTGATTCTCAAATCTTAACGCGTTTTGGAGGTTAACATTTTAAAGCGAAAGTAGAATGACCAAAAACGGGCCCAGATTGCGTCTTTGTAATTTATATTTCGAAAATCTTGTTTTGAATTATAATTGCACTGGTATTTTTAAAATAATCGAACAAATAGGGGTTTAAAAGTAACACCTAAATAGTTGCAATTTTCATCTCGAATTGATATCAAGTTTATTCAAATTAATGCATTTCCGGTGTAGTTTTCCGAAATGAGGCAAAATCGAAATTAAAAATTTATTTAAAATAAGGGGACTGAATTTGTAAGCGATTTAGCGCACGCCGAAATCAATATTGGTTAAATTCGGAACAGAGTATCCATATATGTCAGTGTCATCTATGCAATGTGTCAGTCAAGCAAAGGATGAGTGTAAATAAAATGTCTTCAGAAATCCGTGGCGTCATGGCGTCATGACACGAAGGTGTATAAACTATTATTTCGTAGTCCCACGCCAACAACGAACGCATTCATTAGACGAGCTTTCTTATACAATGCTTAATGTTTTAAGCTCATGGATTGCACCGGGTTCAGTAAGTATTGAATTACTTTTGTAAAACCTTTGATTAAAGTAAAATAGCGGAAGATAGGTGACGCGCCACTCAAACGTGGACCGCTAAAATCAGGCCCCCGTCGCCTAATTGCGTCCAGTTACAATCGGGATTGCGTGCGCGGATGACATACGTAAGACGTGTGACGTGAGGAGAAAAATATTATTTTTTCGGGTTAAACGTAACCAAAATGCCTTCGTGTGCTTTCATACGTTGCCCAAACCATTCTAAAAGGAAAAACTAATCGCATGGAATCACATTTCACTCGTAAGTACACGAAAACTTTAATTTCTAAATTTATTTGTAAACGCAGTCTTTTTTTGACAGCCATTTTTCAGGGCGAGATAGAAATATACGATTCATTGATGTGCGACCAGCTAGGTATGATGATGATTGATGACACATAACGCAACAAATGCTGCTTGTTGAGATTTGTCTACGCGGTACCGTTAGCATAAAATGTCGATCATAATTAATTTACATAATTTAACTTTTACCTGATATTGATTGTTGCTTCTTGATTAATTTTTGTAAAATAGTATTCAACTTCAATAATGTAAGCAATAAAATAATTATGTACTCAAGTTTGTTACAAAAATGACTGTATTAACGTGAAGCTTTTTAGGGTTCCGTAGCCGAATGGCAAAAAACGGAACCCTTATAGTTTCGTCAAGTCTGTCTGTCTGTCTGTCTGTCCGTCCGTATGTCACAGCCACTTTATTCTGAAACTATAAGCGTCACATAGCTGAAACTAGGTAGGTAGGTGTATTTTGTTCACCGCTTTCCGATTCAGATACAAAAAGTAAGAAAAAATTATATTTTAGGGGTGGCTCCCATACATGAAACTAAAACCTAAAAATTTTTTTACTCAAACCTATGAGTGTGGGGTGTCTATGGATAGGTCTTTTAAAATGATGTTGAGGTTTCTAAAACTATTTTTTCTAAAAGTGTAAGGTTTGAGATATAGACGCTTCCAACGTGGTAAAATGGGCGTCCCCCCCCATCTAACTTTTGAACTAAGAAAGTGAAAATTTTGAAAAATATATATGATGTAGATCTCAACAAAAACTTGCAACGAAAATTGGTTTGAAGAAGATCGAACCAGTAGTTTTTGAGATAATGCACATTTTTATCAACCGCAAATATAACTTTGTCTTTCATACAAACTCTATGAAAAACAAAGTTATTTTTGCCGTCGCAATATATTGTGATGTTTTCGCTAAGTGAAAGTAAGTGGACCCTGAATTCAGTTAAGGGTGGCACGGAACCCTCAGTGCGCGGGTCCGACACACACTTAACCGGTTTTTTAAATACGGACCTAATCTGTATAATTGCAGGACTCTTACGGATACATCGTTGCGTGACGTCAGCGCCATCTATTCATCATGTCAACTGCAGCGGGCCAAGTAGTTATTCATTACAAAATAAATTAAACTTGGAAATCATTAATTGGAAAAATCATGTTTTAACAATAAATATTTAAAAATAAACCTATATTTTGTTTTATTTTTGATAACCCTACTCACGCCAAACATTACTCGACATTTCAAAATAGTAAAGTAATAATAACAAGTAATTTATTAGTTTTTACAAAAAAACATGGAACACAATTTCCATCCGATTTGTCTGCTGACGCTTCTTGATTCTTATTGCAAGGAGACGTCAACGTGACAAGAGACATCTCAAAGCGCGCGTTTGTTTCGCTCGCACTACCGTCGTAAGAAATGGGTTTGTCTCTGTCGTCAGTAGCGTAAAGTTACACAGCTGTGTGGGTATCTTGTATGTAGTAGTGAGTAGTGCCATTTTTTAGCTGACAATTAGTATGACATGCCGTATCTTCCGCTATTTTACTTTAATCAAAGTGTAAAACATAAAAATTACCTTCTGAATGTATCAATAGTAAAATACTTATATTTTTTTCTAATCAAACCCATGGTTTTTTGTCACAGGTAATGGACGAGGGAGTCAGATGTCATGAATATTTTCATTAGTTCAAGCTAATAAAACTCTTGAAGAAATAAATTCACTCCAATATGGACACCAGCAAGTTTGTTTTGGCTGTGGTTCTTCAATATTAAGATCTCGCTCTTACAGAGTATCACCTGATTGTCAAGAAAGAGCTATTATCATTAGATGGGTACCAATTCACATTGTTATGAAATAGTAAGAATGTAAGACATTACATAAATTAATACATTTTGAAAAACTAGGAATTTGTTTTACTTCCACTGTATATACTTTGTAAAGTACCTATAGCCTGATTTTTGGGTCACGTAGATGGAGTTCTACATTGATCATACTTAGCATTGAGCTGTGAGACCAACTTAAGTATTGTATGATAAGTTTAATAACATCTGTCACAAGAATCAAGCTTATAGAGTATTTAACTAGTGTAAAATCTGTAAATGATGTCCTCTAAACATCATTGACGATCGACTGGTGTAGTAGTTCACGCTCTGGACTACAATGTCAGGTGGTTGTGAGTTCGGATCCCGCAAGAGACAATGTGTACCCAAGTTATTCGCCATAGTACAAGCTTTGCATAGCTTGAGACAAGGTATAATTGTTGTATGGAAAGCATTTGAGTACCTACCTATATTTTATAATGCTATATTTTATTTTTTATTTTATTTTATTCTCATCAATCTTTCTCGCTCGTCTTCATCAGCTTTTGTACCTGGTTATCATTTGGTATGTCTATAAACGAGTGAGGTGCATTAATTCTGCAATCACAAAACATAACCTCAAAATGCCTTATCTTCCATTCAATTCCTCGTAAACCCCTAATTATTAAAAAAAAAAATTGTGTGTATTCTTTCAAATATTTATATATTTTATCCCAACATTTTGTAAAGACGCATGCTGACGCAAAGTGGGCCCAGTTTCTATAGATTTTTGGTAAAGATCCTTTATATCAAAATAATTTTGCTTTAAGTTTATGGACTACAACTCCGTAATTTCTTTACTTATCATAGCCGTGATAGTTCTCTTTCTAAATTAATCATTTATAAGCCAGTGCTGTGATTTTTTTCACGTATCTACCCACTATCAGTTGGGAGAGGGACACAACTGTAAACAAGAATTACCCCTTTCAAACTAAATATAATGGAAACAGGCCACTTTATCGTAAAGTAATGTTAGCAAACTCATAATTTTTTTTAAAGACCTATTCAACGATACCCCACATGATCTGTTTGGCAAGAGAAAAAAAAAACATCCCCACAGTCATGTATGAGGTTATTGAGGTTTACCCCGAAATTTTATTATACCACTTTGGCGAGGAGATCAGAACACATACCCCTGCCAAATAACAGCTTTCTAGCACCTCAGGTCTCTGCGCTGCCCTGCGGACAGACTGACAAGGCAAAACTATGAGGGTTCCATGTTGAACTAAGGAACCCTAAAAACGGCTTCTTCAGTGTTTTTTGCCCATGAACTCTTGAATTCTCAATGCAAACATGCAATTCCATGACATTGACAAAGTTAAATCTATGTCAACATTTTATACTGCCATATCAAATTATATGGTAGGTATAGTAGAAATACGAGCCCCCATTGTAAGACGTGCATGCATATAATAATTATAATCAATCAGTTATTTTCCTTTTACGGTGAAACATGTCCAACTATACAGCCACATTGCATCGTTTGGAAATGCTGTCGAAAAAAAATTGCGTAAATATTTATTTAATTTGTCGCGTTTTATGTTTTTATCTTACATAACTAATTAAAAAAAAAATAACAAACCATACATTTATGTAATTTCTAAACAAAGTAGTTTAGAAAATCTTTTCTAGTCTCGAAACAAGAGTGACAAGTGAGATAGTGAAGAGTGAGTGATTTCATAAAAAACATGTTTATAATACATAGATTGATAAATGTTTAACCAAGCAATTGAGTGCAGTTATTAAAATATTTATTAACGAATACCCTCGTATATGCGCCTAAATCTCTTTTCCTGTGTTGATTGGTTGGTTGACGCGTCATTCACAGTTCTATTTCGCTAATAGTGTTGTAACTGTGTATTAATTATTGGTATGTAATGTTTTTTTTTTAATAATTTCGCTGTGAAAGTATAAGTAAAATTAGCAGTCTTAAGACATAGTGACATGGCGTGTGATAGGTCCCTCGTTATACAGAAGGTTGCAGTTTTGTCTTTGTAATAGTTTATTGGGAATCTATATCCAAGCTACCTTAGTGTTTGACGGTTCTACTAAACCTAAACAAAACCTTTTAGTGGTTTTAAACACAATCAATTATAATGTGACTGTCAATCAAACATATAACACATATAACACATAATACGCTTTTAGTTAATTGAAGTCATAGGTTTTTTTCTCATTTTTTCATATCAAACAAATTCAAACGAATACAATAATACAAACAGCATGAGTAAACCACTAAGGTTTTAGTTAATGCTGCTGCAACTCACATCGATACTGATTATAAAATTAATTATCGAAACCAAACAATAATTAATTCTTCTAATTTATTTGTTAAACAAGCCATTGTTGTTTTATATTATCTCGTTATCCTTTGTTTGTGGCCGCTGGTACCAGAGTTCATTGTAGATTAAACGCTCAGGGATCGATTCGATAGGCCGCCGGCGCGTTAACAAAATTATGTTGATAAAGACATCCTTAAGGGGTTTAAATAATATTTGCTCCGTTAGGTACTGTTACTTCGAGGTTTTTGACAGCTTACCTATTTTGGTTCACGAATTTTCTCTTCTTCTAGCGCTATTTATGATTCTGAGGTTATGTTGCAGATAAAATGCTTGGTCAATAAAAAAACTTGTTTTTTACCTTTACCACTGTCATTTCCTTAACATCTGCTACTTGCAGTTTGTTAGGAGTGGGCGTTAATTCAAGAATCTGTTTTTTTAAACTGCTTTTGTTATGTTAACGAATTAACAGCTTTTCGTTCACCGCAAAACCAGTTAAATTTATCAACTGTTTTATTCAACGATTTCCGAACGCAACGCGTGAATTAATTCATAGAACATTCAACGCGCAGTTGCTTAACATTATCCGAAGCTGCTTTTTTCTAACCAGTTGAATTTATTAGCTGTTTGTCTTAACGACTTAACTCAACTCCTTTTTTAAATTTTAACTAACTGTTTCGACTAATAAACTGCTACGTCCAAATCTGTTGATATGCAAACCAGTTAATAACGTTAACTGCTTTTTTAACAGGTTATTAGTTTGTAATTAACAGTTTCATTTCGTTAACGCAAAAACCGTCAACGACCCACCCCTACAGTTTGTTCTTTACTATATCGAGCCTAACTTTCGATCATTTAAAATCCAAAATGGCAACGGGTAGGGCACATAGCGCATCTATTTACCTCATATGACGAATGATGGAGTGTTGGCTTTCGGTTTTAAAATTTATTCTATTGTTTCAGGTGTGCCAAGCCCGCAGTCTTCGTCTACACCGAACCATAATAGGTACAAGATGGCGATGTGCCGAGACGCCGCCACGAGGGCTTTCTGCCCTCGAGGCCACTCCTGCACATTCGCTCACTCCGAGGAGGAAATAGAAAGGTTAGTGATGTTACCGACCATAACTTTCATTACTTGAAAATGTCTTACATTTTCCAATAATCCCAAACCTAATCTGAATTGACTTCATACAACCAAGTGCCAGTTGGACTCGCCTATCGAGGGCTTCGTACAAATAGTACTAGCGTGTATGTGCGTATTTAAAGTTTTATTTATAAGTGTGTATCATTCAAAACGTGCCGTAAGCAATTGTCTTCAAGTTCCTAGAGAAAAGAAGTGTCATTGCGTGTGAAATCGTGAAATTTGCGACTCGAAAGGTCAAGGACATCTGAAACAGGCAGACATACTCGGGAGGGGTTTGCAATTGATTTAAGTTTGATGAAACCTGTATTCTATTTGCAATCCCCGAAAAAAGTGGCGTACTTTTTTATCTCTTTAGCACCATCACTTCAAATATATAATAAATGAAACGCATGTAACGTATTGAATAATATAATCTGATGCATGACTGAATAAGTTTGAATAAGATTTTTCAAAGCTTATACATTTATTTCTAAGGACCGAGAATAAGCTCATATTAAATAATTTACTTTTCAAAATTCCTCAGAAAATTCAGAGAATTTCAAAATTTCAGGAAAGTGTTTATATTTTCTGTTATTATGGTTTATTCTTATTTTGCTTGCTAATTTCTAGTTGGTTTGTGAGTTTGCTTAAATATTGATAGACTACTTTGGTTTATAGTTTATTATCATAATTATGCTCCCAGTTTTATTTATTTTGTGCTCTTGACGCGAATGATTATATCTAATGGTAAGTAATATAAGTACATATTTGTACTGCGCCTGTTTTATTTTTTTTTTATTAATAATCATCTGTCCATCTTGTCGGTGGACGTCCTACGCTGCGTCTTTCGTCAAAGGGTCTCCAATCCAGAACCTTTCTGCCCCAACTGGCATCAGTTCTTCGCGCTATGTGCCCTGCTCATTGCCACTTGTAAGAACATTGCCCATTGACCTTAGGATTGATTGAAAGAATTAGGATAGAAGGATTGCAGGATCAAACTGGATGCAGACCGCTAGGGATCGGTCGCTGTGGAAAGCTATGGGGGAGGCCTATGTTCAGCAGTGGACGTCCTTATGATAATGAATAATCATCTCTCAGATTACTGACAGAATCCCTTAGAAATTTAGTTGTAGTACTTTAGCAACAAAACAAAAACAATTCATTTAATTGGAATAGAATTTTGCATGAGTTGTGTATGCCTTATTATTAAGTAAGCTCTACGAACTTAATACGACTATTGAAGGTAATATTATCATTTATTATGTTCACCTTTTCAATTACCTCAACATATATGCAATGCGATAAAAAATCCGTACCATCTGCTTTACTGATTATTGTAATCATTTATTTGGTAGTACTATATTTCTGACTTTCACATAATGAAGTTCACTAGTTCTGTTCCTCGTACAACTTTATTTAAACCAGCGATCCAAGTGAACTTCGTTTTGCCCCTGTCCGTAATTTTAATAGTTCTATTCGGGGCGACGACAATTCAAACAAAGTAAAAACATGAAAATTGGTCCACCCGTTCTCGAGTTCAAGTGCTGTAACTAACATGACTTTCTTTTATGTATGAAGGTGATAAGAAAGCAACGTAGAACGAACGTAGAAAATAATTTTGTTATTAGAGAATTAGGTTCGATACCTAGTCGAAAAAATCTTTACTAAAGTTATTATAATATTCGCAAGAGAGAAACTCTGTCCGTCCGTTATCTTGTCTCGACTAAACTGCTGAGGCAGGATAACTTTATAAATGTGTTCTCTTCTCTTTATTTTTTCTTCGTGTGCATTATGTTGCAATTTTTTCTTTTTTTTACATATTATTTTATTGACCTTTTTATTATTACTTTAACATAAAAAGCGAAAGGTGTTTTCAACTCATACAAGTCATTGTTTGGCTAATGCCACGTGAAGCATCTATTTATTTAAATAATGTGTGAATCAAGTGTTAATTTGTTGTTGATATAAATATATTTGCTTATAAATGACCATACTGAGATCAGATATAACTACACGCCATAAATTGTATAAAACTGTTTGCCTTTTGCTGTATCGGTCGACAACTTGCTGAATTTGAACTATTTGACTAGTTTTTTTTTTATTTTGTACTGTTTCGATAGATTATTTTAATATTTACACTTGCAATGTTTTATTTTTTTTCTATTTGGCTGTGCTATTTTTTTTTTATTTAGCTAAGTTGTTTTTCACTAATGTTTGCTATCGCAACCCTACTCCATTACGTGTGTACAATTATTAAACGGTTTTATTAAGCTTGCCCTATATGTATAGCGAGTTCTGTTTTTTTTGTTGTGTATGATTTTATTGATGTCAAGCTTCCAGCGAAAGATTTGATGACACGTTTGGTGCAGTCCTTAGCGTTCCAAACTACTGAAATAGCGGTCGAGGGTTCGAATCCCGCAAGGGGCAAATGTTTATGTGATGAGCACAAACATTTGTACCTAAGTCATTGATGTTATATGTATTTAAGAATTAATGGGAGTCGTCCACGTCATAATCGTTGTCTGGTACTTCATAACACAGAAAAAAAAACTTACTTCGAAAACAGACAATTCATGTGTTGTCTAGCGATTTTTTTTGTATTTATTTCATGATTATTATTACCAAACTACTAACAAAGCACTACTGCATTAAATCCACAGGTACCGAGCTCTTCCGAACCCCACGAACCAGCCAGCGCCGAACTTGGCATACATGGGGCCCATGCCGTCCCCCATCGCGATGATGCCAGGGTCACCCGCGGGGCTACCTCTGACCCCCCCGGGCATGTACCCCCGATACCCGCCGCCGCATCACCATGGCGACAACTACTTGTCACGTGAGTAGTGATTACGTCCGTGGTGTAGTGGCTATGACGGATTTCGCGGTGGCATCGTCTTCTGAAGCACCGGGTTCGATCCCCGGTGTGTTTGTGTGTGATTTCAAAAAGGAAAACTTATTGACCTGACCCCTTGAATTGGGGACAGGGCATTGAGAAGAGATATTCAGAAGTAAAGGATTACTAATAATATTTTTAATTTTTAATTTTGATGATTAGCTATTAGAATTCCTTTAATACTCATACATTATCAACAATATCTAATTATTTTATATAAGTTCGTATTAAATTAGAGATATAGTTTGAACTGAAGTTATAAGCGTTAAGAAACCGACGAAGCACTAGGAGAAAAGGTAGGTAGTTGCGCTTCGCTTGACTCCGCTTTGGCGGGGGCCACGGTAGTGGCCCCAGATTAGGTATTTTGTAATTAGTTGTATTGGTTATTGGTAATAATATAATCATCCGCATAGTTAGGCTTAGGCTTTTATAAAGCGAATTACTGTGAATATCATATTGCTTTGATAGAAAATAGCGGTTTATTTTAGAAGTTAAAGTTGTTAAAAGGATATAAATGCATAAAACGAGCATACTATTAGTATTCTAGATGAAAACAATAATAAAATTTTAAATCGTTGGGTTTGTTTCAACAAAAGGCTTAAATTTAAAAAAAAATAGCCTTATCATTATTTAGTATAGTCTCAAATTTTCTTTTAACTGGTGTAAGACAGTGCTGCTTTCTACATAAATGCCTATATTTTACATTACTAATACGATGGAACGTATATTTTTTGTATCATAAAACCTAATTGATAAAGTATGCCTGGATTAAAATTCGTATGTGCAATGTAAAAGACATGCATTTTGTCAATATCACCACTAATATAAGTTACGTAATCTTCGCCATATCCTAGGAAAATTACACCTAAAATACCAAATTGTCATGAGATGGATGGATACCATCAGATCGATCCGCAGAGGCAGACCTGAAAAGACATGGTGTGAAAAGTATTACCTGTGCATAAAATATAGCACTAGTATTATTTCAAGCATTTTTGCAACCATTTTAGGCAATTTCGCATAAAAAAGCATCAAACGAAATCAAATTCCCTACAATCTTTGTCATTATGTAAGATTTAATTTATTCTATTAAGATCTTACATTTCTCGAGCTGTCTGAAATAGCCCTCCTAAGTTCTTATAAACCGTATCTGTGTCTTATCCTGCAAATAAGACAGTTTTTTACACATTACAATCCAAATAAATGTAACTTATATGAGTGGTGATTTTATATATTTTTTGTTACACAATTAATTGCCTGAATGCTCCGTTTTCGCATTCCGGGAATATGTAGCGCTCTACTTAGCTATGGGTAAGTATATAAGGCATATCAGGAAATAACACACTGTTCGTGAAAATATATGTTTGTATGATAATCTGAGATTCCAAAGTCAGCTGTCAACTTAACTCAAGATAAAAAGGTTCCTCCTTAATGTTTGGAAATGACAGACTAAGTCGCGGACAAAGATTTAAAGATTGGCCCTTGTTCAGTTTCCACATGTCAAAAATATTTATCAATGTGCAATTGCTGTCCCACTGGTGGGCTAAACCTCCTTAATAAGCTATAAGGGGACTCAGCACAAGCCCTCTGCTTTCTTAGTTGGTCTGCTTGAGGTAGACAATAGTGTAGTTGGAATGCTTCTTCAAGGCGTTTTAAAGTATGTCACTAAAAATTTGGAAAACATTAGTGTCTCTAATTGAATAAGGAACACTGACTTGAATTGAATAACATCAGTCATCTATTTCGGTGATGTTGTTAATATACCAAACAATTATGCAATGTGGCTGTGCTTATATTACATTAGTTCCTAAGATCACGAACTAAAGACCTCATCAACATTCAGATGTGACCTGATGTCAGCATCAGGCAGGTGCGATCGTGGTCAAATATCTGTCTAGCTATAAATAAAAATAAATAGTGGATACAATTTGAACAACTTTTGATAGGCATTTGTAGAATCTCAGATTATGATTGTTTTATGATTCATATGCTTGATTGTGCGTTGCAATTTTACGTAAATGATGCATCACCTGCCTCTCTTTCTTCCTACAATGATTGGCTGGATTCTCTAAGTAACTAATGCCGAATACCCTGTAAACGATACATGAACACCTTCAAGCTTGTTGTAAAATTAAAATCATAATTTGGTCAACTAACAGAAAGTGCACGGAATAAGATAGCATAGTTTGGATTAACGAAGATATTGTAGTGATTAGCAAATATTACGACTTCCAGTTTTTTTCTAAACTTAATTACTGCCAATGTGCGTTGCTCCTCACGGCTATGGCAAGTAGATGCACATTTATACTTCGCTAAGTTAAATTGCTGAAACCTTATTTATGCCTAAGTCACAGTGTTATTCGTTTCCTGGCAATATTATGTGCTTCACTTAAACCTATATATGTTCTTAACTTACTTGTGGCTAACATTAGATGTGCTTTTTGATGGCAGTATTACATAAACATCAGTATGATATCTTTTGTTCATGCTATCATTGATGCAAAATGAATAAGAACTTCTTATTCATTTTGCATAGACAAAAGTTAAAGGTAAAGGACTTGTGATATGAATGAATGCATTTTTTTGTAATTTAATATAAGATCAATGGAATATGTATATGTGTTATATTATTAAAAGTTCTTCTTCATTCTGTGCAATTTTGCCGCAATTAATATAATTATAATAATAGTCAAGTATGTTACACACACTGAATAGATAAATAAGGTTAGAAATGCCCCGGTCAGTGCAGCAGAGGTGAGCTTGTTGTGAGCATATGAGCATGAGCAGTACTTCAGTCGCGTGACAAGAGCGTTGCAGTAATATTCTGCAAGAACAACGATTTTGTTGCACCAAGTATTTAAAAAATACTCATTGATGACTGTGCACGCGCATTACTAACAAAATTGCTACCTTAGCACGCAATGTATCGCATCCAATTTGCTTGGTTCGCTTGCGTACACAACGATAGGGATGTAGCTCACGGCATAGTAAAAATATCGATTTGATTGGTAATTTCCCTACTAATGTTTTAGGAGATTCAAACATGATTAATTAGTTAAAATAAATATTGTTTAGTATTTATTTATAACAAACTAGCGCCCTCCCGCGACTTCGTTCGCGCGTCTAAGTTTTACCGTTCCCATAAATCATAGATTTTTTATAAGCCCATACGCATTACTACTTCTATAGTCTTCCCCTATAAATATGCTATCTAAAAATGTATCTGACATATTTTATAACCAGACGAATAGTTTCTGATATAAGCGCGTTCAAACAAACAAACAAAAACATCCAGCTTTTTAATTAGTATACTTATATACTTCAATTACCGGTGTAATGTATTTTTTCAATATGAATTGAAAAAAAAACATAAGATTTCAGTTTTGCGTATTTGTATAATTTTACGGCACATTTGATCGCATCAAAGGGTTGTACAATTACCTTTCGATAGAAAACAATAGAAAAAAAAATGTATTGCTATACTTTACTTGAAATAGAGAAAATTAATACTTTAACGTATTGCTTAACATTAATAATTTGATTAAAATAATTTAAAATAAATTAATATTAACATATTTTATATTTTATTTTTGACAATCATTTGACATGTCTGAAAACGCAAAGATTTGACACATGTTTGTGATTGATGTTGCTCTCAAGAAGAGAGCGTATTAATATATTTTTTTGTTTCAACAGAATAGTTATATAGACCCCACAGTTTTCCACAGCGACCGGTCGCAAGCGGTCTACTGTGTCCAATGCAATCCTGCAATCTTCAGAAGGTCATATTGCCGGTGGACATCCACGCTCTGATGTTGTCGAAGGGTGTTCAATGTGAAACTTTTCTGCAAACTTTTCGTGGGAACGGCCTTTAGGTGTTGTTGATTATGATAGGGTAGATATCTACATGGCACAATAGCAATAGCCTACTCTTTCTAGCATCCGAAATAATTACATATAATTGACAATAGGCGTAGAAAGTAGTTCCATATTGTTGTTTAATAAAAAGATAATATCCCCGTATAAGTTTGAAAAACTTTTATTTATTAATAGCAAACAAGAAAAAATAAAACTAAGACATGCAACATAAAAAATAAGAAAAAAAATCAGACCTGATTTAAGTCAGGTCTACGTGTTGTGTCAAAGGACGTAAAATACATATAAATTATATATAATTATAGATTAAGTTAAGTTATACGTTATAGTATTAATTTTCTCTATTTCAAGTAAAGTATAGCAATACATTTTTTTTTCTATTGTTTTCTATCGAAAGGTAATTGTACAACCCTTTGATGCGATCAAATGTGCCGTAAAATTATACAAATACGCAAAACTGAAATCTTATGTTTTTTTTTCAATTCATATTGAAAAAATACATTACACCGGTAATTGAAGTTATCGATATCGATCGACCTAAAATATCGACTTTTACCACAACGTAGTATTTGACATTTAAAGAATGAACGTAGCGGAATGATGATTGATGGTTCCACTGCTAGCAGCTCTGTGATTGGTAGTTGGTTTTACGTACTAATCACACCAATCACAGAGCTCCCAGCGGAAAGTGTGATTGGTTTGCGATATTGATGCGTTGATTCATTGATTGGTGCTTTTGGCACTGCAGCAACAACGCTGCAACGCCCACCGGCGACACAGGTTCTCATACAAACGAACTGTCAGAACGTTTCTAACCTTTTTTATCTATTCAGTGGTTACACACATAGGTACGGTCGCGGTCTCTTGTGCATAACCACATTAATCGCTCAGGGACCGATAGGCACCCGCGGTTGTGTAAACGAAAGAATGACAAAATAATGTTGATAAACACATCCGTAAGGACTTAAGAGCGAAAATCTTAAGCACCGCTCATCGTCTTTTGTTTGAAGCGGCGCTTGTTTTTGTGTCGGGTATGCGAGCGATATTCGTTGAAAAGTGGTTAGGCGTGAGATACCTCAACCGTAATTAGCTGTGTGTAAACGTACCAAAATCCGCTAAGCTATTATTTACTTTTAAAAGTAAACGGTGATAAAGCGTTCTCATATACAGCGTGTGGCCTGTAATAGGAGCAAAATTTTAATCAATGATTCCACAGAGTATACGTAGTTACCCTGACCTGGTCATAGTGCTCTAAAATGCTTTAACTCAGAGATATATTAATCCCTAGTCAATGTATGTCAAAATCGCTAAGTCGTTATACTAAATGACAAATGTCAAGTTCTATGACTGGACACATTTGTTTGCAATACATTGCTGGTTCGATTTATTTTGTTAGAGAATATAAATAAATTTATTTTTAATTATTATAAATTAAAACTAGAGATGCGCCGAGTACCGAGTACCGAGTATTACTCGGTTCATTTTTTATCCAACCGAGTAACTCGGTTCAATCAAATTCCTGTTTTGGGTGTGTAAACAAGTACAAACCAGGTTCGCGCAGAATAAGCTTTCATCAAGCCACTAGAGCGCGATGATCCTAAAAGCCCCATTACTTTTTTTTGATACAAAATCCACAACATGATAATAACATTAAATATAGACCAATGACGGATTTACATTTTATTTACTTAATTTAAATAAGGTCGCTATTTCAAAGAAAATTTGCTAGCAAAAGACAAGAGACCTTTTGAGTGGTGGGCAGGGCCCCGAACAAGGTATTCAGAACTGGCACGCTTAGCAAGAGTGTTTCTATGAAGCTGGTAAAGTCTACGAAGAATAAAGGAATTGTCTGTTACTAGAACGTGCAAAGAGCTTTGCATCACCACAACACAATCTAACTTAAAATTTCACGTATTATTATTTTTATTAACGTTTTCCTCATTTTGTCTCATTTATTATCATAATTGAGGTTGTGAAAGATTTCCCCAGTCGTTTAGATGATATCTATCTAAATATATTGCTTTTCTTAAACCGAGTATACTCGGCATTAAAACCGAGTTACTCGGCCGATTACGAGTATCAAAAAACCTGCCGAGTACGCCGAGTACCGAGTATTAACCGAGTACTCGGCCCATCTCATAGAATTGATTACTGGTTACCTTAAGGGCTTATATTTTAATTTTTTGCTTCTATTACAGGCCACACCCTGTATATTAGTCAACCTTATCATAAACAATTAGATTAGGTGTGTCAAAGTTCATCGGGTAGCGTTTGCACAGGTTAAGAAATAAAGCTCAGAAATATACCATATGCTTGAAAAACAAACACAATGTGTATTATATATGTTGAATGTTCATGTGCTTCATTCTTCCTTCAAAGCTTGCTTTGTCGTGCAATGGAATCGACAACAATATTGTCTGTGGTTCATTTATTCGTCTAATTAAACTCAATGTGTTGGACGCATATACGAATGTGACCAAACTGTATTCCAAATTCTTATCTAACGATTACTATAATGTCGTTGTGTTATAATTTATGAAATAAAACAATTGGTTTAAATTCAGGTCCTATGGTTTATTCGGCCAATAACTTTTAGTTTAATAGTGATCGGATATTTGAGATATTGTTTCTTTTAAATCGATGATACTAGCTGTCACCTTGTTTATTCTTATTCGCTGTGGCATTGTGGATCTTAATCTTTAAATATCCATTCACTATCTTGTGCCAGTGTTTTCAAATGTAACCAATAAAGCTATTTTAACACGTAAAATGTTATTGTCTTATGTATATTATTCTCTTTGCATTAATAAATAGCTTTGTTGGGTGTTAATTAATTGGCTACATTAGGTACGAATGGGCTCATACTCCTTTAACACATACACATTAACTTATACACTCAGAACAGACATATAGCTGTATTAGGATTGTCAAAAAATTATAGAATTTTTAATCCATTATCTGGTTGTAATTATCTGTTGTTTTCATTGATCAGCCTGAAATATGAGGATAGGCCGAATGTATTCAAATTGACTTTTCTTTTTAAGATAACGGTATTCGTTTTAAAAATAAACAAATTTAAAGATGAAATAAAGATGTTAATGAAGCAGTCCTTTTAATATAAAAGGACTGCTAAGCAATTAATATTAATTGCAATAATAAATTGTATTTACGTATCTACCAAAAGATCAGCGGAAAAATACTCATGGTATATAATGTATACCTCCAAGTGAAACCGTTGCACTGAAATATTAAAAAATATCTTCATCTCTTTTGCCAATTCTATACCGTTACTTTACTCTACAGTTACACACATATAAGTGTATTTTGCAGATGTGTAAAGAGTATTGTATGTTCTGATTCCAGCAATCCCGATGGCGACGCCCAGTATGCCGCCGCCGAGTCCCGAAAACTACCAGGATGACCATGTACAACATACGTGTGTATTATTTGATTCAATATTAGACTGATGTTATACCAGGGACATGTGTGCGTAGCCAATAGGTTCGATTCCAAAGGTTGATATCACGCACATTGCCGTGATAAACTTATTTTGTGAAATATTAACCTTATGGTTGTTAATTGTGATGCAAATATAGCGGCTCTCTGCGGTTTTAAGATTTAAGATTTCATCCCTATTTCCAACTTCATGGAATGGTTTTTAAAATCAAAACTAATCTAAGTCCGACTCCAAAATAATTCCCGACACGTCTGCCGCACATATTTACTAAGTTCCAGGCAACAACAATCTTTTTTTTTCACCTAAGTATCTTTTAGTGAGATGTTTCAATTTTTTTTACTGTGTGAAGTTTCTGAATTGCACTATTTCTGTTGCAGCAACTACCCAGGCCTGATGGTGCCTGTTCCAGAACGTGCCTACTACGGCCGGTACGGCGCCATGGGACCCATGGATGACTCGGCCAACATGTACCGACCGGAATATACGCCACAGGTACGCACACCTACACATAATACTTGTTACCGACAAGACACTTCACGTTTTGGGTATGTTCAGCGGAAAACGGCAAACTTTAGCGCTAATCTCAGTGCTTTTTCTGCCAGGGCACGTTTGCGTAACTTCATTTGCGCTAACTAAGCTGAGTATGTTTGTTGACTTAAGGTCAAGCTCTGACAGGAAAAGTGCTGAGATGAATCTAATAAATATAAATAAATAATAAATAATCATGAAATCTTGACAATAATTTGAAAATAACATAAAATTGCAATAACATATTTAATCAATTTGGCACATTTATTTCGAGCGACTATCTACCTAACCTTGTTGTATTTCTCATCAATCATCAATAGGGAATCAAGAAGGTCTTCAGTCAGACAAATCAGCCCCCCGTTCAAAGCCATTCGGTTGGAATTCGGTTAGGATTCGATATAAATGATTAAAATTATCCGATTTATGTCTTGCATTTATCCGATGCAAATATTATTTTTTAACGAACTGACACATTAACACCCGATCAAAACACAACATTATATTATCAAAAATAAATGTAATTTTTTTAATCCTATGATCTCATTATCAAATGGCTCTGAATCGGGGCCAGAACAGACCTATTGCTCAGGGCGTTACATACAATGCGTCTGCAAAGTTTTAAGCTAAAGGCTGTTCCAAAGCTGGCCTGCTTTATGAGATAACGGTAACAACTTGGGTCTTAAACTCTTCGTTATTTTTTGACAGGTATACCAGAGTCCTGGAGGCATACCGTACCAGAACCAAGAGGCTATTGCGATGCCCAATATTCATTTCGTGCCCGTACAACAGGACAGGCAACGGAACTCCTTCGATGAAAGTTAGTATTCATTTATTTAATACTTAATTGCCTTAGTTAATGCCGTAAGGCCCACTTGTGCAAGTCGGAATTAGTGTTCCTTATCGAGAATTCAATTATCATTTCAAAGGCAAATAAGTGTTCACAGTTCATTATTCTGTCTCTCTCTGAAACTGAATGAGACAAAATGATGATTGTTGGCAAATGATGATTGCTGGCATGCCTCACCATTGCCTAGGCTTCATTAACCAACTACCCCGGTCATAATGTCGCGTATATTAATTATTAACTTTTGTTATAACGAGAAGGTGTACTAGTATCGTCTTCTTAACGTTCCACTCCAATCACTGGAGGCTTGACATCAGCCTAGAAAACCCCGCTTTATCCTTGGCGAGGTGAAACAGATCCGCGGCGCTTTTGACTCCGGTCCATTCACGGATGTTTCGAAGCCATAACTTTTTCCGACGGCCCACTCGACGTTTTCCCCCAATTTTGCCCATCATAATTAGTTGCAGTGTACTAGTATAGGAATAACCTAATTATTTGATACATTCCGCTTTTTATTTAATATCGATACGACCTAAACAATGAATTATTACAGAACTAAAGTAATCCTGAATTACGCAAGTCTGCCTAAGGCCCACTTTCGCATGATGATTTAGACCAGGATTACGCTAATCACTGACTAAATCTTATTTATGTCTCTGTCAGCGTCCAATAAACTGTCTGACATAGACAGAATGACTATTAAACCAGGGTAAGCGTAATCCTGAGTTTAATCATCATGCGCAAGTCCCACAAAGTAGTGTATACATTATAAAAACAATTTTGCTACGCGGTTAGTTAACTTTGGGTTACAACATCATTCTGTTGATCTTTAATGCGGAGTAAAACAAAAACGTGTTGACACCACCTTTAATCCTAGTTCATCCTACTACTATTATAAAGGCGAAAGTTTGTAAGTATGGATGTATGGATGTTTGTTACTCTTTCACGTAAAAACTACTGAATGGATTTGAATGAAACTTTACCACAATATAGCTTATACATCAGAATAACATATAGGCTACAATTTAGGGCTCTGCAGTGCTTAGTTACCGTATTTCTTACTTATTACTAGACTAGACGGGACGAACCTGAAGTCCACGCGAACGAAGTCGCGGGCAAAAGCTAGTGTATTTTATATACTCATCGTTTACGGTTGGTCGCACCCACTAACTCGTATGATGTTTTTCCACAGTGCCAAACGAGATGCTTCCAGATTACCGACCGGTGCAGTTCGTGCCTGGGCCGCACGACAGGCGCATCGAACCGGCCTGGTCGTCGCCAGATGTAAGTAGACGCTACTACTAATGAAGGGTACACGGAATGTTCAAATATTATTTTATAATGCCACAATATCTTTTACATGGATACTATGGCAGGACTCCGCTACTAAGTGCTCGCGTTTGATTTTACTTTCTCGCCTTCCGTCGTAGTGTTATGTAATCGTCCTGGTTAGATAATCTAACATTTTTTTTTATAATCGGGCCAGTAGTTCCTAAGATCATCGTCTACAAACCAAAAAGATCGTACCATATTTGAAGTAAGCACTAAGGTTGCTCGACCAAATAGAAGCGCAATCTTCATAGTTGAAATGTCGTCATAGTGTTTCTTTTTTTAAATTGGTCGGTTAATATTTTAGTACGGTTCTAAACCTAGTACTTGGTTTAGAACCGTAACGTAGTTTTAACCAGGTGGTTAAGCAAATATACACATACACACATACAAGGTCATATTATTACTATGTGAATTAAAAATGGTTTGCGTTAAGCTGTAACTGTACTGAGTTCTCACAATTTTTCTCTAAGGTCTAATCTTGATTTTACATAAATTCTTCAGGTCTTCGGCTTCGACGGCATTCGGAACGCTCTGCCACATACCGATGAGGTAAGTTTAACTGGGTAGTAACAGTTATAGGTATAGGTATATTACCGCTTTATTGAGACTTCGCCTGCGGGGCACAGGGGCGCGGGGGGAGGCAAGAGTGGGCTGCGTGAGGGGCTACAACCAAAGTATGCGTTATTCTCTCATAAATATGGCGCATCTTTCTATGAATTTTCATGATTAAATTCGCAACTTGTAAATAAATGTGACCATGTAATAAGTTGTCCGTCAGGTTCTATACATATGGAAATATGGAATAAGGTGGTTAGCACTCTTTATTACTATGCCAGCGGTCGCGGGTTCAAATCCCGTAAGTAGCAAATGTTTGTGTGATGGATGAGCAAAAATATGTTTGTATGTTTTAGTATTTACAGGAACATAAATCATTGTCTGGCATTCGTAAAACAAGTAAAAAATCCTTACTTCGAAACCAAGATCTTAGTATTATCAGTACCCCAATCACGAACATTTGACGTATTCGTCTCGTAATCGTAGCGAGTTTACGTCAGCCGGCAGCACGAAGCACTACCGTGTCCTGTAGTAAGCTCGAAAGCCTTACCGCAGATGACGTCATACCAATGTAAATATGGTGCGTCCAGAAACAAGTGAACGATCTATTTAATTAAGAGTGTCTAATTTTTAGTTTGTTTTACGTCCGATGGAGGCGCTTTTAAATTCTCATACAAATGATTACGTTACTACCCGAATACTTTGATGCAATTATTCGTGATAAGGGTACGGGCATATTTATTTATAAATATTTAAGACAATAATGTTGTCGGTCCCCTAACTCAATATTGTGTTTTCTGACAGATGTTCTCGGGTGAACGACTGGTGATCGGCCCCGATAGGATGTCGACGGGTCCTGACGCGAACCACTCTGACGACGTGAGTATTGTATGATTGTACTACTGTACTGCATAGTAAAGGCAGGGTAACACTGGATGCAGACCTTGTAACCGGTCGCCGTGTAAAACTTTGGGGGTGGCCTATGTTGACCTAAGCAAGACTCCTTTGGCTGATAATAATGATGATGATGATAGTAAAGGCCGCTGCGCACATGGCTGGTTTTTATATGGACGGAGGGAAAGTTCCGGTAACATGTTAAATGTACATTAAGGCTATATTGATCTTTGTAAAGGCAGCCGTCTTGGTCGGATACTGCTGGATAAGAACGATATCATCATGCTAAGGCGAGCGTCCTCGAAATGACTCTGACAATGTCTGGGTTTCCGAAAAGTATGCCTGCCTTACAGGCATTTACCTGCAGTACATATAATGTTAATGTATATTTTTTTGAAGCTAAGCAGATTTATTGATCTCGATCGCACCTGATATCAAGTGTGGATGAGGTCTAGCTAGGGTGTTGCATATCTGCTTAGTAGCAACCTATTCACTCTTGCTTTAAAGGTGTTAAGGTTTAGATGCAGTGATTTCCACTCCTTAGCTGCACGCATTAGAAAGGAGACAACAAAGCGCAGCAAATGTATTTTTCTACTTGACTAGACTAGCCTCAGAAAGTACGATGTGATTTAATAACTGCTAAACAAAATATTATTCACAAAACAAAACTCTATAGCAACAGTATCTTTGGCATGTCAACAAAAATTTATAACTGCTTACCAAAGAAAATTAGGGCAGAATATAATATTCTGACATTTAGAAAAATGCTCTTCGAATATCTGACGGAAAAGGCATTCTATTCGGTTCAGGAATTTTTTGGCATTAAGAATAACTGACATTATCACAGACACGCACACACATATCTGACATTTTTATTATTTAAGTAATTTAATTTAATTTGTGACTAAATATAAATGAATGAATGTAATTGTATCTACCTATGTATTAAGAATTTTAATTAATGAATATAATTGAATTAGTTTAAAGTAAATTATGTTACTTAAAATCCATTGTATTTATGACATTTGTACGCCAAGTGGCAGATCACAGTGCACTGTCTAAAAGTTTTAATCATCTGTAACCTACCTGTGTATCACAAATAAATAATTTTGAATTTTGAATTTTGAAAAGCAAAGATATGCTTCCACTATTTTACTTTACACTCATGACATGTTACAATCGTCTAGCCTTTACCACTCTTACTTTTGTCCACAGCAAGAGCTAGAGGAAGAACTACAAGCCCTAGAGCGCCGCATCGATACCGAGTTCAAATCAGACTAGCGCCGTTGCCTCCACAAGATCGTTCGGCCGATGCACGCTAAACCGAACGTGCCCATCGCCACAGTACACCCATTTCCTGATTCCATGCGATAAGCGAACACACCACGGTAGTTATAAGACATAAATTTCAACCATTGTCCGTCATCGTACACCCTTACACCTTATCCATGCGAATCGCGGACGTATTGTGGTAGATATAAGGCAGTAATTTGATAAAATGCGGCTGATTTACACCGCTATGACAGTGTCTATGCAATAAGCAGACGTATTCTGCTAGTTATAAGGTATTTGTTTCAACAAGCGCTGGTTGATGCAGTGTCCATCATAGTTCACAACTTCATTGAGTACATGGAATATGCGGGTGTATTTTGGTATTAAGGCATTAATTTCAACAAACGCGACCGATGCGAGTCTGTCTCCCCTTTCAACATTCAAACAGTAAGTGGACGTATCGCGATAGTTATAAGACTTTACTATGAACTCCCAAAGATCTTTTTAAAATTCAGTTTATTAGGGTCATACATAGATATTCGTTCTTCCGATGTTCGTGGTCATAAACTTCATAATTGATTTCGAAAAATCACGTGAGTATGAATTGATAGATAGAAGTGTCCGATACCTAATTCGATATAAAGGAGGACACGTTTATGAAAAAAAAACATGAAGTCACAATGGACTGAAAATACTTGAATATTTTGATTGTGAAAAATCACACAGTTTTACCTTTTCATTATAAACATTTAGCGATCGTTCTGTTTCAACTATGACTATTTTCTAAGTACTGTACCCTGCCATATTTTGATGCCAGCCACTTGTACATCTCCGCTGTATATATTGTTGTTGCGTAGCTGTGTTACAAGGTTAATAATTTTAATACAGATGTCTACGATGATTGTGTACATACGAAATGTTTTATTTATTATGCTGGTGTGTTTTATGTATGCATATACACAGTGTAACATTGGTTGGTATATAGAAGTCATGAACTATAAGAGAGAGATAACAAAAATACTGAATATTTTTGTTATGTCACCTGTTGAAAAAGTTGCAACGCTTATGATTTTGATGGTCTAAGCCGGAATATAAAAATCTTTTATAGGCAAACCGCTTCATTGGGACTTCGCCTGCGGAACACAGGGGCGCGGGAGGAGGCGGTAGCGGGTCATGCAAGGGGTGCGGGCGCTCAGTAACCGCGCTCTCGTCTCCCCCCGCACCCCGCCGCCCCGCAGGCGAAGTCTCAATGAAGCGATCTACCTATAGTTTATATTTTTCTATATTGACCCCTTCCTGATGTTACAATTTGTATAATATTCATATCAATAAATAATAGTTATTGTAGTGCTATTATTGTAAGAGACGCAACAAAATGCCTTGATGAGGAGTCGAGTTCGCCTTAAAACTTTCGTTGCGCCAGGGATTATAGCGTATATCTGATATGCATACCTGTAAAGGGTGCATATACATTGTTGTTATACCAATGCAAGTTAAATGTCGTGGTAGGATACGGAAAGGACTTCGGAATGTATCCGGTAAAAGTGACGGCTTTATTGCACATTTCAAATAGACATCGGACAATATAATTAACAAGTGACATCAAGACATTTCAATGTGAATAGTGAAAAAGAAATCAGTGTTTGCTGTTGTGCTAAATCATCACTGTGACATAGATTTCACTCACGCAATCACATAATCTGTGGAGATCCTCAAAGTGCTAACTTCTATGTTCTCTTTAATCATGTCATGAAATAACAAGAAAATGTGTGTACATTTGATGTTACTTTTCAATAAAACAGAAAACATGTACAAAGGAACAAAAAATAATCTTGTTTAAGTGTCAGCTAAGGATATAAAAATACAAAAAAAAATCTGTCAATCAGTGTTTATCGATGTTAACCGCAATTAAAGTCGGTACTTGTTGTTATAGTGCTTTTCCCTGCTTTGTTGTTATTGGTTGTAAAACGATCGAAAAACCTGTAAGTACATATAAAAAGTATTGTGCCTAATTAAGCAAAGATTCATGGATCACGCAGCTTAACCCGTAAGTGTAAACCCTCAAACTTAAAGCTTTAATCCGTGATGTTTTAACGATCCATGTATATAGTTCTTAGTCATCTTCTTGAGTTGAGGCTGAACAATAATGTATTGACCTTTTTACCAATGCCGTCACTTATGAATTTACGCTGGTATCGCGTATTAGAGATGGGCCGAGTACTCGGTTAATACTCGGTACTCGGCATACTCGGCAGGTTTTTTGATACTCGTACTCGGCCGAGTAACTCGGTTTCTATGCCGAGTATACTCGGTTTAAGTAAAGCAATATATTTAGGTAGAAATTATATAAACGACTGGGGAAATCTATCACAATGATGATAATGAATGAGTAGAGACAAAATGAGGAAAACGTTAATAAAAATAATAATATGTGAAATTTTATAAAGTTAGATTGTGTTGTTGTGATGCAAAGCTCTCTGCACGTTCTAGTAACAGACAATTCAATTTTTCTTCGTATACTTTACCAGCCTCCGAAAATAATCAGCTGTGAATGGTGCTTGCAGGTGCTCATAGAAACACACTTGTTAAGCGTGCTAGTTCTAAATACCTTGTTAGGGGCCCTGCCCACCACTCGAACGGACACTTGACTTTTGCTAGCAAATTCTCTTTGAAATAGCGACCTTATTTAAATTTAGTAAATAAAATGTAAATTCATCATTGGCTGTAAGTCTTACATGTCTATATTTTATGTTATCATCATGCTGTGGATTTTATAATACAAAAAAAAGTTATGGGGCTTTTAGGATTATTGCGCTCTAGTGGCTTGATGAAGGCTTATTCTGCGAACCTGGTTTGTACTAGTTTACACACCCGAAACAGGAGTTTGATTGAACCGAGTTACTCGGCCGAGTACTCGGTTGGTAAAAAAATGAACCGAGTAATACTCGGTACTCGGTACTCGGCAAAAGTGCTACTCGGCGCATCTCTATCGCGTATATTACCATATTATCGCGTCGATTGATGATCAAGAAACCTGTATACATAGTTTGCTCGAGATGTATATGCCATCGTAATATTGCAAAAACCGCGTGATTACAATCTAACGGTTTCAAGTCCGTAAGATTAAAATCTCTCAATTTATTGTTCAACAAGGTCGACAAGATTAGAATAGTTAAAACAATATAAGGTCGACAAGGTTTAGCATTTATGCTTTTTTTGGTACTTATATGTCAACCTAACACGAAGAATAAACAGGGATTCTCTTCGCTCAGCCCGTTTATCCTTCACGTACCCTAACCGACCACTTCGCCCAGTCATTTGTCACGTTTGTTTACTGTAATGTATAAAGTTCGGTACAGTTGACAATATTTAAAACCGCTAGGTTGTAATCACGTGGTTTTTACAATATAACGGTGACATATACAATTCCCGTCAGTCTGGTTGGCTGTACGTACAGTTGTTATTCCTCCCTTATTAACCTTCTTCATAAAGTAGATAATGCCAACGCAATATTACAAGAATTGGTGTTATAAGCTATTCATTTCTAAGAATACCAAGTGGTTCACACAATCGCCAAGTTTGCGTAAATGCGCCTTATTTATTATAAGTGAACCGAAAACCAGATTCAGTTCTTCATCTGAGATTACGAGAGATTTAGTCGGAGAAATTTGTCAAAAGTGTCGACATTTTTTTTTGTTTTTTTCACGGTTAAGCCAATTACTTTTGTCTGATTGATTATAAATTCATCAGTGATGTCATTTCTCATGGAACGTACTACAAACAATTAGACTCGGCCTAATAATATTTTCGAGGTAACAATAACCATCACTCTTTTTGTAGAGATTTTAAACTATTGTGGTGACTTTATACAGCTAGTCTGTCTAGCGATTGACTATATGCTACGGGTCTACAGATATATTGATTATATCGATTGATATATCTTTTAGTAAAAAATATGATTAAATTATAATAATACTAAGACCGTTGCATTTAGTCAAAAACCGGGTAACACCATCAGCTGAATAGTAAGGCTGTTTATTTATTTAGGGTGGAGTGCTTCTCTTTTCCGCTATAAGCGTGTGAAAGAGACGGCGATAGTTTTAATAGAACCGGTGTGATTTTAACTCAAATGTTGTAGTTAGTGTTATTTGTGTGGGATCTAAAGCGGGTTGATGTTTTATGGATATGAGGAAAGTGTTTTAATGTTATATACATGTTATTCAATAGCAAAAAGTCGCAATATTGACAGATTATTATACACCGTGCTTTTAACCGTCTTACACCCGAAGCCCACGTAATGTAACCATCTTAATAAACCTCTAGGACATGTTATTTTTTTTATTACACTCCACATAATTTTGGTGTAAAAAATATCTAATAGTAATGTTACGTAATGTATCATCCTGTTCATAATGTTTACGTTTTCAACAATGCATTCCTTGACCTTGCCGCCTCCACGTGTCCGCACCGTAGCCAATCTAAGACAGTCCACGTGGATCTCTAACCAATCATGCGCTAGCGCAATCCTTTGTGACGCCCACCGCCTCGCCCCTTTCTATTCGTGCGTAAAACTAGGTCAGTAGTGCTAGACAGCCGAGTGAATGACCCGCGCGTAGTGCTCGTTACAGGATGTTTTGTACTAAATTGTGCTGATATCTTCTTTAATGTCTTAGGCTTTGAAATCTTAATAATAACCAAGTTTTATTTAACGAATGACATGTAGTTATTGGATACTTTAAGTGGCCTTCGGCTGTAAGACGGTTAAAAAAGCACGGTGTATAGAAATACTTTATTCGAATACTTTCAAATAGGTAAGGAACCTTTAGTATTTACTATGTTATAATATGCGATAATGTTGCGACTACACATTACAATAAAATGTTTGTTAACACCTAATAATAATACTGATGGAGATCATCGTATGCTTACGTCATATTTTATGAGTGAGTTCACCTTAAAATCAGCTAAAAACTTAAACACTTCCGGCCGGCACGTACATGAATGAGATAATACCAAATAGTCCTTTTAATGTTTGACTTACTTGCAATAAGGAAGTAGTAATGCAGTAAATTCGATACTAAATGTGACGTAATGCATAAATGATTCTCACATCTCGTTATATTGGTTTCGGTACAGTCGGCACAACAATGCTATCCTACGGTCATTGCAAATGACACAAAACATAAAGGGTAATATTTTTGTTCGGTGATAACTTCGATCCTTATAGTTATATCTATCAATTATGTTTTGCCAGCTTTGTAGCTCTCGTAAAATCTAAGGTTATTTGGCTGACTGTACCAGTAATAAATACCTACACGTTTTTACCGTTGTGTCCGTATTTACACGTGGATCCCATATATACCTCTTCTCAACTCAGCTTTAGATTAAGTTATTTTTTACCAAACAGCTTTGCTGGTTTGTTACGATCACTAACTAAATTAACTAAATTAAAATTGATAAATCGCGCAATTCTTACCAACTTCGCCGAGACTCTGTTTCCACTGGACCGACCCGATAAAATATGGATCTCTGATGAAGGTGGGCGACATAAAATGTGGGTAAAAAAGGCTAAATAAAAGATTGACGGCTATGCAGGGCATATACTATCTTGTTTATTAGTATCACCCTCTTTTTCTCAAACGAAAATAGACTAAAATGATTTCAGACATCTTCTAGAGGGACACGCTCGACAATCCAAACAATATGATTGTAATGAAATGCATTAATGTAACTGTTCGTGATGGTCTGATGATGGAGATGTGAATGTTTTAGTAGGCAAGCACGAATAATTTGCGTATAAGTATTCGTATCGTTAACGTAAACGATTTGTATGAAAAACATGAGAGCGCCTCTATCGGACGTAAAACAAACTTTTGGCAGCACGTATACGCATCGTACTATTAAACTCGCTACGCTTACGTTACAAATACTTTTAAAGTTCGTGCTGGGGCAACAGAAAACTCTTGACGTGATATAGGTATACATTTACTTTTCTGTTTAAAAAGATATAGATTGTTTTATTAATAAAAATGAATATACTTGCTCGCTTCGATCTTAATATTGTCTTTGGAAGCTAGACTGTAGTTATATTTTTTGTATAACGGGGCGATATCAAAAGGCTGTTGATAGATACATCTATTTATTCCTTACGTATAGACGAAAATGTAAGGCTGTAAAATATATTTAACTGAGAGATGGAACTTAACGCCTGTTTGTAAATATTTGTTTTATTTTGTTTCATTTAACGACATACAGTGATTTACGCAGAGATCATTTATGAGTCATAAACATGCAATAGAACAAACAATTATTGAAAGTGTCAATTCAACAGAATTTCGTTAAACACGAGAGCAGATCAGTGGCCGTACTCTGGACACAAAACCCGATCCAATGATTATAGCCATCCTTGTCACTTATACCAGGCCGTGTATGCGTGTGACAGGGATGGCTATATTCGTTTTGTGTCCAGAGTAAGGCTGCAGATATTGACTCGTACATAATAAATAAATAGTGACCACAACATCTCTGTACCGTTACCATGAGTTTTCGGTGGTTTTACTCGCTAGCGACTACGTAAAAAAGGTCTATGGAAAACTGCACAGCGTCCCTGGTGGTCACTTGCAGAACTAAAATTTTCCATACAAAAGGTTACGTCGTCGCTAACGAGTAAAACCGGCGTAAACTCATGGTAACGGCACTGTTCCTCGTGTAATCACGAAGTCATTGATAGGCTGATCAAGTCTTATCAATCATATTTAGTGCCTATTTTGGTACATTTTTCCTCGGGAAAAATATTTATTTATTAACAGGTCTGTTTAAAGACCTTTACTTTGTTTTATTGTGATCACTCCGTGCAATTATTCTGGATGTATTATGTTAAAGAAATTTTATTTAGGACTGGATTTCAGTGACTGATTTAATCAACATCTTTTTTTGTTGTGAAATCAACAAGTTATAAATAAATATTCTACGAAACTAATCAACCGTTCTTAAAAACCGTTTTGTTTTATGTTACAAAATTTCCTACCTTAATAGATATCGCGTTTATTAGTTAATTTAAATTAATATGCTGGGGCCGATTTTTTAATGGTCAGATAAAACATATCGGACTGATAAATTTTATAGCGACAAATGTAAAAAAACCGGCCAAGTGCTAGTCGTACCGGTTCCGTACCACCCTTAAACTTCGGGATCCACTTACTTTCATCTAACAAAAATATCACAATAACTTTGACAGCAAAATAACTTTTTTTTCATAGTGTTTGTATGAAAGACAAAGTTTTATTTGCGGTTGATGAAAATGTGCTATATCTCAAAAGTTACCTGATCGATCTCGTTTAAACTACTTTTTGTTGAAAGCCTTTGTTGAGATCTACATTATGTTTTTTTTTTTTAATTTTAACTTAATTTTAATTTAAAAGTTATATGGGGGACCCCCATTTTTCCAATTTAGAAGCGTCCATTTATCATATATTGGACTTGAAGAAAAAAAGTTTTTAGAAACCTTTAATGTCATTTTAAAAGACCTATCCACCACACATATAGGTTTGAAAACATTTTTTGGTTTTAGTTTTATGTATGGGAGCCCTATCATTTTTTCTGACTTTTTGTATCTGAATCGATAAGCGATGAACAAGATACACCTACCTACCAAGTTTCAGCGGTGTGATGCTAATAGGTTCAGAATAATGTGGCTGTGACATACGGACGGACAGACAGACAGACTTGACAAAACTATAAGGGTTCCGTTTTTTGCCATTCAGCTACGGATCCCTAAAAAATGACAGTACGTATGATAGCTGACAATTTGGTGTCGTTTTTAAATTAGCCATATTGTATTTTGTTCGACGAATATTTCTTATCTGGCTATTGAAAAATCAGCCCTTAAACGATTTGCCAATATTTACAGTATGCACTTTAGAATTGTTCACAATCCCAAAAATAAATCATACTTTTGTTCTAATTAGCAATATCTATTCCTATTTTGTAAGTCTGAAAGCGTCTGAACTATTTATAAGGCAGAATATTTCAAATACCTTGCTAGATTCTCGGTATTACAAGGCTTTTATATACCTGATCAAATAAATCCAGCGATACAAGTCAAATTATGGTGACTTCCATATTCCTCATTAAGGTTAAAAGTCATGCAGCAGACCCAAAATATTTATTAATAATGAAATTATTAGATACACTGACACGTTCGTGATTAGTTATGTTTATTATTAAGTAATAAGTTTGACTGTTGATTAGACTTATTCTGCTAGATTGTTTTTTGTACTGTTGAGTTGATTTACTTAAAACAAGTAACGTAATTATCAGAAATATATGTTGATTGATTGAAATATCTTGCGCTAATTATCAGGTAGATTGCAACAGGCTCACTGTAATTATAATGCCGATATACAGAGAATGCCGTTATGACGTTTACAATTTTAACAGAAATTCCTTCCAAACATCTTGTATCAAAATAGCAATCTTTGGGCGGCGAAGCTATCAGAACCAACTTTCAAATTTATCTACAGTTGATTCAAGAACAACACTCAATATTTAAATCATCTAGCTGAGATTTTATTTTACTCTTATCTAGAATACATATTTTTTACCATTGTTATGTCTCGTGTTAACTCTTGGTTAACATTATTACATATATTTCATTTTATTTTTGTCTTTATATTGTTACTTTTAAGTTTAAAAGAGTCAAACACTATTAGTTCCGCATTATTGTTGTTAAAATAAATGCACTGATGGCAAATGTATCTATTAAAGATAAATGAATTAAAATTATTAGTATGACAAAGCCAAGGCAGGTGAGTTTGTGATGCTGTTTGTCAGTTGCAAGAAACAAACGTTACTTCTATAGTTTCAATGTTAAGTTATTTCAGCGCTCATACCGACACTTTTATCATTATCGTTTCTTTAATATCTGTTATTATCATGTAATGTTGTTTTGATTGGGCCAACATTTTGCAGTTCTGCTCATAAACTACAAGTTGCTTTTTGTTCATTAGCTATGATCGCCCGATCCCTTATTTGTTCGTATAAAATGTTTCTTACGGATCTCTAAACACACACGCACCTAACATTTTATAGTAATTTTTCTTATGTATACCGATGAGTCGAGTGTTCTCAATCGGTCACAACAAAACAATTTCTACGTCGATAATATACTAATTACGGCCTGGTTCACAATAACATACGAAATGTCTTACCATATTTGAATTACTTGTTGGTTAGTGTTTTTTTGTCGATGGTGTAACAGGCCCTTAAAAATGTTGAGCTTTTAAAGCTGACCTGCTATGGCACTTTCTTTATGATGAGCTTAACGTCAAATAGCAATATAGTGAAATGTAACCTGCTAAAAGAATCCTTGGTTAGTGGGCGACCATTAGCGAATAGTGTCGTATCTGTCTATTATCTACGTCCCTGTCTTTGTTATATGGCGTTTATTACAATCTGCGTAGGCTATCTGATATATGATATTGTTGTCGTCTTATAAAATCCATTGAAGTAAGTTGTGGGCGGTATTTATCTTGTGACTGACTGCAAGGCAGTGGGTTTCATCTTTAAGTTTTATTTTTATATTATTGGAGGCTCCAAGCCTCCGATGGAACGCGAGTGACTGCATTTGTTTAAGAATGCATATAGAGTTTTCGTTTGATATAAATTATGTATAGGCGTCCACGGACGCTAGGTATAAACTGTAGTTACTTATAAACGTTTATTATAGACAAAAAAATAAATAAAACTATATTATTGAGTATACCTAATAAGTTTGTGATGTGATTTTTTAAGAAGTCAGTACAAGTAATTTGAATTTTTTCAAAGTGAATCATGTAACCCTTGCTTAATCGTTGGGATGTATTTTGTATATTAAAGTTAGTGCGCCTGGGCAGGAGGAGCTAGGGGGGCTATTACTAGTTATTGTTTGATCAGAACCCGTTTAGGATTGCATTTCCCTGCGCATTATTGTTTGTTGCTTAAATAGTTTTGTTTAAACTCGATTGATATTCTTTTATAAAATAAAAACGTTTTTGTGGTAATATCTGTTTCATTTTAGATGTGCAATATCATGTGTTTTGTGGAGACACCTTACGCCAATGGCATTGATTTTAAACGATCTATGTATAAAAAACCGACTTTCTAAACAAAGCCATCATTTTGACCATCTCAAGCATTATCTATCAGAGCACCGACTCCAAAAAGAAAATGTTCGCCTAAAATGGATTCCTTTTCTTTATGGGGTCGAGAGTTTATTATGACTTTTAAGTCCATTTTGGTTTTTTAAAGTCTGTTTTTATTTTTCTTGTAAAAGTTAATTTTATGATAAATAATTATTGTTCATGTTTAGTGATTTTAGGGGGGGGGGGGGGGGGGGGGGTTGCACCTTATGACTGTACCTATCGTAAGTTCTGTCATTATAATCACTGAAAATCTCAGCGTGAGGAGTTCCACCATTAGCTCAGCTCCACACGATCTCGACTTGGCAACAACAATGGGACCAACTAGAAGGTATAACCTCTAGGTAGGCGAAAATGTTTTTTCAAATCGGTCTACAACTGACTGAGATGTGAGGTAACATAGCCACAAAAAAAACGTACACTCGAATCGATAACCTCCTCCTTTTTTGAAGTCGGTTAAAAAGAAGTTCTTAAAGAAAATTTCATGCACAAAAAGTAGGTAGGTACATACACACAGAAATTCAATGAAAAATTACTTAGGTACGCATCTACCTTGATGCATCAAGAAAGGTCATGTTTAGCCGAAATTAAATTTTAAGAGGTTCTACATACAGGTATACTTATCTGCAGAAATACTTAGTAGCTTCAAAGCGTAAACATTCTATGACACATGGCTTAATCGGGTCCGCCTAAAATTCCATTTAGTCACACGAACTGCAATATTACCGGAGCGCATGAGTCATCATAGTTGAATCACCTTTGCACCCCAGGTATCACCCTCACGTACCACGAAACCCCGTAATAAAATAGGCTAAACCCCCTTGTAATAAACATTACAATTACTTGAAAGTTAAACGGCTATGAATCGGTGTTTGGCGGCTATAGTTCAGGAATGAACAGTAAGTTCATTCAGAATATACTTTTAACACAGAAACTCCTTTATTTATTTAAGCACACAAAGGTGCATTATAATAATAAAGCTAAATAATGAAAAGAAGAAAACGTTTTTCTTATCCAGTTAAGTCTGATTTTCTTTGCTTGTCTGGTGAATAAATTAATTAAGTATCTATTTTATTCATTTTTGAGTAATATATCCGAGTGTATGAGTGATTATTAAGTAATATTATTAGGTATCTATTAATCCATAAATAAAGTTAATAAATTCTTGCAGCGGAATGTACCGAAATTTCACAATCCCGTAAGTTTATGCCAAAAAATAAAGGTAAAAACACAAGGTGCCAAACTGCCAACACGCCGGACTCAGCGATTTATTGTCCCCGAGTTGACGAATAGGTACTCAGTTTCTGGTTTCGGCACTAAACATAATAACAAAATCAGTTCAGTTGTTGATCTGTTACCTTTAGGATCTATTTTAGGATGTATGCATGAGTAATATGCAAAAACTACTGTATGTATGCTCAACTGTGTCATGGCTAACTTTGAAATGCATTTCGTTTGGCCTACATATTACTCGAACTGAAGGTGTTGGGGTGCCTCGATAGTTACCATATGTAACAAATAGCATTCCTGAGGTCATTAACCTCTGCCTCATGGCAATCATGGCATCATCGTTGCAGAAAATACGCGTTTTCGTTTTAAATGTATTTAGATAAAGTAGTAGGTAATAGTCGTACTCTCCTACCGATTTCAGCGATGACAGCCAATCTTAAGACATCAGCCAAATGTGGAACTTTTATAATCACAGGCATGTGCGCAATACACATGTGCGCTCTCTGCTCCTTTACTGTTAAATTCGGTGAGACGGCAATTCGACCCGGAACGTAGAGGCTTAGAGAGAAGCGCAACAGAACCAGCTCTTGAGGTGCTTCATAAAGGAACTATAAATGTGCTTTCCGAGGGACGGAGGTGTCATCATCGCCATTTCTCCCTGGGAGTGTGCCAGGGAGAAAGTTTCTCGGTGTCCCAGGCTGGGACACCAAGCGAACCAACGACCATTAAACCAACGAGGCAGACTTAACAGAATATGTATAAGACTGAAGTTTTAGAAGCTTAAGTATTTCTTTCTTAAAATAAAAATACTCAAACAAGTTCGACTAGCTAATGGGTAGAAGGAATATATTTATGGGAGACCGGCTGTTCAGGCGTGTAGTGCTAGGATGTAGAAATAATAACGCGGACTGTATTAGATGTTAGATGGATTTACTCCATAGGAATTGTGAAAGGGTGCTTCGTAGTAAGTATGTGGCGAAGGTAGGAAGTTAAACGAGGTCCAAATCAGTAATGAATATTTATTTAGGAATTGACTTACTTTTATACAAAACTGGAGCATTTGTTAGAATGAGACAAACTATATTGCCATCGCACACAACTTAGAAATAAATCCACTAAACTACAATTACCTACATACAAATTAATTTAGAAAGAGAACGAACACGTAATATATCTGTTTCACACAACATAAAAATACAGAATTTGCGAGGTATACAGAAACAAACATTTTATCGCCTACCTACTTAAAAGTGGATATTATTGTGGGCTGCAGTAGATCAGTGTGGTTCCACAGTCCGACGCTGGTCGTGGTACGATGCGAACGTATGTCACGTGATGTCGCCACAGGAATTAAATGTACATCGGTCGTAGGAAAAAGATATGGATGGACGCGAGTCTTGTGCGTGCCGCTTGGTAGCAAAGTGATGGGGGGGGGCCTTAGATGCCCTCCTCGCTGCTCGCCGCGCCGCCTCGCCGGTTGCCCCCGCGTCCCGCGCGTAGACATCCTCCCGCCCCTTGACCTCTTCAAAGGGAAGAGGACAAATGTTGTTGAACCCGCTTGTAATAGTCCCTCTCCTTGTTTTCACTTCCGCCACCCTCGTGACGCCGTCCGGTCCAGGATAGGTGCGCACCACGCGACCCAACGCAAAACCAGGCGGTGGTAGCGCCTTGTCCCGAAGAAGCACGAGCATTCCCCCAGTGAGTTGGCCGGAAGACGTGGACCACTTGGTTCTCTGTTGAAGTAAGGAGACGTACTCATGTGAGAATCTGTGCCAGAAGTGCTGTCGTATGCATTCAATTTGTTTGAAGCGGTCGAAGCAGCTGATGTCTCTCTCCGGAATCTGCGGACACGGTACAGACGTAAGTGGTCGTCCAATTATGAAATGGGAAGGAGTGAGAGCGGAAAAACCGGAAGGATCAGAGGAAAGAGGTGTCAAAGGACGAAAATTTAAAACGGCTTCAGTTTGACACAGACAGGTTGCTAACTCTTCATAGGTGAAGTTGGTAAGACTTAGCAACCGCCTCAGGTGATGTTTGGTAGAGCGAACGGCGGCTTCAGCCAAAGCGTTAAAATGAGGTGAATATGGAGGTGAAAATGAAAATGTAATGCCCTCACGCGACATCTCACATGCAACATCAGAAGATGAGTCGGACAAGAATCTTTGAAGATCGCTGTTGGCTCCGACAAAATTCGTGCCATTATCGGATAAGATGCTTTGCGGTTACCACGACGAGAAATAAAGCGATAGAGCGCCGCAAGGAAGCCCTCTTTAGTGAGGTCGGTGACGGGCTCTAGATGTACCGCTCTGGTAGCGTGACAAACAAAGATGCACAGGTACGATTTTGTGAGCTTACAGCCCCGACCCTTACGGCTATGAGTACTGGACCTGCGTAGTCAACACTACAATTCAAAAATGGATATTCTAAGGAAGTTCTAGATGTAGGTAACTGACCCATAATGGGTTGTATATTTTGACATTTGAATCTAAAACATTTGATACATTGCCTGACTGTTGATTTAGCAAGATTCCTGCCGCCCAGTGCCCAATAATTAAGTCGCAAATGTGCGAGTAAAAGTTGAGGACCTGCATGTAGCATTTTTAAATGTTGCATATGAAACAAGATTTTAGTAAGATGGTGTTTACTATACAGAGCAAAATCGGATATTTCGTATCATAATCATACGGGGAGTTATCGAGTCTACCACCTACACGTATGATATTTTCAGAATCTAGAAAAGGTTGAGAAGATTGATCTAGAAGGCTTTTAATGAAATTAGCCTGTTTTTTCGCGGTAGAGACCTTCCCGACTCCAAAAGCTTTAATTCATCCGGAAACATCTCTCGTTGTGCGCTGCGCAGTAAACACATCAATGAAGCATTTAACTCATCACTAGAAAGAGCGCCTTGTAATTTAGAATTAGGATTTTTTAAATTGTAAATAAATCTTTTAATGTAGGCTAAAACTCTTTGTAAGCGATTAAAATTTGAATGATAATTAATTAATGATTGTATGATAGCTGATGATTGATTTGGGTGATAAGATGATTGATTTGTATGTTTAGATGATTGATTTGTGTGATTTGATGATTGATTATTGTGAATAAAATGAGAAATCACTTCAGGTAGATCCTGTTTCACGCTATTCGAAGGCATAGTAGGCCAGTTATGTTCATTATTTTGTAAAAAGTTAGGGCCTGACCACCATAGGTCATTATCACCGATAGAATCGGCCTTCACCCCGCGCGAAACAAGGTCCACCGGATTGTCTTTCGACGGTACGTACCTCCACGTGTGACAGGTAGAGTTCTCGAGGATCTCATTGACTCGATTTCGTACAAAGGGCTTGAGTTGACATGAAGGGGTGTTCAACCACCCGAGCACGATCATCGAATCGCATCAAAAGTAGCATTTCTTAATTGGCAGAGTTAATGACTCGAGAACGGTTGTACGCAATTTTGAACCTAATAAAGCTGCACACAGTTCAAGCCGTGGAATCGTGACTGATTTTATCGGTGCTACACGGTTTTTGGACAGGAGAAGACAAACCCTAATAGAGCCTGTATGACTTATGGATCGGACATACACACATGCGCCATAAGCCTTCTCTGACGCATCACTAAACACGTGAATTTCTTGCGTGACTGGCGAATCTAAACAAACCCATCGAGGAATTTTTAGGTAGTTGAGATAGGGAAGTGTAGAGAACTAGAGACGAATGCTGACCAAGTAGCAACAATGTCCTGAGAAACCTCATCATCCCACTCACTTTTATGAACCCATAGTTGTTGCATGACTATTTTGCTTCGACAATGCAAGGGCCGACTAAGCCTAGAGGGTCAAATATTTGACTGATGACCGATAGTATGTGTCGTTTTGTGACCTTTTCTACCGGGTCAATATTAATTGAAAAAGACAACGAGTCAGAGGCGCATAACCAGTTGAGGCCTAGAGTTTTAGAAGACGTGTTGTGGTCTGAAAGATTAAATGAAGTGGAATTGTCGTGATCATTTGAATTGCCTGCAATGGCTTTAAGTATTTCAGGGCTGTTAGATTGCCACTTTCTTAAATGAAAATGTGCTGAAGAAAGTATCTGAGTGACCTCTTTGACGAGTGAAATTGTGTCAGAAATAGTATAACCTCCTCCTAAATAGTCATCAACATAAATATGGCTGACTTGACATCATCAGTAGAGGCTGCGTCTGCTAGGCTTACCAGACATTTGGTGGCTAAGTAAGGAGCCGACGCAGTACCATACGTGACTGTGTTGAGAGTGTAGGTCTTAAGAGGCTTTTCTGGGTCACTACGAAAGATAATTTGAAGTAGAGGTCGTTGCGAGGGTGCTATTTCAATGCAGCGATACATCTTCTCCACGTCTCCGGAGACGACGTATTTATGCTGCCGAAAACGTATTAAAATTGACAGGAGGTCATCTTGGACTTTAGGACCTACCAGCTGAAGGTCGTTGAGTGAGAGACCTGAAGAAGATGGCGCTGATGCGTCAAAGACACTCCTCAGCCTTGTGGTACTCGACTCTCTTATAACTCCATGGTGTGGTATGAAATATTCGACGTGACCTGGATGAGGTGCAGAGTTGTTGACATTTTCAGTCATGTGACCTAGGCGTTCGTACTCACCCATAAAGTCAACATACTTAGCCTTGAAATCAGGATCACGTTGAAAACGGCGTTCCAAAGATAAAAAACGCTGCTTTGCAATGGAGTATGAGTCCCCTAAGACCAAAGGGTCAGCCTTTAAGGGCATTGTAACAACGAACTTGCCTTCCTCGTTCCTGAATGTATTCTGAGTGAAACTCAACTCGCATGCTTTTTCCTCCTGAGATAAAGAGTGTTTAGGAGAAATAGAGTCAAGCTCCCAAAACTTGGTAAGATCAGGCTTCTCAATAGAGTTGGCAAAGTTACAAAAATGTGAGTGATGGGAAGAGGGCGAATTTCCTTTGTATACTGGGCCGGAAATGATCCACCCGAATTTAGTCTCACATAACTTAGGCATTTGTTTACCTAAGTCGATAGAAGCGGAGCCTACGACACTCCAAAATATTTCAGCCCCAAGTAGAGTGTCAACAACAGACATAATATTAAATGTAGGGTCAGCTAAGTAAATGCTTGACGGAATAGGAATATTCTCTAAATTGACAAAAGAAGTGGGCAAGGTTTTTGTTATTTCTGGCAAAATCTGACAGTCCAAATTAACCGTATAGTCACCGTTAGAAGACTCAATGTTGAGCTGGCAAGACTGTGTACTATAGGAAGACTGCTGTTTAATACCTGTCACAGTGGAGGTTGAATGCCGACGAGACAAGCCCAGTTTGGTGCAGAGGCTCTCCGTTATGAAGTTCGCCGTGCTGCCATGGTCGAGCAGAACCCGAGCGTTGAGCTTGTCACCGTTGCGGTTGACCACCTTCACAATCGCTGTGGACAGTAAAACAATAAGTGTAGTAGTAGACTGTCTAGAAGTATCTGCAGATAAAGCAACACTAGTAGAATTAGATGGCATGAGGTCTAGATGAGTCTGCTTAGTCGGTTCAGTGTGCAAAAGCGTATTATGTCTGGCCTTGCAATATTTACAACCTGACAATCTGCATTTATTGGTCGTATGATTGGACCGCAAACAATTAAGACAGACTTTGAACTCCTTAGCCTTTTGTAAGCGTGTTCCTACAGAAAAAGCTCTAAATGACTCGCAAGTATATTTTTTATTTTTATTTATTGAGAAAACCAACAGCTTACATATAAGTTGCACAAAATAGTTAGTTCTTAAAGAAAAGTTAAGCCAACAACAGGTTTCCCTATATATGCAATTAGTTTAGGACGCTACAAAAAGTATGTGCGTTAATAAATTAATTAATTAAGACAAGTTAGTTTTATGATGTAACATGAAATAAACACATTAAACTTAATAAACTCTGTATAGACAACGAGTTTTAGCTCGTAGCTAACTAAAAAAATAAGAAGCTAGGCACGTAAAAAACTTAGTAGGTAGGTATACAACATAGTTTAAGGTACAAATATGTTAACACACATTGAAACGAATACTATATTATAGTATGTGAGACAATATTCCGTCCGTTTCATATTAGAGACCGTAAAGAGATTCTAGTTTTCATATTTTAAATATTGCTAATACAAATAATATCGATTTAATAAACGATTATAAAAAATAATTTTACTCCGAGGCACACAGCTTATAAAAAACCGGCCAAGTGCGAGTCGGACTCGCGCACCGAGGGTTCCGTACAAACGTTTTACAAAAATATATATTTTGTAATGTAACTAAAAATTTAAGGTTTTCGGAATTTTTCCTTTATGTGTGCTATAAAACGTTGCTTCATGCCAAATTTCAAGATTTCAGGTCGGCTGGAAGTACCCTTTAGGTTTTGATTCCCTTGCGAGTACTTGCGAGTTTCAAAATATGCAGCTTAAATTGCTGTTTCTTTTGATTGCGTTGACATAGAAGTTTGATTTTATTACAGCTTAAAGGTATTATAGACCTGAGTATTTGGTATGAATTTCAATTAAATACCTCTACGCGTTTATGAGGAAATGGGTAGTAAGTTTAAAATTATTAAAAAAATATATATTATGTGATGTAACTAAAAATTTATGGTTTTCGTAATTTTTCCTTTATCTATGCTATAAGACGTTGCTTCGTACCAAATTTCAAGATTCTGAGTTCACGGGAAGCACCCTGTAGGTTTTGATTCCCTTGCAAGTGTCGAAAATTTGCGGCATAAACGGCTGTATCTTTTGATTGCGTTGGCTTAGAAGTTTGATTTTTTCACAACTTTCAGGGGACAGTAGACCTGAGTAATTGATATAAATTTCAGCTTCATACCTCCACGCGTTCCTGAGAAAAAGGGTCTTGACAAACGGACGGACGGACAGACGGACAACAAAGTGATCCTATAAGGGTTCCGTTTTTTCCTTTTGAGGTACGGAACCCTAAAAAGTACTGAAAGTAAGCATGAGACTCTAATTAGAATCTAAGTAAACATCCAACGATAAAACGCAACAGAAGGATAATCAGAGATGAAGATATTGATGATGCAAAGAGCGTACTGACTGGACGACTGCACTCTGACTGATGCAGTCGTCCATGCAGTCAGTACGCTCTTTGCATCATCAATATCTTCATCTTTGATAATCCTTCTGTTGCGTTTTATCGTTGGTTGAACATAGGTAAGCTATGCATTATTATAAGACGATAAGTATAGTGACATTATTGAAGAAGTTTAGATAGTTCTAGTGGAGTGATGCTAGTTTTAGTTTTAATTAAATGAGGGAAAGTTGAGTTAAGTTAATTTGAGTTGAGTTAGCCCTGCGATCTTTTATCTTGGGGTCAGTAGATATCGGCGAAGATACCTACTACTAACTAGTGGATTTTCTACCTTTATGATAGAGTGTTGTAACTAAGAAAAAGCTATTTTCTTTATGAAATTTGTAATGAGGTTGAGCTGAGCCCTACAGCTGCTCAATTGTTTTTAATGCATTCATTAATCTTTTGTTTAAAAGCATTTTTGGAGAACCTGAAAATATCAATATCGCTGAAAAACTGGTTGTGTGTACGCGCGATGCGCGTGAGAACAGAGTTGGCTGAGTAATTAGTCACATGCCGTGGAACATGAAGCAAAGGCGTGTGGCGAGTTCGACGCGCAGGGGTGCAAAACGACATTCTGGCCAAGAGTTTGGGACAGTCGAGCCGTGCGTTCACTATATCATGTAAAAAGGACATGTCTAGCATGTTGCGTCTTTCATTTAGAGTAAGAAGTCCATGAAGGCGACAGCTGTCAAGATAGGAGCCCGGGCTGACGCGGAGCTGATAATTTAGGTATTTAGTAAATTTCGACTGAATTGATTCAATTCTTTTGTTATATACGTCGTATTGGGGTGACCACACAGGACTAGCATATTCTAGGACACATCGAACGTATGCGTAATATACTGCCTTAACTGCGTCAACGTCGTTGAAAGTTTTGCAAATACACAAGACAAATCCTAGGCTTTTGTAAGCTTTGTTAACAACATTTTCTATATGTGAATTCATTGATAACTTTGAATCAAGAAGCACACCAAGATCGCGTATAACATTTACTCGATTAATAGGTACATTGTTAAAAGTGTAACTAAAAATAACTGGTTGCTTTTTTCGAGTGAATGTTATTATCTGGCATTTATTTATATTAACAGTAATGTTGTTACTTTTATAGTAACTATCCAAATTGATCAGATCATGTTGCAGTGATTCAGTCACGAAGGTTATTAATTTTTAAAAATATTTTTTTGTTATCTGCATACAATAAATGGTTACTATACTGAAAACATTTACCAATATCAAAAAGATACGCGTTATAGAATAAAGGCCCTAAATGCGAGCCCTGTGGAACAACTGTAGGTATATTTATGAAGTTTGATCTGAAACCCCCTAAAACAACGGCCTGTGAATGATTTGTTAGATATGACTGAACCCAGCAAATAAATCACCGCGTATGCCTAAGCTAAAGAGTTTATTGAGCAGGATAACGTGATCCACACGATCGAAAGCTTTTTCGAAATCAGTGTATACCACGTCAACCTGCCCTCCTCCGTCCATGTTTTTTAAGACGTAATCTGTAAAAACGGCTAAGTTAGTGACCGTCGAGCGTCTCTGAAGAAAGCCGTGTTGATTCTCGTATATGCCTTGCTTTATTAGTGGATAAATCGCCTTGTAAACATTCCTTTCAAATACTTTACTGAGAGTGTTCAGTATAAAAATGCCCCTATAGTTTTCAACCTTGACTCTAGATCCCTTTTTATGTAAAGGTACAATAAGAGCTTTTTTAAATGTGTGTGGATATATCCCTTCTCTTAGCGAGCGATTGAATAGAAGTGTAATGGGATAAGCCAGGGAAGCAGCGCATCTCTTCCAGAACAAAGGAGGAATGCCATCGCTGCCAGAGCCTTTGGAAATATCTAGGGTTTCGAGGGACTTCACAGTGGCTTCGGTGGTTATATGTAAGCTAGATATCGAGTCCATGCTGGTATCACACGTTACCGAAGGAGATGTTGTGATGGGCACACCAAAGACACTCTTAAAGAAGATACTAAAAGCCTCGCAAACTTCAGAACCGTTCGTATAGGTAGTGTCACCCAAGGCACGGGGTCTCATTCGGAACATAGGTTTCATAGCTTGTAAATTTTCTCGATAGATGGCGCAACCCGTCTGGCCATCGGAGAAACGATTTATTAATTTGGATTAAAACCTAAAATACATGAAGGTAATATCCAAAAAATATGTAAATAAATATTTTTAGCCGTTTAAAACAGATAAAACTTAATACTACCCAATTTTTTCTCAAAAAGTAAAAATGTTGTAAATATCATAAAAGCACAACTAAAAGCATGCTTAAACGACATAAGAGCCCTCTGTCGGTATATGATATAACTTTGCGGCATATTTATGAGGTGGTAATAGATGGCGCATTTTCATAGAACGTTTTTGTTTGTCCATTGATTATAATGCAACTTTAAAAACTAAGCAAGTACGAATTAGGTTATGCAATTTATTTTGATAGGCCACTGGGCGGTGGAGTAAACAAAATAATGTTGATAACCGCATCCGTGAGCGTTTAAACATTGGTAGGTTTCGTAAAACAATATGATATAGGTAAAATATTTGAATAGTTTTATAACATTCTAAGATTTCTGAACATCATCACATGAACATAAATAATTTATTATCGTAATAATTTCATTCTATGCTTATTCATCTTTACGCACCTGCTTACGTAATCGCTCGGCCAACGACCCGTCTTGCCAGTGCCTACGCATGCACTTTTATTGCAACTTGCAACGGTTCCTTCTTATCGCCCAGCTGTGCATTGATTCATTAATAAGCTATTCATCTTTTATTACTTTATTGCTACAATTTTATTGATCTCTTTTCATCCTTTGTGTATTTTTTGTAGCTTACATTTCAATTAAATTCCTTCAAAATGAGCTCAGATAAATTAATGAAAAAGCGTAGTGGCATAAAAGCTAGACTTACACATTTTGAAAATTATTTAAAATTGCATCTGTCTTGCATCAAGAGCATCTTGGAGAGCCATGCAAGAGGCATATGTTCAGCAGTGGACTCTTGGATGCTGAGAAGAAGAAAGAAGAAGAAGAAGAAGAGCATCTGTCTTCTGAAAAGCTTTCGAATTTGCAACAAATAGATTTAGAAGCTCGTTTAATAGTAGATTGTTATACAAGGGGAGAAAGCGACCCATTTCACTCGAGATGTTTCTAATATTCGAGATAATTCGAGAGTGAAATGGGTGCTTTCACCCGAGTTAAACATACTATTTTTCATTTCGACTGTGAGGAAAACATTAAATTTACAAAAGTGGTTGTAGATGTCTTGGTGAGGTATTATGTAGTTCAGCGAGAAATGAAAACTCAAGCTTTGAACAAAATATGACAGTTGATTTACAGTACTAACAACATCTAACACGATTAGAAAGAATAACGGTACGAATACATGAAAACAGAGTACAAAAAAGCAGAAAATATCAAATAATTAAAATCTTTGTAAAGAATATCGATCGATTTTTTCCACAGATAATAACAGAATCCAAAAATAATTGCTTTTTTTATAAAAGTTTTAACGGCTTTGGACAAACCCTTCCTGAAATGACACTGTCAATATAAAATTTAAAAAAAAATCATCTTGGCATTATGGCGGGCAGCCAAATATTTTAATTATAAATTGAATTAAAATTAGAAATTTTATATTTCTTTATCAACGATTATACATAATACCTACACAATATGATTTTCAATTTATAGCTAAGCAAAAATGATTGTTATTTTAATAATGATGTGACTCAATTATCTTTGGTCCAAGCTTTGACTGCAGGCCTTGACTCTATGCCATGTCAATTAAAACTAAATTACTTTCCACCCTAGGGATGGATAAGCTATTTTCCACCCGGCTATCTACACAGGAAAGTTCTATTTTCCGAACAGGAGAGATGAAAAAACATTTGAAGCCTTATTCGAGACATACGACGCGTTGCAGATGGAGATTAAGTCGGCTTCGGAGGCCCCCGATGTCGAGTATGCGGAGCGGTTCCAGTTCGAGGAGCGATGTTATCCCTTGCTGGCGCGTGCTGGCTCGGAGGCGGGCTCTGATGCGGGCTCCAAATCAGGTGCATCGTTTAAAAATAATTTTGTGCGCTTACCTAAAATTGATTTGCCTCACTTCAATGGTAGCTATGAGTATTGGCTTGAATTTAGAGACACCTTCCTATCATTAATCCATAGAAGTGATTGTATCGACGAAATCAACAAGTTCCACTACCTCCGTGCGTCACTTAACACGTTCCGGGACAGTGCCCGCCTACAGGCGTGAAAACAATAAAACATCTATTGTGTCTGGAGTAGTGTCCTGGAACGTGTTAAAGGCCAAGCCTCAGAGATAATAAAAAATATAGATTTTAAAGGCGATAATTACGCAATCGCTTGGGACTTGTTGTGTGAGCGATACAATAACAATCGCCTCTTAGTAAATAACCATGTACAGGCTTTATTTGATACAATGTAGAACCGGTTATTAGGGAATCGTCTTTATCGTTACGACGGCTTCTTGATTCCATTAATAAAAATATACGGGCACTTAAAACATTAAAAGAGCCAACGGAGCATTGGGATACTCTGATCATTTTCATGGTTTCTAAGAAACTTGATGCTACTACTAGCAGGCATTGGAGGAGTTTCGCAATACTTTGCCTAGTTCTCCTTCACTAACTCAGTTTTCTACCTTTATATCTAACAGGGCAGATTTATTAGAAACTTTGGAAAATAATCAAACTAAATTAAACACGCATACTCAAAATAATAAACAAAAAAGCTTTATAACTACAACTAACACTGGGGAAAATTCAAATAATAATTTACAAAATAGAAACTAACAATGTACAAAATAAAAACAACTATTTACAAAACAATAACCAAAATAATAAACTAACTAGTAGATGTCCCTTATGTTCTAATGATCATTTGCTTTATACTTAACTTTACTACGGATAGACCATTGTTTTTTTTTCTCTCATTTCATTATTAACGTGGATCGAATACGTTCGGAGTACTGCTCATTAAGATGGGGAAGTTAACAGTCTTCTATCAAAACACTTGCGGATTGCGATTGCGAATTTGTTTGCAGTTTAAGCAGAATTTACTTTGCAAATCTTATGACATTGTTGTTATTACCGAAAGCTGGCTATACGATGGAATATTGAGTTTTGTGATAGCAGATATGACGTCTTTCGCAACGACCGCGACCTTAAGTTGACAGCTAAAACTACAGGGGGAGGTATCTTAATACTAGTTAAAAAAGAGCTTGGAGCTCGACGTTTTGATGATGATAACAACTTGCGCTCTCGAACAGAATTTTTATCAGTCACGGTTTCTGCGCACAGCCTTGCTTCTACTGTGGACCTACACATCTTTGCGGCCTACGTTCCCCCAGATGATAAAGAGCGCTCTCGTGATATTAATTCAGTAGTGAACGCCTTCACTAGCATTTATGATCGTCATCCTAACCACAACTATTTAGTATTGGGCGACTTCAACTTACCGCAAATTAGTTGGGGTATTGATGGGCCGATACATCAAAAGCGCGGAACTGTCGAGGCGCAGGAAGCTGGCAAGCATTTGGTTGATGAATTATTTTTAGTAGGATTTACTCAATATAACACCTTATAAAACTATGCTGGTAATACTCTGGATCTTGTTTTTTCCAACCTACCCCTCTTCATTAATAAAGATGCTGCGCCTTTGGTCGCCGAAGATCGCGCTCACCCATCATTTTCCATCGAAGTTTCAGACCTCACTGTCATACATCTAAAAGAATCTTTTGCCCCTCGACGCAATTTTAGAAGAGGCGATTATGATGGCCTCAAATCCGAGTTCGGTAAAGTCGATTGGGATGCACTACTAAATAATGGTACAGTGGATGGTGCGTGCGATAATTTTTATAGCCTCATATATACCACCATTGACAAATTTGTTCCTCTCTCCCGAGCATCTAATTCATCTCACTCTTATCCAATACGGTACAGTAGGGCTCTAATAAAAATAATAAACTAAGGCGCATTCACGTTGGAAGAAATACAAGAACCTACTCGATTATGATGAATTTGCACTTTTACGTGCTCGTCAACAGCGCGTACTTAAAGAGTGCTATCAGAAATACGTCTCTGATATGGCAGCATCTATTAAATCTTCACCAAAATCATTTTGGTCTTACGTCAAATCTCTGCGTGGCGGGCTGTGGCGGGTCCAGCTTCCCAAAAACGGTTACCTTGGGCACAGATAATATAATACTACTAGTACAGATACCTCATCTCATACAAGAAAACGGTTCCGCCGTAACTGGCCAATATTTGCGGGCACCCGAAATTTTCATTTGGAATACTACAACACGGATTAGATGGCGCTACGTAGACTGTTGCATTTCACGAAATAAAGCATGTCGATTGCTCGCAATTAGTTCATGTGTTCAGCACGTCAATAAATGGCGCTACGTAGACTGGATTCACGGATAAGCATGTCGATTGCTCGCAACTAGTCTACGTGTTTAGTATCTCAATAGATGGCGCTAAACTCATTGCTGTAGTGGCTGACAGTGGCTGTAGCACTAAAATAGGGTTAAAATAATGTAACTAAAATACAAAGGTAAATTTCGCTACCATTATTAATGACATGATGGCGCAGCGGATTAGTAAGGCGACCTCGGATTTAAAACACGCGGGTTCGAATCCCAGTGTTATATGTGTTTCTTTTTTAATGAAAATTGAAAATTGTTTTTGTTTTTATCAGTGTTTTGAACTTTTTTCTCTTTTCTTTTCAACAAATTCCAGAAATTATAAAATAATATGTGACAAGATGTCCTAAAACTACTATAATATATAATTTAAAATGTTTTATATTCTATGACAGTAATTTGTTCATCCATCATATAAAAGTAGAGTAGGTTTCCTAAATAAATGCAATTAATTTTTTTTTTTTAATTGGTTAGTTTAGTAGGTACTGCAAGAGCGAGACAGAGCGAGGCTGTTGCACGGCTCGGCCGGCTCGCGTGACTTCTCGAGGAGAGCCCACGCTAGTCTCACGCCGCGCGCCGAATTATTATTTCGACAGTGCAAGCAGAAATGTTATTAAACGTCTATGTAATTTATGTATTGTTTAATGTATTGATATTTGAGTTGATTTTCACATTCATGCAATTTTGACTCATGTTTCATGATCATGTTTGTTCGCGGCGTTACCTATGAAGGAAATCAGTTTTCTTTGGAATAATTTCTAATAAAAAAAAATATTTTATTCTTCATTCAGATTCTAGTAGACAGCTCAAATCTTATTATTCCGCCCGGCAGCTACAGATTAGCAAGAGCCGGCGGCTAAACCGGTGTGTGGTGGCCGTTGTGGATATGGCGCACCAAATTGTACTTATCATTCCATTGTTTTCATTAAGTTAATGGTGTTGTCAATAATATATATTACTAGCTTTTGCCTGCGACTTCGTCCGCGTGGAATAGTGACTTCTTTCTCCCGTTTTTTACACATTTACCACTATATCTTTGCTCCTATTGGTCGTAGCGTGATGTTATATAGCCTATAGCCTTCCTCGACAACTGGACTATCCAACACAAAAAGAATTATTCAATTCGAACCAGTAGTTTCGGAGATTAGCGCGTTCAAACAAACAAACAAACAAACAAACTCTTCAGCTTTATAATATTAGTATAGATTAGTATAGATAAACGCTCGCAGCTTTGCAAAATGACAAAGGAAAATGACAACTCGTTCAATTTTCGACGTTAGTTATAGTTTTAGGGTAACCATGATTTAAAAACGTTAACGTCAAAACTGAATTGCTAGCAAAACAAGCTATCTGGTCAAATTAAATGAGTAGAATGCGAAAGTATGGAAAGTGTATGGAAATGGAAAGTATGGAAAATGTGAAATTGGAAAAAAATACTATTAAACACTATTTAGGACTTAAAAATTTAGAAAAAGCACTGGATGGAAGAAGGAAATAATTGGAACGAACTCACGGAAGTCTAACCGTCCTTTTTCGGTTTCTTCAGCACGATGAGTACGTGACTTGCAGATTTCAACCACTGATCACTTTGAATAAAGTAAAATAGCGGTATAGATAGTGCCATTCACGAAGGCGCGCCCATAGAGAAAGAAAAAAATCTTCGCTTTAAAAAGAGCGTGCGACTTAGTGAAATTCTATAGGATTTGACAGCGAAAGACCTTATGACAGCGAGACCGTTTTCTAAGAAATAATGGATTTAGTGGATACGTCAAGTTTCCGTCGTTGGAATTTTTGAAAAATTATGAATGGATATAATTATAATTTAAGTTTTGTATAACAATTTCAGATGAAATGACTTGTGCTTTCAGCAACTGTGAAGTGCGCCGAGGATACAATCCCGAAAATCATACTTTCCACCAGTAAATATGAATCATTGATAAAAATTTTAATTCCAAATTTTACAAAATTTGTGAGTGAAATCGACTCCGATGCCAAATTGTACAGTAAATTTAGGACTTCCTTTGTGATTTGCAGCCATATATCAAAGTTTCCAATAGATTAATTCAGGTATTTTCAGAAAAATAAGAAACCGTTTCTTTACACTAGGGCTTGACTAAATGATGACGTCATCAGTATCGATAAATTTTTTGACTGATTTTTTTAGGTAACCGTAATTCTTGCACAGCTTCTTCTCAGCACTGGCCCACACAACTGGCCCGAAGCTGTGCTGTGGTAAGGTCTATGTTGGAACGTGTATAAGTGCTTCTAGCAAGTCTTCATACATAAATAAATAAATATGTAATTTAACAAAAATGAGGTTGTCTTGTTTATCAAATAAAAAGTATTATGTAATTAAAAGTGCATTAATTTAATTATTTTTGTTTCAATTTACATGATTTATCGTCACCTCGTCGATAAAACTTGGACCACCATAAGATACACATCACTATTGAACGCACACATGTAAAGTAACTTTTTGGTTACGCTGAAAATCCGCGTTTGTCATTCTATACTATACTACTTTCTATGGGCGCGCCCCACTCTTTTTTGATTGAGGAATGCGCGGGTTCGGGCGGTGACACGCGCGTCAGTTGCGAGCCGGCCGTCACTCAAATATTCAGACTCTTACTCTACTTAAATTATTTTTAAAATGTCAAGAAAAACCCAGTGTGTTGTACTAAAAAATAAACCTGGTATAATCTACTGTCATTATTAAATTTACTGAAAGAATTATAATGGTAAATTAAACACCATAAACATTTTAAAATAAATAAAAACCATGTGGTACTTATAATATTACTATATCGGGGAAGGCTATAAAACATCACGCTAAGGCCTACGTGTACGAAGAAAAAACAATTCACGCGTAAGAAGTCCCGGTGGACCGATAGTTCTCTTATAAATAAAGTTTTTACACATTTTTTAAATGTTATAAGACGTTCTTACGTATTTCGTTTACGTCAATAGTAAAAATGTTACTTGTACATTTTAAAAATAAAATATTACTCTTCTTGTAGCTAACCACACCTACTTAAAACTATATCCAAGTAGAGCATCTTTCCCTTTGAGTGTATTTTTTGAAGTGTGCTTGTCATTCATAATTCATTAGAATGTTCCAAATTCAATTCAAATGTTGGAAAAAGCTTGCACACATGTACTATATAAACGATTTGGACGAGTGGTGGGGCGCGCCGTCGTGGATGGCACTATCTATAGATACGGCATGTCATACTAATTGTCAGCTAAAAAATAGCACTACACATTCCTTACGTCACACGTCTTATAAATGTCACCCGCACACGCAATCCAATGGAAATTAGGCGGCGGGGGCCTGATTTTAGCGGTCCACTATCGAGTGGCGCGTCACCTATCTTCTGCTATTTTACTTTAATCAAAGACTGATCATGTAATCTTTTTTCAACAAGCGGTCGACACGTCGAACAAATATATATATCAATGTCGAACAACGTCGAAGTCCAAAGTGTCGAGGTGACACGATGACTTTTGCTTTCCTGTCGATTCATGATGTACAACTCGACTCAGTCCATATATGCGGCATATTATGGGCGTTCGCTTGAGTAGAAAAATTGGTATTCACAAACTCACATCGAATCTAGCGCTGTTCGCACCAAACGGCGTGAGTTGAAACTAATCCTGGGCGAATTATTTGACACGTTCCTATGGATTTTGACGTGTTTGGCAGCTGTCAAATCACAGCCTCCCAAAGCTGCAGACTCGATTCAGACGATGTCACAGTAAAGTAAGGTCAAGTAGTATTTAGAAAAAAAAATTGTTGAGAGTAACCACTTTTAGCACTCCTTTATCGGATCCTTGAAGGTAATAAAAATGACAGACCGTTGAAATTAGGGTCTTTTTCTTGGAAAATATAGCATAATTTATATGACTTATTAAGATTACGTTTCAAACGCGAAATTTGGTATTTAGGCCTTTAGATAAATAAGAAAAGTCTATCAACTTGCTACCGGAACTAATTCCAACAGCAACGGACACATAAAGTTATGTCTTTATAGCCAATAGCAACGCGACATCGACTAGGTATTTTAATAAGATGAAATAAGAAATCCAAAGGACACGGTCGTAAATTGCCCCAGAGTCGTTTTATGTTTGATTAAAGAAAAGCACTTATAGACTTGACTATATCATTTTGCAAAAAATATATTGAATTTTTAATACAATATTGTTAATTTACTTTGCTTTTATCTAGCGGCATATAAATCTACAAAAAAAATAGGACAACGATTGAATACAATTTCCTGTCCCCAACAATTGTTGTGTTTGGCAGAAAATAGCGGTTTCGAGCACTTATAAGCAAACTGACGACCGCTTTACGAAATGGCATATTGTGTCATAGAACTGGCAGTTAGTTAAATAAGTAAGCGCTCGCAATCGCTATTTTAAGAAGGAAGATGACGTTTGCCTCCCATGGGTACTAACCTTTAAACCTACCAACCTCTTCCTAAAACTTGAAAAAAAAAAAACTGTGACAAGGAACTTCTTTTCGTTGGCTATTGTTTGCGTCATCGTAATTTTCACGCGTAACGCACCCTGGCGGGGCAGTTTTCTATGTTTTAGTTTTGGTGACCAAGATTGCGGGTTTTCGACACAGATGGCGCTATGATCTAAAAAAGACCTGTGCAAGAGATTGACCCCACACATTTTATTTCGTTTTATGTAAAAACCCCGCTATTTACGGCTTATATTACTTTATATTATTTAAAAACGCGAAGAAAGGAACCCATAAAATTAGTTTTGGTCGTGACGCATGGATTTTTACTTTTGGGGCAAGCAATGTATGGCGGGTCGTCCGTGTCCTTTACGCACGAGCTGGATTTGAACCATTGAACTACTATTACTACGTATGGAAATGACATCCCTAAGGAACCTCGTGCCCGATGAGTTGATGGTCACAGACCATCAACGCATGCGCGGTATCACAGTCACTCACTCCCGCTCGTAGCGTTAATCAATGTGACATTTGGTCAATTAATTTGACAAAAAAGCCATCATGCGTTTTAAAAACATGCGAAAATAAAACCAACAGGAATATAAACGATACCGGCGTCACTTACCATCGGTAGAAAATTAAAATGTTAGCTTAAACCAGCGTAAAGATTTTTCAAAATGTTATAAATTTTTGGCATGAAAATGCCGCCATTTTACATGAAAATCAAAGATTATAAAAAGTGACACGCACAGAATGGAAAAGTAGGTAGGTAATAAATAGAGGTTAGACAATGCGATGTTGTGATATTTCTCTTAAGGTGTTTTGCATTGGTAGTTATATTTTTCTAGAAATATCTCGTATGAAAAATTAAAATGATAAAAAATCATGATAAAAAAATTGTAAATATCATTCGAGTTTTTGACCTACAGATTTTTATTTACTAAACTTTTATTTATTTAGCTCTTTTAAATAACTATTGATCAAAGTAAGTAACGATTAAAACGTTTTGATAAAATTATATTCATTCAATACAATTAAGTTAAGTAGGCACAAAGTCTGTGTCACTTCTGCGGTTTCATATTCAAAATTCAAAATTTATGGAATACGTCAGTCTCTTGACAGTTCACGTCCAAAAAATGCGCACATTTTTTGCTTGGCATAGCGTCTCTATACGTAGTAGTAACAGCTCACTGATTTGAACCAGCAACTTTTGGCTAACAAACCAGGCCAACAATCAATATGAAATTTTAGATTTCTTATTTCATCTTGTTAGAATAAAAATAACATCATAGAGATATTTTAATTTGTTTTTTTTTATTTTTATTTCATACATGATAGCGCTCAAAAACATAAAACATTGCACTGTGTCTACTGACTATAAACTGCACTGTGAATACATACAACACCGTATTCACAACTTCACTGTGAGATCCGTCCGTGAAAGAGTTCTGTCAAAATTATCAAGACGTCAATACCTATTTGCAGAAAAAAATAGATTTTTGCATTAAAACTTTTACTTTAATCAAAGATTAAAACGAATAATATTTCGTGCAAATCTGGCCATCACTAACCTAAAAATAATGCCATATAAGATAAGATAAGAATCCGATTGAGCTTGTGGTAGGTACTCTGCGTCGTCGAGCCGCCACAGTAATACGAGCCGGATCTCGGAGAATAATTTTGCGAAATACAAGTTTTCTCCTTTGATTAAAATAAAATAGCTATTTTACTTTAATCAAAGGTTTTCTCCAAAAATACTGCCTGCGAGCGAGCATCAAGTTTACACGGAGCAGTAATTAACAACTTTTTTTAACGGATAATCCTCGTGGTGTGGAATCCCAAAGAGAATGAAGATATGTTAATCCAACTTTTATAGTAAGGGCCTACTCTAACCAAAGGTACCGAATAGAAGGGCTAGAGCCTATACAATACTTTAGATAAGAAGTAAGCACGTGATACGTGTAATCAATCACTTTGTAAAATTCGTAGGTATATGAAATAACCTATATGTATCGTTTGCTGTTGTTTCAGATTCTATGTAGGTACAATACATTGGAATTAGAGGGAGTATAATACAAAATACAGCCCAGTGTTAAATATCGTTTCGTTTGTCTTCAATATACAGATGCCACGTCCTTACTTCCAAGATGAAAACTTTATTATTTGTGCCAACGTAAAGAGTGAAAGAGCTAGAGGAAGAACCCTACTAAAATTATTAGACTAACTGTCGGACTAAATAGAGCACTTCCTATAGGTTTGATGATATTGCTACTACCCCAAGAAATAGAGACCAAACAAACCGCTAAGGGCAGTTGATGCATGTTGACCATGAGCTTCGTGATGCAGGATAAAATTAGTGTGAAATATTTATTGTTATAAATAACATAATAAATAATAGCCATTTATCCAAATATTGTTTTAATTTATACAGGTACTTAGATGTAGGAACTGCATTAACTACAGCACGTGCCAAATGCTGTTTTTCTTTTCCACAAGTTTTCCACTGTTCATCTGGTTTATGCACGTTCCTTTTGGTCCATTTGTTTTCACTTTGAGATCATTAGTATTCGAGCTACTGAAGGACTCATACAATGCAATTTATTCATGCTAATTTTAATGAATATGGAGTACCAAATGATGAGCAAATAAAGTATCACTCTGATTTGAGCGAGTGCAGCGCGTAGTACACTGTAAGTACACGTAAGGACGCGTAGCCCGCCCCCGCACCACGCGCTTAGCCCTCTCAAATTTCCGAAACAGTATTAAAGACATGATTTTAAACATTGTTTATTAAAGTAAAGACATGATTGAAATATGTTTTTTTACTATTTGTAGGCTAAACTGAGCAGGCTTGACCTGGAAGTCGTGCTGGATTTAAAAGACACTGATCATGTAATTTTTTGATGAGAGATTTTTAGTTTTCTTTGGTACAGATCAAAACCTCATTTTCATACCTTTTTTTATTTACTCTATGGTTAAATACACCTGTCATTTGCTCTCGCTCACCTTCTCGACTCACCTCGCCCTCGCCTTGTGATGTCACGGTTATGCATGCAAAAACTAACTTTACGGATTTACGTTTAAAACACTTTTTACTGTAACGCATTTTTCCGATTCAGGGCGTCTACTCCCGATGTCCGTAATCGAAGTTACGATATCGATCGTAGGTGCTCCGTAATAACGGGCCAAATGCTACTCCCTAACATTTACGAACGTGGTCCGTTCCTACGATGTCATAGATAAATACACGGAAGACTTTAGGAACGAATCAATTTTGTTGCTAGGGATGTGATAGGGTTATGCACATTCATGATATTTTACGGTTTTTAGAATTTGTTATTTAACCATGTAATTTAAACTAAATAATTCCTATTTAAAACAAGAAATCGACATTAATTTTCAAAAGTATCACATTTCGTACAATAAAAGCTATAAAATTAGATATTTGCCTCTATTGATATGGTTTTAGTCTATGTCCATCATATGCTTGAATCCTATTTTCTATACCTTTGTTTTATGTGTTTAAAAAATTTGACTGTCAAAGATTTAAGTTTGACATTTGACGTTAAAACGTTTTCTGCGAAATTCAAATAATCTTTTTATTTTGTAAAATAAACTGATGGCAAGATAACATGATCAGTGCTGATGGCTCCCCATACACCATCGCCCACGGCCGCTCAGATTGCGGCCCTCCTTAATGTCATGGAGAGAATGGATTTCCACCCTGAATTGGCCCGTGGGCTGCTCAGGGGAGCCGATGGAAGGCAGAGGGCAAAGCGGCTGTGGGAGACACTCACCGAGAGTTTTATAACGCTATGGGAGGGTCTATCAAATCCGTGGATCAGTGGCAAAGGGTAAGTTTATTACGTGAATAGATTTAATTTACTTGTAAAACATAAAGTAGTAATGTAAAAAAATACTTTCTATTTACTTACGACGGTAATTATTTATTATTTATATTTTAAGGTTTGGGCTGACATAAAATACGCCACGAAAAGGCTTGCCGCTGCCGCCAGAAAGTCAGCCTCAGCCACTGATGGTGGCCCCTCTAATGCGCCGGATCTCTCTCAAGTAGACCTGCAGGTGCTGTCCATAATGGGAGATGGATTCGGCGAGCCGCAAACTAGTGCCAGAGTACCGGCTTTCCCCTCGGTAACTTAATTTGATAGTGAGTTTAAGGTAAAGTACTCATACACTTTTCGTTATGTTAGTTAATGTTTTTTTGTAACTTACAGATTCCAGAAGTAACAGCAACCTCACCGAGTCCTTCAATACTGGGGGCAGTAGCTGTTGAGATGGTTATAATTTTAGATATTCAATACCTAGGTATACATTTAAATAAAGCAACATTGGCATGTTTCACTATTATGCATTGGAGGTTTTTAAATAAAACAATGAAAACAAAGTGAAAAATAAAGTTTTATTTTAAATAAAGTATTTTCAAAACATTCCTTTCTTTTCGAAACTTTCGGGGATCGAAGATGCAGGGACTATTTAAAGCATTTGCGACCTCGCGTATGCATCGGGACACAGTTTGCTGTGCCATGGGCACGTCGCTGCTAAGGCCCACTGCACCTTGGTAACTACCTCGGGCTTAAAAATTTAAAGCAGTGAGGACCTGTAAGTAAACATATCATCAAAAATTAAAAGGAAGGATCGGGATACAATTCAATGATATACAACAAGTTACTTTGAGACCAGGGATTACTTACCTTTAACTTCGGGTCAATTCCACTTCGACGAACAGGATGTGGCATTAACGGAATGATATCCTCACATAGTCTCTCAAAAAGAGTCCGAGTGACCCTATAATTTAACAGAAATTCGGTGTCCGGCAAACTCATTACATTAAATTGCTGTCGCATGTACTGACGGCGACGGCTGCGCTCGTTTTCTTCTGCATTTTCTTCAAACAATACCCAAATTGAAGCCATCGTAAGTTGTAACGAGACCAATTTTGTTTACGGATAAAATGACATATCTCTCCGTCGAAACACGTGTCAAATTGATTATTACGAACGGAACAAACCGCATAAAGAGTAAGGCAAACTGTCACTTAGTGTTCTCATTCGTTCTACGATAGTACTTACGATCGTAACTTGTTAGGGAGTACGAAATGCCCGTAAATACGGCCGTAACTACGAGCTACGGACATTGGGAGTAGACGCCCAGGACATCGACTGAGTCGAGTTGAAATACATACGTGACATTGTCAAATAATTTTTTACGTCAAAACCTATTTTCAAGCATATTTAATTTTCGGCTGTATTCATCATATTATTTCTTCAACTCTAGCTAGCACAAACCAAAAAATAATATCCTTGAAGATGCCAATCGAGTAAATCATGCTCCGTCGTCAAGACACTAAGGGAGTACTTGCTGATTTTCTAGAGCATATTGTGCTAGGTACTATGTCCGTTGAACTCTTCGAAACGATTTCATACATTTTGTGGATTTTTAGGGCGAAATACTTATTGAGAGAGTGACACCTTGATTTGTGGAAATATAAATAAATATAAATATATATGCGCCAGACAACACACCAATTGTCTGGTATCGTGGTAAGGAATATTATCTTCCTTGTGTTACGAAGTACCAGACAACGATTATGACGGGGGCGTCTCCCATAAATACTTAAATACATAATATAACATCCATGAAGTGATCCGACGACTGCCAGAAATAAGGGAACCTAACAAACCGGGCAGGTAAAGCATGGTGAAAGATCATGATTTTCATGATAAAGGATCAGCCACATAAAAAGAGGGATAGCGTGAATGCTTAGGCATATCATATCTATTATAAATAATATATTTATTCTAATGTAACAATAATTTTATTTGTTCTGATTTAAGTTTAAATACTTACTTTATATTTTTTTATGTTCGGTGGTCATAATTATTTTTATTTGATTGACAGTGTCAAAATTTGATTTTATTGAGTGTTGCAATTTCAAAAATCACGGTTCAGTTTTCACGAGCCAAACTTTATTAGGTGTATCCACATTCTACACCGCCCGGCGGCATGTGCTGGCGGTCGTGCCGGCGGCCACACCGTTTATGCATACATATTATTTTTGACGAAGCATAATATTAAAGTCTGAATCGGAAAGCGGTGAACAAAATACACCTACCTACCAAGTTTCAGCTATGTGATGTTTATAGTTTCAGAATAAAGTGGCTGTGACATACGGACGGACAGACAGACAGACAGACAGACAGACAGACAGACAGACTTGACGAAACTATGTTTTGGTAACTTGGATGTCAGTTAACTAAGGGTTGAGGGCGAGAATTATTCAATTTATTAGATGAAATGGATTTATGTATATTAAATACTGGTGAACATACAACCATACAGGCTCCTAATAGGAATACCTCTGCCATTGACATCAGCTGTGTCAGCCCAGTTTTAGCACCTTTATGTGAGTGGAGAGTGGGTGATGACCCTTTAGGCAGTATACATCTCCCTACATTCATTGATATCCACATATCTCCCATACAGTATCAAGTCAATAGCACCCCAGAACGATACTTATTTCACAAGGCTGATTGGCCTAAATATTTGACAAACTCTGAAGAATATTTTAAAAGTTTTGTAGTTAATGAACAAGATCCTATAACTTCTTATAATGATTTTTGTGACATTATTAATAAACTTAGAGATGAATGTATACCTATATTTAAAAGTCCAGGTAGTCAAACCCACTGAATAGATTTATCTATTCAGTGGTCAAACCAAACGTGCTCCAGCTCCTTGGTGGAATAGTAGGTGTGCGGAAGCAGTCCAGCGCTCTAAAGATGCTCTGAAAGAATATAGAAATAATATGTCATTAGATAATTATATTATGTACTAGCGGCCCGCCAGCGACTTCGTACGCGCGCAATAGTTTTACTCCGTTCCCATAGATCGTAGCGAAAATATATTCATAAGCCAATACGCATTAAACTATTTCTTTAGCCTTCCCCGATAAATTAGCTATCTAACAATGTATGTAACATATTTTATAATCGGACCAATAGTTCCTGTGATTAACGCGTTCAAACAAATAAACAAAAACATCCAGTTTTTAAATATATGCGTAGAAATGCGTATAGATGAATGTTATATTTTATAAACACATAACACGTAGCCCGGTCTTTAATCTGGTCAAACTTACACGGGGATAATATCGTTTTATTTTACAACGAAATGGAAATTATTACTACGCCTATCGTCAATTTCTTTCGGGTGCTAATAAAAAAACCAGGGGCCCTATTTTTGAATCATTCGCTTCAAGATGGCGAGTGATTTTCGTTCGACGTAGTGTCAAAAGACATAGAAAAAAATCGTTTTCGAACGAAAATCACTCGCCATACCCAAGCGAGTGATTCAAAAATAGGGCTCCTGGCTACATTCTGTGCGCTTACATAGCATCATGCCACATACAGACTGTGGGAGAAGCAAATTCCCTCAAATCTTCTCCCGCTACCTTAAAAGTTTGAACTTGAGCTTTGTTTATGGTCATAGCGAATACTCTACTTTCTTGAATTCAAATCGTGAATTCAAAGGGACAATTCTATGTAGGGATCTACGCCATCGTCATCATCAACAAACACCCAAAAGCCGTCCACAGCTAAACATAGGCCCCCACGAAAAGTTTGCAGAAAAGTTCCAGATTGGACACCCTTTGACCACAGAATCAGCGTAGAATATCCACCGACAATATGAACAAACGATTTGCAATCTACACTGGACACAGACAGTTTGATACCTACCCTGTTTATACACAATAAAATATTATTTAATGTTCTAAGGAATAAAATCTCTTCTCAAGCATTTTCTCGAGAGCAACATCAATAACAAACATGTGTCAAAACCAGTCAAAACATTGTGTCTCAGACATGTCAAATGATTGACAAAAAAGATTTAAAAAATATTTTTATCATTAGCACTAAAGAGTATTGATATCAAATTCGAACAAATCACCCCCAGAATAACTTTGTAACCCTTTTTACCTTCCTAAGAGATGAATTTCAATAAAATACAAAATAAGTCTTCCGTCAATTCTGTAAAAGAATGTGTATGCAAAATTTGAAGTAGATTGGACCAAGGGATCTGGTTGTCCCATACAAACTTTGCACCCCTTTTTGACCCCCTTAGGAGTGGAATTTCTGAAAATCCTTTCTTATCGGATCCCTTCGTCATACAAAGAACAAACCCTCCCAGTTTCAGGTCTCTACGATCAGTGGCTTAGGCTGTGCGTTGATCCATCAGTCAGTCAGTCAGTCAATTAATAAGTCAGTAGTTCAGGACAAAGCATTTTATAAGTATAGACTAGCGGCATGCCCGCGACTTCGTACGCGCGTTTTAGTTTAACTCCGTTCCCATAGATCGTAGTGAAAAATTATAAGCCTATACCTATACGCATTAAACTACTTCTATAGCCTTCCCTGATAAATTAGCTATCTATCATATTCTATACTCTTCAATAGTTCCTGTGATTAGCGCCTTTAAACAAAAAAACGAAAACATCCAGTTTTAAAATATATACATAGAAATGCGTACAGATAAATGTTATATTCGACGACGCGTTTGGTGTATTGGTTAGCGCTCCTGACTATTACGCCGGCCGTCGAGGGTTCGAATCCCGCAAGGGGCAAATGTTTGTGTGATGAGCACGAATATTTGTACCTAAGTCATGGATGTTATATGTATTTAAGTATTTATGGGAGACGCCCCCGTCATAATCGTTGTCTGGTACTTCGTAACACAAGGAAGATAATTCCTTACCACGTGTACCAGACCATTGGTGTGTTGTCTGGCGCATATTTATTTCTTTATTATATTTTATGTACACTCAACACGCAGCCCGGTCTTTAATGGTCAAACTTACACGGGGATATTATCTTTTTTTTTACAACGAAATAGAAATACTCCCTACGCCCTTTCGTTAATCGTATATTTCTTTCGGGTACTAATAAGACCAGGCTACTCTCTGCGCTTACACAGCATCATGCCACATACAGGCTGTCGGAGAAACGAATTCCCTCAAGTCTTCTCCCGCTACCTTTCAAGAGTTTGAACTTGAGCTTTGTTTATGGTTATAGCGAATACTCGACTTTCTTGAATTCAAATGGTAAATTCAAAGGGACAAATCTATGTAAAGATCTACGCCATCATCATCATCAACACCCAAAAGTCGTCCACTGCTATAGGTAAACCGCGAAACTGAGACATCTCTGACGTCACTTTTGTTGTATTTTTCTCCCTAATATTCATATTTTTTATTATGAATTAAATGATCTTCTTCGAGGTTAAAGAAAGATCGTTTAATTTATAGCAATGATAAGGAGTACATTAATTGGGAGGGAAATGTAAATAAAAGCGACAAAAGTGACGTCAGAAACGTCTCAGTTTTGCGGTCGACCTATAAAAGTTTGCAGAAAAGTTGCAGATTGGACACCCTTCGACCACGGGAGCAGCGTAGAATGTCCACCGACAATATGAACAAACGATCTGCAATCTACACTGGACACATACCGCTTGATACCTACCCTGTTTGAACACAAAACAATATTATTTACTATTCTAAGGAATAAAATCTCTTCTAGAGGGACATATTCTAGAGGGCCCCAGGGTCCCTATTTTTGAATCACTCGCTTGGATATGGCGTGTGATTTTCGTTCGAAAACACATTAAAAATCAATGGAAATCACTCAAAATCTAGACGTGAGTACTCACAAAATTGAGCAATGATTGTTCAAATCCTTTTTGTGTAGATAGCAACTGGTTTTCATTCCAAAATTCGACTTTAACCATTGAATATCACTCGCCATCTTGACGCGAGTGATTCAAAAATAGGGCTCCAGGCTGTAAACGAAGTGTCTACGGCGGACTGGAAAACATCTGGTTCAGACGCATGAATCTTTGTATAGAGGCTGGTGGAGAGTACTTTGAGAAGATTTAATAAAAACATATGTGTACATGCAGAACTATTTTTTTAGTGTCGCACAACTTTCTGAGTGTCCCACGTACATTGCTCCGATCCCAAATGAAGTAGCTAATGCACTTGTGTTATGGGGTTATTGTTATGGAAAATGGAAACTTTTGATTAGTCCTTTTGTAGGAGTAACTAAGGCATTATCAAATCTTGATAAGGTAAGTATAATTAAAGTTTTTTTCGCAGTAGGATATCGATGGTCCTATGTGTAAGTACAACAGTATCTATACTAATATTATAAAGCTGAAGAGTTTGTTTGTTTGTTTGAACGCGCTAATCTCCGAAACTACTGGTTCGAATTGAATAATTATTTTTGTGTTGGATAGTCCAGTTATCGAGGAAGGCTATAGGCTATATAACATCACGCTACGACCAATAGGAGCAAAGATATAGTGGTAAATGTGTAAAAAACGGGAGAAAGAAGTCACTATTCCACGCGGACGAAGTCGCGAGCAAAAGCTATTAGTTAATAAAACATGATGTAAGATATTTTTTGTACGATGAGTCGTAAAGTAGGTAATACAAGTAGACATTTTTGTGGGGTGATATACAAGTCACTATCGTTACTAGGCCATCTCTGTTAAGTTCTTGAGTCTAATTTATAATTTTTCTGAATCCCTTGAGAATTTAATGTGAACGCAACTCCAATGGTTCTGTTGCAAGTGGTTTCAATATTTATCAACCTAAGTTTGGTTCGGCTGTCGCAGTGCTAGATTCATCCAGTGAGGGCAGACAAGATAGCAATAGCCGTGTCGTTGCCGAGTCTGAGGGTTTGTGCAGCTTCCCGTAAACCCATCAATAGATGGCGCTACTAGTTTCTGTTCTAGCTCTCGCGGGTGAAGTCTGGAGGCCGATTCTCACATGATCGAACTTCGTTTTGTGTGGTAATTCGATTACGAGTATCACTGTTTTACCGAAAAAATCAAGATATCTACGTAAAAAAAACTACCGCACGAAAGAAATCAAAATGCATAGAAATCGTGACCGGTGAGACTCAACACGGTGTTTTGACAGCAAAAACGACGATATCGCAAATTCGCAAGTCTGAACCATAGAAATATTATCCCTTTTGGAATAGAATGACAAGAGCGAGATGTCAGTAGGAGAAAGCTGTTCGATAAAAAGAGATGCGAGATGCGATGTAGCAGAACTATTTTTAGCGGCTGTCAAACAGTTCGGAGTCACAAGGAGGCACGTTGAAAATTACTTCTATTTGATTTTTTTATAATTTCAAATGAAACTGTATATATTTTAGAGAAATTGTGCTTCTGAAACATGGCGACTTGATCGGTGACTGATTATTGTTCATTACAGCAAATAAAATTATCAACGTTTCATATTAAGAGATAAATTTGTCCAAATCGAATTTGTATTTCCCAATGCGCTTTAAATTTTAAGTACGCAGTTTGCTAATTCTTTTCTATAAACGTTTATTTACCTAAAAAGTAAAGACAAAATAACACATAATGCATATTTACGAATATTTTGTGCAAAGAAATATTTTTTCGTTTTACACCACAGATTAGTAAGAGTATGTCTAAAGTTTTAGTTTTACACTAGGGCTGCATGTTGGATATTTTGTGTCGACTGTTTATCATGCAGTAAACTAATATGTTTAACCTACGAAGATGAGTATATCACCGACGAAAGGTAATCTTATTTTAAGTTACTACTGTTACCTACTAAAGTTAGTTATACTGCCATCCAAAATCGGTTTCGTTTAACAGCTTTTGCTTGTCCTTCTCTTCCGATAGAAATATTAATTTTGTGGACTGGAACACACTTATTTTGACAGATGCCTGTAAAAGCTCGTATTTGCAGAGAAATGGAAAATTCCCTAAGATTTGTGTTAGAAAAAAATTACAATATTTTTCTATGTTGTCTTTACATTAATCATGTGTTTCATTACTAGATACGGTGTAATATTCTTTTCGAATGTAAGGAGCCTTTTGCGGATACTTCTAGGAACTATATAACTTCTAGAGACATGCTTTTCATAGAATACGATGCTTTAAAATAATTTTTCATACATTTTCGCGTTGAGAATTTGTATTTGAATACGGCTAAATTAATCTATTTTCGACGATAACTCCATTTGTCGGGACTTGCAGCTTTGACCTGTCATTCTTGCAAGCATAGCTGGACACCGTTAATCTATTAGTTAACTTCGTTAATCGTTAATCCGCTACAAAAAAAGTTAGCTTCGTTAAACGTTAAAGCGTTACATTTCGGAAGAATTAACGCAAGTTAACGTTAATCGTTAATCCGTTAATATGTGTAATTTTTTTAAATCGTTGCGTTAGTAAACTTATAAAACCTGTTGGTTTAGGTTCTGGAAGTAAACAGGTTAGGGACAAAACAAAATACTTGTGTAATTCAAATGTGTAATTTAATCGTCGGGCATTTGTTGCATATTTTCCTTCATGCACATTGCCATGTTGATGTTCTCATCTGGGTGCCAATTCCGCTAATTGAGTCTTCACTGAGTTGTGCATCACTTGTACAACGAGAGTGCTTTGATACACCTCGCTATTCTGACAGCGGCTGCTGTAGTGACTCTGTCGTGCTACAGTAGTGAGTGGTTTTCGAAGTAATTTATCAGCTATTTGACATTGATAATTAATCATCATCATCATCAGCCGAAGGACGTCCACTGCTGAACATAGGCCTCCCCCATGGCTTTCCACAACGACCGATTGTGAGCGGTCTGCATCCAGTGCGATCCTGTGATCTTTACAAGGTCGTCTGTCCATCTTGTCGGTGGAAGTCCTACGCTGCGCCTTTGGTCGGAGGGTCTCCAATCTAGAACTTTTCTGCCCCAACGGCCATCAGTTCTACGCGCTATGTGCCCTGCCCACTGCCACTTGAGCTTACTGATTCGAAGGGCTATGTCCGTTACTTGTTTCTGATTCGATCTCGTAGAGAAACACCGAGCATAGCCCTCTCCATCGCTCGTTGTGTGATTTTGAGCTTCTTTATGAGGCCCATAGTTAGAGACCACGTTTCGGATCCGTATGTCATGACTGGTAACACTCACTGGTTGAAGACTTTTGTCTTCAGATACTGAGGTAATTGAGACGAGAAGACCCTCTTGCACAGTTTACCGAACGCTGCCCAGCCGAGTTGGATTCTTCGTTTGACCTCTTTCTCAAAGTTGGACCTACCTAATTGGATTAATTGTCCCAGGTAGACGTACTCGTCAACAACTTCGAGAATTGAGTTCCCAACAGATACCGGAGTGAGTACAACATGGGAGTTCGACATAATTTTCGTCTTTTCCATATTCATTTTAAGACCCACTTGTTGGGATACTCGGTCAAGGTCTTCGAGCATAGTGCCCAGATCATCCAGCGTCTTTGCCACAACGACTATAATATAGTGACTATAATTTAAAATCATCAGCAAACCAGAGGTGTGTGATGTATTCGCCATTGACGTTGATGCCGAATCCTTCCCATTCCAGGAGCTTGAAGGCGTCTTCCATTGCCGCTGTAAACAGTTTCGGAGATATAACGTCTCCCTGTCTTACACCTCTTCGAAGTGGAATCGCCCTCGTATTCTGTTCCTGTACTCGGACCGACATGGTGCCGTTGTCATATACCGACACTTTAACGTCACTTTAACGTAAAGTCTATGTGGCACCGCTGAAGAGACCGAAACACCGCCCAAGTTTCGATCGAATTAAAGGCCTTCTCATAGTCCACGAACGCTAAGCATAGAGGCATATTATACTCCTCTGACTTCTGTATAATTTGCTTAACCCTTTACTTCGCATGTGCGCTATAGGGCACGTAAATTTTTCAAATGAATTTCCGCATGTGCCCTTTTGGGTACGGGTGTATTCATAGAGAATTCTCACAAAGTATGGTTGTATTATCTATGTTTGTTTTTTTTAATTAAAGCTAACTTCGTAAACGTTTATTTAAAAACATCACATGACTATCTGTCATATCATTTTCAAACAGTATCTGCCAAAATATCGAGGCCTCAAGAACGGAGCACGTGCATCAAGGCAAAATAATTTATATTTTTAAAATTAGACAATTTTTGTTACAATAAATAGCAGGCATTTATTTTTAAATAAACATTGCACAATAATATTAGTTTTTTTCACGAGATTTTGTTTTACTTCGTTATAAATTATGGCTTTAAAGTTAAGTGTACCCTCTAGGGCACGCTGCTCACTTCGATGAAAAGTGATCACGTGCGTTATAGGGCACATTGCGAACTACGCTTAGTTTCATTTGTGTGACTTATAGGTCACTTGCTAACTTTATCGAGATCATTTCTTGAATTGTATTATGAATATAGGGTTATTCTTATTATATTTTTTAACTCTTTTTCAAATTAATTTATCTAAATAATTAAATTGAAAATTAATGAAGACAATTTAATCCTTAATGTATATTTTATGCTTTGTTGTTGCGTATCATGGAGGATAATACCCAAAAAACTCTGACACAGACTATGATTTTTCCTTAAGTTAAAACTAGCAAGTATAGAAGAAAAATTAATGATTAACCAATATTATCCGATACAGATGAAATTCTTGACTTACCAAAATGTACACAGTTCACTGAAAACCCAGAAGGTCAAAGTGAAAAATTAAAAGATCTTTTCTTTTAAGAAGCTTTGTCAATGCCAGGGAGACATTCATATAAGTTAAAATGCAAATAATAAAACCTTTTGTTTAACAATCATAAACATCTTTATTTGAAAAATAATTTATTGCAAATCATTTTTGAGTTTTGGTTAAAAACTGACAAAACTAATAATATTTAAGGAAAAAACAGTCTTATAAATGAATGACACTTAGGTAATGATATTATATCTATAAGATCAAAATTTTGTTTTGAATAAAATATTTAAACAAAAACTAGAAAATTATACTAAATCAGCCTCTTAATGAGATCAAAATCATTGTAAGGATCTAAAGTTAATCAACTTTTTTTGGCTATCAAAAACCTTAAAACCTTGAAATACCCTTTTTTTTTTGTACTGCTAAATTAAAAAAGAACTAAAAAATACTCTGATGTATCAAAAAAAAAGTGAAAACAAAAATCTCTAAATAATTTTGATTAAATCAATATAGATTCAGTTTTAATTTTTAGTGTGGAATTTCACAAAACAGTTTCTGTCACTTTTTATGCACAAACGCATGTTACATTTGGTACATATAAAAATAGTTTTCCCCGAAAAACATTTCCTGCAACGACCTTATATGACGTTTGAAAGTGATTGTTTCCGTTATACTCTATTTCTTTAGCAGGTCGCTCTTTAGGCATCATTGTTGTATTTCTTTTAGCAGAATTTCATATCCTTCAGATTTACTCCTGCTGGAGATAGTTTTGGTGCTTGCAATCCTGTGTGTGTACTCGCACTAACAAATCGCAGAAGGATTGCAAGCACCAAAACCATATTCAGCAGGAATAAATCTACAGGATATTATAAATACAACAATGAAGCCTAAAGAGCGACCAGCTGAAGAAATAAGGTAAGGAACTTATCACTTTTCACACGTCAGATCTAAAGGTCGTGGCAGGAAATGTGTTTCAGGGAAAACTATTTTTATATACACCGTGCTTTTTTAACCGTCTTACACCCGAAGCCCACGTAATGTAACCATCTTAATAAACCTATAGGACATGTTTTTTTTTTTATTACACTCCACATAATTTTGGTGTAAAAAATATCTAATAGTAATGTTACGTAATGTATCATCCTGTTCATAATGTTTACGTTTTCAACAATGCATTCCTTGACCTTGCCGCCTCCACGCGTTCCGCACCGTTAGCCAATCTAAGACAGTCCACGTGGATCTCTAACCAATCATGCGCTAGCGCATAGTAATGGCAATTATTGCTATTTTTCGTTAATTTAATTAGCATGCTAATTTCCATAGCATAGCATGCTAAGTGCTATTGCTATGCTAATATGAAATTTCATCGATATGAGAAATAGCGAATTAATTAAATTGCGAAATCGTGAATGCTATGCTAACAATGAAAATTAATATTTTTTGAAACATGTTGTTTAATAAATTGTTAGTGCTGAGACTTTAATTTGACTTCAATAAATTGTTTGATGTAAGTTGGTATTTAATTTCATTTTACTTAATTAATGAACTTTGAAAAAATGTTACTTTCCTTCCCTTTCATTTTGTTCGTATTTCATTCGGATTTGATCCGAACGTGGATTAGCAAACCTTTAATCTTGCTAAAAATAGCAGTGCGTGCAAATCTATGAAGTTATATGACGGCTATACGATGCTTCGCGCATCGCTGCTACGATTCGCGCATGTCTGTGAATTTTAGCATTCACGAAATTTCGCAACTTCAATTAATTGAATTATTGCTAATCATAAAATAGCATGCTAATTTCATATGCTAATGCTAATTATTCCATTACTACTAGCGCAATCCTTTGTGACGCCCACCGCCTCGCCCCTTTCTATTCGTACGGAAACTAGGTCAGTAGTGCTAGACAGCCGAGTGAATGACCCGCGCGTAGTGCTCGTTACAGGATGTTTCGTACTAAATTGTGCTGATATCTTCTTTAATGTCTTAGGCTTTGAAATCTTAATAATAACCAAGTTTTATTTAACGAATGACATGTAGTTATTGGATACTTTAAGTGGCCTTCGGCTGTAAGACGGTTAAAAAAGCACGGTGTATATACCAAATGTAACATGCATTTGTGCATAAAAAGTTATGGAAACTGATTTGTGAATCGACATTCCTTTTATAAAAGTTTTATTTAGCGATTTTTTTGTTTAATGATGTTTATTTTTGATATTATATAATAGTAGTATATTTGTAACATAGCCCGTATGTATTCAGCAGTATAATATATAAATAAAAGTTATTTTATGGTTGTTTAGTAGCAGGTTTTAAAGTTTTTGTTTGCCAAAAAAAAGTTGATTAACTTCAGGTCACTATAATGATATTGATCTGATTTATTTATTTTTCTAGAGCTTTTGTTTAAAAGAAATCATTTATGATTTTTATATTTTTGATCTTGTAATATTTTTAAGTGTTTTTATTTATAAGACTGTTTTATCCTTAAATATTTTAAGTTTTTGTAAGTTTTCTAACTAAAACTCAAAACATGTTTTGCAATAAGGTTTTACAAATAAAGATTTTTCTGATTCTAAAACAAAGGATTTTATTTTTTGCATTATCTATATATATAAAAGAAAGTCGTGTTAGTTACACCACTTATAACTCAAGAACGGCTGAACCGATTTAGCTGAAAATTGGCAGGGAGGTAGTTTAGAGCCAGGAAAAGGACATAGGATACTTTTTATCCCGTTAGACGGGGCCGGGGCTGGGGTGGGATGGGGCCGGGGCGAAACAGTGGGGAGGTAGCTTAGAACCAGGAGAAGGACATAGGATCCTTTTTATCCCGTTAAACGGGGCCGGGGCTGGGGCGGGACGGGGCCGGGGCGAAACAAAGTTCGCTGGGACCGCTAGTAACTTATAAATAAATCCCTGCTTGAAGCATTGACATAGCTGCAGAATGACCCTTATGCGCTATTTTATGGTAAGAGTTGTTTTAAGGGAAGTGATCGACGTGCCTTATAGGGCACTACTGATATTTCTAAAACCATAATAATTTTATTATTGAAAATATTTTTTTTGCCAATTCCTAAGCAGTGTTGCCAACTTTATTTTTACGAACCCACCAAATGTGGTCCCATGGCCCACCGAAAACCACTAAACACCCATAGGTCTTGCAAACCACCAGAAAACCACTAAGGCCCACTTGCCACTCCCGCACCATGTTTTAACCCAGGATTACGCTAACCCAGGATTAAATCATCATTCTGTCTCTGTCAGTTTATTTGACGTTGACAGACACAGAATGATGATTTAATCCAGGGTTAGTGTAGTTCTGGGCTAAGTTATCATGCGCAACAACAACAATAAGTTTCACGAACCAATGAGCCGTTTTCTCCCATCACTTTATACACTCACTAGATGGCTTTAGGTTCATTTTTTTCACGTTGGCGGAAAACCATAAACAAAGAAGAAAAAAGTGCATTAGGAAATTTTGAAATGCGTTTATGACCTTTACATTAATTAAGATACTTTTTTGTCATAATTAAGTCATTTATTTACTAAAGGTGCATATTCATTTTTCATATCATCATGGCTTTACCACAACAAAGAAAAAAAATCAGAGAATGTTATCCTGACGTATTAGACTAAAAATGTAAAGGAAAATTTTCAAAACCAGGAAGTTTGACATTATTTCCTTTCTTTTTATGTCAAAATATAAAACATTAAATAGCATTAATTGAGCGGCAAAATTTTTAATACTTAAGAAAAAGGTTTATAAAAAATCTTACGTAGGTGCGTATATGGAAACCCTTTCAGGACTCAGAACCCCAGTGTTTCTGGTCGAAGGGTTTAAGGCTGCTGTCACCTACCTTCTAACAAAGTTCAAGTGCAGTTTTCTTCCCAAAAATGACTTAACTGACAACTTTTTTTGACTGATTTGTGTAGAAATAAGCTATCTACATAAGATGTAAGCTCTGAATTTTTGATTCAATCTTTAAAATGCCTGTAATTTGCAATCATAGAAGCCAAATTGACGGTTTTTCTGGTGCACTTTTCTAGATCAGTTGTTGTCATCAGCTATCGAAATAACATAAACTTGAAGGGAATTACGTTCCTCTACAAGGTGTAGACTCTGTTTTTTTTATTTATTGCTCTGGTTATTCCAAATGAAGACAAAATTGAAACCATGTTTTGGCATAAAATACGCACCTAAAGACAGGCGATTATCTCTGAGATACATTGCACTTATTCTGTGTTATTTGATAAAACAATGTTATAGAGGTTCCTATCTTTGTCTTAGCATCTAAATTCTTGATTTTATCGTGTACAATATATTCAAAATATCTTACTAAAGTAACCTATAAATTTGAGATTTGGAGCTGTCACGGACGTTCATCTTCGATCGACATTTGACAGACAGCGCCGAGCGCTCGGAGGGGAAGGGTGTGTCGCTCGTTGTCTTCGCTGCTAGTCTTTTATTTCGTGTATGATACTCATTCCAAATTTGAAAATATCACGCTTTGCATAAATTTTATACGGCGACCAATTCGCTTAGAGACTTTATGTAACAGGCATAAAGCCACAAAGTGCATTTGTATCGTCGATGGTCTCTAATTATAACAAAAAGTATTCGTGCTTTTATAAAGATTTGTAGTTGTATTTAAATGATTAATCAATGTTATGTAAACTTGCATATAAAGGAATCCTTATTAATACTATAAACAAGAAAGATTTATATGTATGGCGACTATTTCAAGAGGTTCATGAGTTATAACGAAGATCTTTTATCATATACAATTTGTATTTTCGATACTTGATCAAACAAAATGTGCAGATACTAGGACCAAAATTATCGACAAAAATAATAATAATAAAAAATTGTCTACAAAATAAAATTGTGGTATATTATGAGCAAACTGTTTCTATCACCAAACAGTTAAATGACAATTTTAGACAAATACTGAATTAATAAGGCCAAGAATAGGCAATAGTACCAATTCTATTGCATATGTATGGGGTTGCAAATAATAACCTTATTTATATAAAATAAAGTAATATCAGTAACACTACTTTATAGTTCAACAACGGTAAACCGATTTTCATGATATTTACTTTGTTGAATTGGTATTTACCTCTTACCCTTTAAGTTATTATAAAACAGGGCTGGGGCGCGCCGAGGCTGGGTATGAAGCAAAGTTTTCTGTGGTCGAAGTTTTTTTTTCACTAAAAAGTCTAAAACTCTTTAAAGGACTCCAATTTAGGCAAACCATTTCTTTTTGAAGTCAGTGCCATCGCATGGGCTCTCTCAAGTTCCATCTTAAGCGACTCCTATCTGGGCATCGACTCCAAAAAGAAATGGTTTGCCTAAAATGGAGTCCTTTCAAGAGTTTATTTAAGACTTTTTAATGTGTTTTGTTTTTGAAGTCGGTTTTATTGAAATAATATGGTGGTGAAGTGACCATTAACCCAACAAAATTGAAGACAAATAAGGGTTTTTGTTTTAAGTATTTGACTTTGAGTAGTAAACAAGTAAGTTAATAAATTTTCTTACATCATTCGTGCTTTGGATTTTGAATAAGAATAAACGGATGACAAAAAGTAAAAGGTCAGTTTTTCTTAATATATTATATAGGCGTTATTTAGTTCCACAACCTTTGATACGCACTTGTACGTACATACCATTGGCCATTGGCGTCAATTCCATACTGTGTGGGACTTGTTCATGGCATTAATTCCATACGCTAGTAACAGTGTTTCAATGGTTTAAACCTAAATCAATAGGGCAATATTTTGCTTATTTAACATTACTTTTCTTTCTACCACAATCTACAACCACAACCTAACTATAAACTTATACTATATTACTATATACTCTATTTAAACGCTTGTTTAAATAGAAGCGTTTCATGTGATGTGTATGTAGTTAATATGAACCTGTATTCAAATTGTACGCAAATTCCATGAAGTTCCATGGTTCTATTCAAGTCCATATTCATATAATATTTCATTATTGAAAAATGTATATGGACAAAATGATATAATACCGGTGTAAACCAAATAATTAAATAAAAATTTTCTTGTTTATCATCATCGAAATTTTCTTAACTACATTTTTTGAATGTCAGCTATAATAACTTGTGACATATTTCATATATCAAAATACAAATCATATCAAAGAACAGCGTTACACTAAAAAGCATTTATGTGTAAATAAATCCTCATAGCATCCAGCTGGTATGACACGTGGTAGATCAAGCGCAGAACCAATGGCTTCATCCACCAATAACCCTTAGTCCCCGTTTCTCGTGGAGTTTACATTCGTAAAAAAATACCTACTCTGAGAAGTCACGATTTGGGTGAAGACATAAAGAGGCAGATAACCGGTACCAACCTGTACCGACTGACTAGTGATGTGCCAAGTCATCTATATTTAATCTCGAAATATTTAAGAAATTCGTTACAACAATCCAAATAAGGACCGACTGACACTAGAAAATTGTTTTAAAACAAGATTCAAATCAAGACTTGAGTCGGAAAAGTCTCTATAAAGCATTTCAATTCCATGAAATAGCCAACACGGCACAACACTGGTTAGTCGTTGCAGGTCAGTGCGTGTTACCCGCCTCTATATGTCTTCACCCTTTGGATGCATTTCGTTTTTTCTATGCTGTAAGTTTTTTACGTTATTATAACTGTACGTTTGTGTTTAAATCTGTGAATTTAGTTATATAATTATCAAAAGGAAAATGTTCGCGAACGGAATTGACGCGAGCCCTGATTCCGAACTGTATTCACTGTATTCGTAATAGGTATTTTAAATACAAAAAAACTGGTATAACATTAATTTATCACATCGACTTTTATAAGACCATCATTTTCTGTGTTCATCATACGCATAGCCTACTACCTAGAGATAAAGTATCAAAATTGTTTAGCTACAGTTAACATTTTTTTGTGTCCCGGACATATAAAATCGCACACACACATTGATAAATTCGGTAAAATCTGAGAATCTCCAGACTGTCATATGGCTCTTAAGCGAATGGACTGTTTGTAGATTAAACGGTACCCTGCTTTTAGTTCTGTAATGCGGGAGGTTTCTCAAACAAAAGGTGAAGAGTAATAGACCTGAATATTGCTATCGTTACTCTGACCATAACTAACTTAACATTTAGCGTATAGGTATAACAGAATGGCTAGATATGGAGCTATACGTTAAAATGATTAGAATTGCATAAACATATAATAATTTTATGTTCAAATAAAGGATTATATCAAGCGGTAGCGGGCACATTCTTACTTGTGTTTTTAAAAGCAATTAATGCATCAGTATAAGTTTCCCTGCGAGGTGCGATATTTTTTACTTTTTACCCTTGCTTTTAACATGGACGTGCTGAATGAAAGACACAACCAAAATCAACGTCGATTAAAATGATTCAATTTTTTTTAATACTGCAAAACATAAGTATTTTCCTTAAGTTTTTAAGTCTTACATACAAATAACACAATGCACTTTTAACAGCACATAAGTTCACAATACAAGTTGCAATAAAAATGCGTTATGAGATCGGAGAGCATAGAGTCGTAATTGTAATCTCTCCTGCATGTCAGATTGTTCGAGGTTCTGAATAGTAGAATGGAAAAAAGATATTGCCGACTGGGAGGTGTAAAGTGTTTATTTTTGTATTTTTGGTCTTATTGAAATGTAATGTTAATTGTCCCAAGTTTATTTTACCAATGAGTGTATATTATTGGTATCACACCATGTTGGGTGACTTTAGGGTAGGCTCTCGTACTAACAGGACCTCTAGTCAAACCGTCAACACAGGACTCTTCCTACAAGCAAAACTGGAAAGCAACTATTTGTGCTCAGTGGTTTATTTCAAGACTAGTAAGTGTTGAACTAGTCCTGGGGATAACCTTAAACCTGCAATTAAACAGCCTTGTCGTTTTAGAAAGCTCCGTGAGATTACTTTTAGCTCTTATTTTGGCAAACATTAGGAGCTTTTAGCTGCTCCAGTTCTGAGAAGGTTAATTTTGAAACTTTCTAGTAATTTACTAACGGCAGCCATATTTATTTATTGGAATGAAAATAAACTTAACACAAAAATCAATATTTTAGTTAAATAACGAAAAATTTAGTAACGTGTTTACACGATTTTATTAGTATAAATAGGAGTTTCAATTGTATTATGTTTTGTCACCAATTAGTTAATTTTATATTTTTATTTTATTAAAATATCTTTAAAATGTTTAAGTTACAAAAGGCCCGTTTCGTATATGGCACTACTATCCTAAAGTATCACAATAAAGTGCCGGTCGCACTAGGTTATTGATGTTACTGAGCGAAAACAAGCCACATAATATTTTATAAATACAATATTTACTACTAAGGTAGCCATTTTGTAACTTGGCTTTATGAAAGGAAATCACGCCATTTTTATAAAATAACAATAACAATTGGTGTTTCTGTGTAAGAAAACCTACATAGAAACATTTTAAAACCGGGGAGTGCTAGAAAGGCATTCACTCATGTCAATCAAAAAGGTTTTAAGTTGTTATAGAGTTACATCCAAGACTAATTCAGTACTAAATAGTTGCTTTGGTTATATTAATAAGGTTATATTAACGTTAAATTAGGTTGGGAAGGTATTTAGGTTCTGTGTAGGTTGTTCGAATGGTTTTGGATTTCAGCTATAGGTTTTGCCGTAACTCTCAGAAAGGTTCTAAAACGTGGGCCCTTTTAGCACTCAGGAGGTTAATATAACGTTATATTAACGTTATTAGGACTTGTAAGACTTACGAGCAAATTTCCATAAAAAGGTTCTAGAATCCTTTCAAAACCTTTCTAAAAACTTAAAATGTTACTTGGGCTTCTGCGATCCTTAAAAGCTATTTAAACTAAGAGAGGAGGTGTCAACGTCGGTAAAGCCGGCTATGATACGAGTATAATGGCGTTGAATTTTTGACTTTTAAGAATAAGCATAAGAACCAGCTAAGCGTAACAACCAGACAAACCAGGAAGCATAGCAACCAGAATAAGGACCAGCGAGAGATGAAAATACCGAGATAGTCATATAATCCACAATGAGTCTAGAGTATCATGAGATAGCTCAAAGTTGCCCCTATTGTAGTCAAAGTTAGATAAAGTCGCTTGCGATGGTCAGCGATAAATAATGGGTACTACGATAGAAGAACCACGGCGTCAGTGACCTGCACTGCATAACAGTGGCTTACCGTGGACACAGCACTGAATGCACTCGCACCAGGAGCACACAACCTAGCTACACAAGATTATAACATAGGTACAGAATCGTTATACAGGTACCTACCTGTATAACGATTCTGTACCTATGATTGATTGTGGACCTCCACACCACCACCTACCGTCCTAACGTTGCTACCCCTGGACCCCTACCTGGGAGCAGCTCTTCTATCATCATCATCCTTATTATTCCTAAACATACCTAGAGAACGGGACAAAAGACCACCCTGGTCAACGAATGAGCTGTTTTACAGTGAGATGCACTATCGACCTACACAAATAACCCAGAACACATCTCTGTGGCGCATAAGGACTGAAAATGATGAGTTAACTTAAAATAACACGACACACCACGACACGTTTGGTGCAGTGGTTAGCGCTCCTGACCACTGAACCAGCGGTCGCGGATTCTAATATCGCAAGGGGTTAATGTTTTTCTACCTATTTAAGTCATTGATGGTATTATGTATTTAAGTATTTATGGGAGACACCCCCTTCATAATCGTTGTCTGGTACTTCGAAACCAGACAATAGGTGTGTTGTATGGCGCCATATTTATTTAGTTATTTATAACATAACTAGATAGGTAACCTTTATCACTAATCTTACTTACGTACAAATAATAATGAACGAAAATGTGTTTGTAGTTACTTATGCTCCGTTCTCACTCAAATAGGTGAACCTTTAAAAAAAATTCTCTCCATCGGAGACATAGTATATTGGACCAATCTAAAAGGATATGTGCAAATAAACGAGGTAAAGGTTTTTATGGCAAATCTCTCATGACGCGGGTGAAACCGCGAGGGGCTGCTAGTAAAAAATAAACTTAAAACCTATCTATTCTAACCGTTTCCTTGTGCAAGGACGCTATGATGCTCGCTGCGTTATCGTTCGCTGCAAGGGATTAGTTAGGGTAATACCTTGAGCTAGGTAGTAAAGTATTGAAGGTCTCCTTCACAAAAGGAACATCCAACGATATTAAGGCGCTCATATCTAGTTGGATTACGGAAACCTAAAAAGCTTGTATAAAATGAATTAGAAGTCTTACTTTTAAGAGAAATGTATTAATATGACTAAGAAAAGGCAAGTTATTCTTATTTTTCAATCTTCTTCTTCAATCACTCGCGTCAATGTATGAAATTATTATGCGTATGATGTTCCGTATTGTGTTAGATTTTCTAAAAAAAATGAAATCTCCCTTTAGAATAAGATTAAAGGTCGGACCGCATTAGCGCGGTGCTGCGCGGCACTGCACTTCACGTCGCTTCACAGCACCTATCGCACTAAAACTTCAGAAAGTGGTAGCTCGCGTCATTCTTCATGTGGGAGCAACATATGAAGATGGCTGATTACAATAGATTTTATTGTTGTTTCGTTGTTATGTGCGAAAATAAACGCATAATGGGATAGAAAAATAAAACGCAATGGATTGCTGACATACGAGTATGTCAGCTGACATATGTGTCTCTTTCTTTAAAGCGTGACCTGGATATCCAATAACACAATTAATTTCATTGAACTACTATTAACAGCTCACTGATTAATTTCCTCGCCTACTTACTGACTCTGCACGATTTTACACTTACTTCAGAATGTCTCAGACAAATTTTTATGAACTTTTGCTTTGGCTAGAACCACATATAACACATCAAAACACTCGTTATTGGAGAAGTCAATTAGTACTAAACGCGCCGCTTCCTATATCGCACTAAGCGGCGCGGCACAGCGCGTCACGGCGCTGCGCGTCAAAATATTCTCTCGTAAGCAACTGTGCTGCGACGCGCCAATGCGTTCCGATCTTTAAGGGTTTGATTTGATCAGTGAGCTGTTACTAATAGTAGTTCAATGGATTTGATATCTTATTTTGATGATAAGCTCGTTCACCTGGACATAAAACAGAATCAGAACAGAATCATTTTTTGTCCCCCTAGTTCGAAATTATGTTCGTTTTTGAAATGTGTTTCTACTGACTTGACATTTCACTTCAGCATACATAATTAAATCATACTGAGCAACACCAGTGCAATGAGTTATTAATGAAAATAATTACATACAAAGTTTTTGTGTTAATATTTTAAGTTACTGTGTTTAAATTAACTACAAGTACAGGAAGTACCAGAAACAGGAGTTTAGATGAGTAAACAATGCGATCTAAGTCCTTGTTTGGAACCAGCCTTCTCTCTAACCTACATGGTGCCACACACTTTTGTCACTGAAGGCTGTCTTGCATTGTCTGAAGCCATACTCCGTAGTGTGCTCAGAAAAGATTGGGCTTACTGCAAAACTTTGAATTATGTTCAACACTGATATTGAAACTTTACTCCGTATAGAAATTAAACATAATATTTCTACAAGTGTGCAAAATAACGTCACACCAAATACGGTACATTTATTCAACGTAGTTTAGTATGTTTCCATACCCGAACTCTTTTTATTTTGCCTAAGTCCCAAGAGTTCAGGGTTCCATTCCCATGTTGGCGGAAATGAGACTTTGTCATATTTTCTTTTCTGGTAGTTTTGTTGCATATTTGTTTTAATTTTCCCATTTTAAAGTTATTTTTAACTGTGGAAAATATTTCTTTCAAGTTTATAATTGTTTCCATGTCTTGTTTTTTTATTTTAAAATATCAAAAAATGTTGCAGAGGTAATTAGTCCGAACGCAGTTATCTACATAGAAAGCTGAAGGTCTAAATTAAGTCTAGTTTTTCAGTAATTTGAAAATATCTATTTTAAAAGGGGTATCTTCGACATGATTTTCTCTGTTACAAAAGTCAATCAATCGTATTTCGGCAACTCTACAAATAAAGCAAATGTCCTCAAGAATCGGTCCATTAAATATTACTTACGTGTGTGGTTTAATTACAAAGTCTGACACAAACAACATAATGTACACCCGATTATCACCAAATCATCAATTCGTCATCTTAAATTCGTTGGGGACATCCCAAAGTTTTTGTTGGTGACGTTTCTTTGGGATGTCTTCTCTAGGAAAGGGAGCTTGCTAAACTCCTCCACCTCTCTCACCTAAGAAAGCTGGCAAGGATGCTCAAAGATTTTTCCGGCTAAAATGGAAGTGCTAAGTAGAACGAAGAGAGACGCGGGGAGGGCAATATTAGAAATTTGGTGAATGCCAAAACCAACGAATGAGTGAGAATTTAGGTGTTCCAATCTGGGGGCTAAAAGGTTGAAATCATATTTTTTTGTCAAGTAAAGGTTCGATGCTGAAATCAAGAAGAGGGATACCCTAAAGGCAAAGCGATTTACAAATTAGAATTTGAATGTTAGGAGCATTTATCAATGACTGGTTTCAGACAAAACGTGATGATTTATTATTTTAAAAACTTCAGTTCTAGGCCTGATGAGGCCTAGAAAAGATTTTAGAAAATTTAGAATTTAGAAGGAAAACTATCACAGCTATGAATAAGTATACAAATTACGAAGTTGTAGTCCATTAACTTAAAGAAAAATAATTTTCATGTATATTTTCGCTTAATTTTTTTTCCCTCCAAAACGCGTAACTCAAACTGTAGTCAAATTTGATTTTGACTGTCTTTTATTATATCTGTAAAACTAAAGACAATCTGCGCCATGGAAAGATATAACGAATTTTGTTATTTTAAGAGAATCAAAAACCTTATAAGGCAATCTTAATAATTTTTACAGGACATTATTAGGGCAATAAAAGTGCTTACATACATAGTAGATACGGAAACCTGCGTGCGCGAGTCTCGCACCCGTTTTTTTACCCTTTGGAATTGGAAAATGGAATTTTTGCGCATATGTTGGAATGAGATCTACTCGTATACAGCGTCCGTAATTCGTATTGCCAACGAATAATTATGATATACCTGGATATCAGGATCACTTGCAGAGACCATTGGAAAATAATCTATAAATACGCAAGTCATAGAGATGCGTTTCGGTTAGGCTCGACGATAAACGGGTGGGCGAGTCACACCACCCCCACAGCCTTCGCAAATAGTAAAGCTGCGGACATCATGTGCTGTGATTTACGGGACACGCGTGGAAATAGATAAATACATGACTGATGAAAGGTACTGAATAATTCAAATGTCGGTCTTGACTCTCCAGTAGGTGGCCAAGACTCAAGTACCTAAGATTAAGCAGGTACTAAGTGTGCATGTAAACTTTTCTTGTTAAAACATATTTAGTGTTCAACAATTTCTATAAAATAAGATAACTCTTTATTATAAATCATTAAGGACAGTTGTAAATTCGTATTTTCGGCAGGAGAAAATTTTTTAACATAATATAGGCCCTTTCAGTAACCAGTAACGAACATTGATGTTCCCTATTTTCAACAAAGAAAAATTGAACCAGCAAATTGCAAGCAAATGTGTCCGGACATTAACCTGGCAGTGTCATTTACTGCAACGAGTTATTTATTTGATATACCTAACATCTCTGAGTTAAATCATTTTAGAATACTAAGTATTACCTGGTAAAAGTAACTATATTTACTTTGTAGAATTATTGATTAAAATGTTTTGTACCTATTAAAGGATGCACGGTGTAAATAAATATTTTAGATAATTAATGTTTCGATGCGCGTTAGCATCGAAGTTTCGAGGAAACATCTTAACATACGGGTGTACGACATTCTTGAAATACATTTACTAACCTTCGAGTAGATGCACGATATTGCTACGCCTCAACGAAGCGTAGCTTTCCCGTGAGCCTGTTGATACATGTCATTAATATCAAGGATGATCGTTATTTACCAGATGCTTATTAGTGGAGTATTTTTTTTTACACACGGCACGTGTTGATGCCAAACCCCTAAATAAAAAATAAGCTGTAGCGATGCAACTCCGTATCAGCATTTTGTAACTTTTTTTTGATACGAGACTATTCTACACTAATATTATAAAGAGGAAAGATTTGTACCTATTTTTGTATGTTTGTATGTTTGTAATGAATAGGCTCAAAAAATACTGGGCCGATTTAAAAAAATCTTTCACCAATAGAATACTACATTCTTCCAATTTGACATAGGCTACATTTCATTTTGAAAATAATTTGGGATCCTTGGTAAAATTTGAACAATGTAACCGAAGGTGTAGAAAAATGAGTCTTAAAATCTATTTCGTCGAATGCGCTGCCGAAACTATTAGCGATAGAACAAAATAATGTACAACAATATTGAAGAACATCATAATGTCTACAAAAAACTCCGCGGTAGCATATATCTAACTATTGTAGTTATGTCACTACAACAACTTTTTTCATTTTAAACATTAATGAAAATGCTAACCAAATTCAAACCATGCTATTTATGTGTTTATATTAATCCTTATCCAAATAAATTATTTTATGGTCAAGACCATTTAACTACCTATAAAATAGTTTTTAAATTATTTGAATTGGACTTTCCATTCAAAAGATATTACGAATTAAAAAAAGTTTTCCTCCCTGACGCTATAACTCCAGAACACAGGACCGATTTCCACGGTTTTGCATTCGTTGGAAAGGTCTCGGGCTCCGTGAGGTTTATAGCAAAGAAAATTCCCATAAAACGGGGCCGGGACGGGACGGGGCTGGGGGCGAAACGAAGTTCGCTGGGACCGATAGTTATTGATAAAGTTTGAATTGCACAAGAAAGGATATCGAGTGATTTGTGGCTATCCACTATTTTGACAATGTTTTAGAAAAAAAAACGCAAGAATACCATAAAACGACGATGAATACATTAAAGTGCCGATAACTACACTAATGAATGAACTTACTTGCCTTGATCTAAGCAAATACCAACCTCATACGGCCTACAATCCAATTAATTGAGATAGTTATTTTTGGTTTTTACCGAAATAAATATTTCTCACATTGGCCATTGAGATGCATTATTTTACATTCAGGGTGTTATTGCAAGGGGGTGCCAAATTTTTGGAGGTGAAAGGGACTATATCAATATGAACAACTATTACTATGGAATCATCGTTCAATTATTAATTTTATTTTCTGCCTCTCAATACATTATTGTCGATGTAGGGTGACTGCTTTTGTATGGGGAACCTGAAATTTAATTATTTAAGATTTTGACCATGACCCCATAGTAAAAGTTGTTCATGTTGACGGTCTCATTCACCTACAAAAATTTGACACCCCCTTGCAATAACACCCTGTATTGTAAAGACGCTATTAACAAGTAGATGAGCATGATTATATATAAGACTAGCGGCCCGCCAGCGACTTCGTACGCGCGTAATAGTTTTACTCCGTTTGGTTCCCATAGATAGATCGTAGCGAAAATATTTATAAGCCTATACGCATTAAACTGCTTCTATAGCCTTCCCTCATAAATTAGCTGTCTAACAATGTAGCTAACGTATTTTATAACCGGACCAATAGTTCCTGTTATTAGCGCGTTCAAACAAACAAACAAAAACATCCAGTTTTTAAATATATACGTAAAAATGCGTAAAGATAAATGTTATATTTTATAAACACACAACACGCAGCCCGGTTTTTAATCTGGACAAACTTACACGGGGATAATATCTTTTTATTTTACAACGAAATGGAAATACTTACTACGCCTATCGTCAATCGTATATTTCTTTCGAGAGCTAATGAAAAAACCAGGCTATACTCCGTGCGCTTACACAGCATCACGCCACATACAGGCTTTGGGAGAAGCAAATTCCTTCAAGTCTTCTCCCGCTACCTTAAGAGTTTAAACTTGAGCTTTCTTTATAGTCATAGCGAATACTCTACTTTCTTGAATTCAAATCGTGAATTCAAAGGGTTAATTCTATGTAGGGATCTACCTCATCATCATCATCATCAATACCCAAAAGCCGTCCACTGCTAAACATAGGCCCCCACGAAAAGTTTGCAAAAAAAAAAGATTGGACACCCTTCGACCACAGAAACAGCGTTGAATGTCCACCGACAAAATGAAATACCTACCTACCACCTGTTTAAACACAAAAAAATATTATTTACTGTTTTAAGGAATAAAATCTCTACTCGAGCATTTTCTCAAGAGCAACATCAATAACAAACATGTGTCAAAACATTGTGTCTCAGACATGTCAAATGATTGTCAAAAATGATATACAAAATATTTTTATCATTAGCACTAAAGAGTTTTGATATCAACTTCGAAGAAAATCACCCCCAGAATAACTTTGTCACCCTTTTTCACCCCCTTAGGAGATTAATTGCAATAAAATATAAAATAAATCTTCCGTCAATTCTGTAAAAAAATGTGTATGCAAAATTTGAAGTAGATTGGACCAAAGGATCACGTTGTTCCATACAAACTTTGCACCCCTTTTTGACCCCCTTAGGGGTAGAATTTCGAAAAATCCTTTCTTATCGGATCCCTTCGTCATACAAAGAACACACCCTCCCAGTTTCAGGTTTCTACGATCAGCGGTTTAGGCTGTGCGTTGATCCATCAGTCAGTCAGTCAGTCAGTCAATCAATAAGTCAGTCGTTCAGGACAAAGCATTTTATAGGTATAGATCACCTCGTTTTAAGTGATAATTTTTAAAGGACCAATTCAGCACAATAAATTTATCATTTTTTGAAGAAAACCTTTGGGTTTTTATCCACTAGTTTTTGAGAAAATTGGAGACTAAGATATATTTTTTTTTCAGATTTGATTTTTTTATTAATTAAGGCTAAGGTTAGAGAAAAAGAAGGTTTGGGCATTGAATTGAGAGAGGCGAAGCCCATGACGTAGATAACTTTTTAAATTGTCAGGTTGCTGTATTAAAAAACGAAAGTGTCTATGTTAAACAAAATAATAAAAATTGAAATCTCGATTGTCCAAAAAATAATAATAGTGTCCTGTTTCTATGATGTATATTAAGCCACTGTTAAAATATTATCAATTAAAATGTTTCGACCTTATATTTTATCACGAGCTAGTTTTTAAGACTCGATGTGTGTATAAAATTATCGGAAATACGCAATTTCCGTAAAACTGCAGCGCATTCCTAATCCACCCCACCGTGCAAAAGTTGCATAACGCAGCGATCGATGACAGAGGGTGTTTTTTTAAAAAACAAAATACTTATCTAATTGTAATTGTGAGTGTACTAACGAAAGGGGTTTTAATGAACTGCTACCACACACGGCGGGGGTCGCCCTCCACCCTCGTAGAGTGATCAATGAGACAAAACCCTCAACTACATACCAACAGTTCCCAACCAGGGTCCTATGTGGATTGGCGAGTCTCACGCATCACCACCCTATATTTTCGGCAACAAGTTAGCGGAAGTTTTAAATCAAACATCAAAACATAACAAAATTTTTAACCGACTTAAAAAAGGAGGTTCTCAGTTCGACCTATATATTTGTATGTTTGTTAGTCCGCGAATATCACGCGTTTGGCTGGAACGATTTTGATGCGGTTTTCAGCAGTGTTTGTTACTGAGGAAAAGGTTTCAGTAACTCTTAAAGTTTAATTAGGTACAAATAACTAAAAGAAAAACTAAAAGCGTCGAAAAAAAGAAGACGGACGACCCGCCATACATTGCTTGCCCCAAAAGGAAAAATCCAAGCGTCACGACCAAAACTAATTTTATGGGTTCGTTTCTTCGCCTTTTAAAATAATATAAAGTAATTTAGGCCGTAAATAGCGGGGTTTTCACATAAAACGAAATAAAATGTGTGGGGTCAATCTCTTGCACTCTATCTAGAACAGGCTTGGTAGTCCCGACGCGAAAATGCTGGACTCGACACGGTGTTTTGACAGCAAAAACGACGATAACGCAAATTTGCAAGTCTGAAGACACTTATTTTGACAGATGCCGTAGATAATGCTAGTTCAAGTTTATTTATTGCATAATGTTGTACATGTATTTTAATCTTAAAAACTAAGTGTACATACATTACCCTGTTAGGGTATAGCAATATTAACTGCTAGACTAATATTAAGATGCTATCGAGGGTATTGAGAACCTGTAAAAGCTCGTCTTTGCAGAGAAATCGAAAATTCCCTAAGATTTGTGTTAGAAAAAAAAACACAATAATTTTCTATGTAGTCTTTACTAGATACGGTGTAAATATTCTTTTCGAATGTAAAGAGCCTCTTGCGGATACTTCTAGGAACTTACTTCTAGAGACATGCTTTTCATAGATTACGATGCTTTAAAATAATTGTCATACATTTTCGCGTTGAGGATTTGTATTTGAATACGGCTAAAGGACACGGACGACCCGCCATACATTGCTTGCCCCAAAAGTAAAAATCCATGCGTCACGACCAAAACTAATTTTATGGGTTCCTTTCTTCGCGTTTTTAAATAATATAAAGTAATATAAGCCGTAAATAGCGGGGTTTTTACATAAAACGAAATAAAATGTGTGGGGTCAATCTCTTGCACAGGTCTTTTTTAGATCATAGCGCCATCTGTGTCGAAAACCCGCAATCTAGGTCACCAAAACTAAAACATAGAAAACTGCCCTGCCAGGGTGCGTAACGCGTGAAAATTACGATGACGCAAACAATAGCCAACGAAAAGAAGTTCCTTGTCACAGTTTTTTTTTTCAAGTTTTAGGAAGAGGTTGGTAGGTTTAAAGGTTAGTACCCATGGGAGGCAAACGTCATCTTCCTTCTTAAAATAGCGATTGCGAGCGCTTACTTATTTAACTAACTGCCAGTTCTATGACATAATATGCCATTTCGTTAAGCGGTCGTCAGTTTGCTTATAAGTGCTCGAAACCGCTATTTTCTGCCAAACACAACAATTGTTGGGGACAGGAAATTGTATTCAATCGTTGTCCTATTTTTTTTGTAGATTTATATGCCGCTAGATAAAAGCAAAGTAAATTAACAATATTGTATTAAAAATTCAATATATTTTTTGCAAAATGATATAGTCAAGTCTCTTAATGCCTTTCTTTAATCAAACATAAAACGACTCTGGGGCAATTTACGACCGTGTCCTTTATCTATTTTCGACGACAACTCCATTTGTCGGGACTTGCAATTTTGACACCTGTCATTCTCGCAAGCATTTATGACGTCATTTTCATTATCGTCGAAATAGATAAGTAATTTTAGAAATTATTTTAATTAATACTCGTCTCCCAGTTGTCGCATTTGAGCGGTTATATGGTTAAAATTAGCGTGGGATTTTTAATTATCTTTTTCAATAACTTAATAACCATTCCAATGATGTATACAACCAATTGTGTTGAGGGTCGAAATAAAAAGAAAATAGGAAATCTCATAGAGAACGGTCTTTTTATTCCTTTAATCCACATCAAACACTACTCCATAGGTGCTGGCCGGCAGAAAACAACATTTATTTATTTATTTATTTTTTATATTACAAGATTCACAGCTCTAGTACAGTATGTATGAATAAACTTAAAAACTATTATATAATTTATTATGTAATATAGTATTATAATATAATACTATATTACACATGACATGACATGACATAAACTAAGGCCGCGTTCCGAGTTGCGCCAATATCATTGTGAGCGCTGTGAGGCCGCGGCCCCATCTCTACGGCGCCGTAGATTTCCACGGCGAAAAAACGTGCCGTAGCGCGGCGCGGCGCCGTAGAATTTCACGGCGAAAAACCGTAGCGCGGCGCGGTGCCGTAGGCACGATCGATGAGGTTCGGAGCTTGGTGCCTGCCGCCCACCTCATTGCGTCTACCTTACTAGCTAGATAATTATGATGGATTAAAAAAGGGGAAAACTTCAAACCTCTAATAAAATAACAATGATAAAAAAACAAAATATGTAATATATGTATATTAACAATAATTAAATATTTATTAATAAAACAAAAATAAAATATCGTACACCACCAGGTCTCGAACCCTGCACTTCACGTTCAGAATCCGCCTGTTATAACCACTGAGCTACCATGACATTGTCAGTGACGGCGAAATTAACTTTTGCATTTGTCGTCAGTGTCACCAACTTATCTGAATAAAAGCCACAAGTCAGTTTTAAAACGTCATTGATGCCGATACAAGTCAGTGTGACTTTGTGTGTACTTTCATCCTGTTTTGACCAAATGACCAATACTAAAGCAAATTCCACTGACTTTATTAACGCAGTGATAGCTCGGTAAGTAAAACAGGCGGGTTCAGATCGTAAAATCCCAGGTTCGAATCCTGGGAGTTCATCGATTTTTTTGTTTTATTAACAAGTATATATTTTTTATTATTTTTGTTATATTTGTGTTTAAAACTTCTTTCCCTTTTTTTAATCTATCATAATTATCTAGCTAGTTAGGTAGACGCAATGTGGTGGACGGCAGGCACCGAGCTCCAATCCACACCGTGCGCATCCCAGTCCGGCGCCGCGCCGCGCCGTAGCATTCCACGGCACCGCGCCGCGCTACGGTTTTTCGCCGTGGAATTCTACGGCGCCGCGCCGCGCTACGGCACGTTTTTTCGCCGTGGAAATCTATCGCGCCGTGGCACGGCGTACGGCGCCGCGCCGTAGAGATGGGGCCGCGGCCTGAGCGACAAAAGCCGTTCCGATTTGATTATCGCGCTGACAGCGCTGTTGACGCGATTTCATTTCGGAACGGCCTATTGGTGGCTAACAAGCATCACAAGCTGCCACCATCAGCTGGCTGTCATATCATATCTATGATTACAAGGGAGCTATTTGGGGAGCGCTTTTGTTTCGCAAAAACCTTGATAAAAACAAAGTTATTAAGGATGTTCATAAATTAATCAATGTATTATTAGACAGTGATGATGATAGTGACAGTCTGAATTGAGCATTTGGCGTTGAAAACAACTTCAGCTCGACTTAAGTATGGCTCAACAGTATTTTTGTTTCTGAATTAAGTTTAAGTGCAGTTTGAGCATTTGAGGTTGAGTATACTCAAATTGAACATAAACTAGTGCTTGTTATTGTATAAGTTAAATATTCCTAAGAGCATCAGATTACGGACACAATTTCAAGTAAAATAGTCACTATCCTATATTGTAATTAAATTCTTAAAATTAAATTGTGAACAACTGACGAGAACGGAATGTCTTTTGTCAATCAATCAATGTCAATGTCATACTCAAACTCATACTCAAAAAAGATTACATGAGCAGTGCTGAAACTTTTGAAGTTTTACTTCCTTCAATGATAAATTGATAAGTTTTTGAGTTGAAGAACTCCGAAATTCATTTAAAGTTTACTAAATGGAAACCGCAAAGAAAAAAAGATGTCCCAACTACACATAGGAAGGGAAGGAAAACTTTTTTCACTTGTAACAAAGAAAGTAAATTGTACATTTTGTTTCTAACGCTATTCTTTCACGATTCGCTTTAAATAAGTAAATACGATCTTTGAACTGTTCATTGTCGAGTAATAAAATTTTGCTTCTTTTTAAACCAGTAAAATAGACATGTGATAGATGTCACTACTGTCGCAAATATTTAAGTTGGACATAAGTATCCTCATTGGGTTGCTTAGCTGTCAGACGCTTAAGTTTACAGTGATCATGATTTGAGTACTGTCAGTTGTGTTGTGCAACGCTAATTTCGAGTTAAGCACTAGTTTATGTTCAATTTGAGTATACTCAACCTCAAATGCTCAAACTACACTTAAACTTAATTCAGAAACAAAAATACTGTTGAGTGATACTTAAGTCGAGCTTAAGTTGTAATCAACGCCAAATGCTCAATTCAGAAACCGGCTGTTAGGTTTACAGCTTGGACGAATAAACCACTGGACGCGCAATGACGGGAAATTTCGCTTGTTCCCCCTCGGCAACGAATTGGGCATTTTAGCCTCAATTTCATGTGACGTCTGGTCAGTACGGTGACAGAACTCGGTGAGAAACATTGCAGAAAAAAATGGGTAAACGTGCCGTATTTTTGTGTAAAAATTATATCGGCAAGACAAAAAATATTTCTTTTCATTCGTAAGTAACTTTGTATCCCAATAAAGCTGTGAATTTTTCTTAAAATAGTAAAATGTGTTTTCCTAGAGAAAAGTTACATTGCTAATTAAAAAAGTTGTGGTCAGTTACTGCAAAATCAACAAGATGACGCACATTTCATTTGGTAGGATTATCGTACGTTCATCATTCGTTCCCTTGTCAATTTAGTTTTAATTGTGCTTGACAATTGTCGATAATCATATCGATAAACGTACTTATAAATTTATAATATAAAATAAAACAATACATCTGTAAAATGATTAACTCTAAAGTAGATTTAAGTAATCCTTAAAATACAACAGTTTTCTTTAATATTTTAAACTTCATATTTTATTACAATACATCCTATTAATATTATCTGAGATTTGCTGTAGATCCAATAAGAAAAACAAAGTGGGTCGAAGCCGTCCGAAGAAATTATTTGGCCTTGCATTTTTTCTAAGAAAGCGCGTTCAAACAAATGAACTCCCCAAGTAACACATTAGCGCTAAGATAAGCATTATATGGCCTGTACAGTGGTTCTAAGTAACGTTTAAAGTGACATATCAGTGGTAAAAATTAGAGTTATAGCATGCTATAACACAGATATAACCACGAAAGAGGCCCACGTCCTTAGAGCTTAAAGTTCTTTAGTGCTTATATAGTAGCGGTATATCAGAGTTAAGCTTAGTTACAAAAGTTCTACAATGACGTTACTTACTGCTTTAAGCGTTATAACAGAGATACGATAGTGGTCCTTACCGCTAAAAGCGTTATTACTGGGATACAAGAGCGATATTTAGCGCTCAAATCATTATTACTGACACACAATAGTTGTACTTACCACTTATAGCGTTTTTACTGAGATACAACAGTGCTGTTTACCACTTTAATTGTTATTACTGAGATATAGTAGTGGTACTTACCACTTAGAACGTTATTTCTGAGACAATTGTACGAGTTTGTACATTTTTATTTTCTTAAACTTTCTGACAATTCATGCTCATCTAATTTGTCAGTGAAATATTATTAATGTCATTTGTGATTGAAAAACTATTTAGTTGTTTGCTACAATTTGGAATTATAAACTTTTAAATAATTATTGACTTATTTTAAAGCAAAATTCAACTGCGCTTATCAATTTACCGTAAATATTATGATGTTTTACATCTCAATTTCAATGCGCCCTCAGTATATTAAATATTTTGCACAAAACCACTAAATTGATAATAGGCAGTAAGAATTTTTATTGCTAAATTTGTTTTTTTTTTATATAATCATAACTTGATTTTATACTCAATTTAGTTTTTGTAAAATACATCATAGCTATCAATCGCAAAAATCTAGTGGAATTATGCAATTACTATTATAATGTAGTATTATTGATTGTCTTAAAAATGGCGAATTAAGGTTATTGCTTTAGACTTCCTTCAACACTTATTAATGACTAATAGCAATAATTATGCGCTATAAATACTTTAACAAATGCAATAGACTGCTTAGTAACTTATCTAGAAACTCTTATACAAATTTAGGTTACATAACGATGTTAACCAGCGCTGAAAGCATTTTGTTGTATTAAAGTTTTAATTATCAATGATATAGAACTCACAGATCTAACTAGAACCATACAAGAACTTAAGTAGTTTATAAGAGTCAGATAACTCCTTTTTACAGCTTTAACTGTTAGGGGCAGCTTATAGCTATAGAAGTAACCTATATAGTGTCTATAGTTACCGCTAATATACAACACCTAGCTATAGTAGTTGTTAGTTATGCTTCTTGTATATCTTAAAGCACTAAGTATCGCTTGTTAACTCTTCTAAACCTCTGTAAGTTGCTACTAAAACCATTGTATAGCTATAGTAGCATTTGAAACTGTAATATATGCTGCAGTTAGCACTAATGTGTTACTTGGGTCTTTAGCTTTATAATATTAGCACGTTCAGGGACACAACGTTGACAGACGCGAGTCGAAATATAATACATATATACATAAATATAATACAATATAATACATGGTATGTTGTCTGGCATGATCAATAAAAACGCTGCCTGCATCAGGTTTGTATTCTTCTCACTGCAGAGCGCATCAAGTACGACAAATCTTTGAAGCAGAATCATAAGCCTATCGTATCAAACCCCTATTATTTATTCATTCTTACCCCCTTATTCATAATAACTCAAACATTCTAATAATCCTATTTTAGCAATTAAATTGATTTGTCACTTTCTGTCAAATTATGACAGCGCCAAGAAAGAATGAGACAAAACAGTTAAAACGGGTTTATTAGATTATTTGCGTTATTATGAATAAGGGGGTAAGTATTATACCAAAGTGTAAGTTCATCTACTGCTAGATTATACCATTGGAGGATTTTATTATACCATTGGAGGACTTATACGCTAGTACTATATATATTCTGTGCTTACGACCTGTTTCACAAGTTCTAAGAAGCTCTAGCTAGTGTTACTTGCCAGACCGTTTATAAAACATATTATATGTTTCAATTATTCGTTTGATGGTTTGTGCCTATTGAAACATGCCCATGATGTAAATTATTGTTTTGGTAATAAAAATAAAATAAATTTATTTTGCTTAAGGTTCGTTCATTCATTCGTTCAAAATTTATTGATTGAAAAATATCGACACTTTGACGCACTAAATGTCAATTAGTGACAGGACAAACTCCCCCCGCCCCGCAGAAATTGGTTGATGATGTTTTCATATATTCTCTCTTGCGTTTCATATCCAGTGGTTAATTCATCCAAGGTTTACAGTGATCATGATTTGAGTACTGTCAGTTGTGTTGTGCAACGCAAATTTCGAGTTAAGCACTATAGGTAAACCGCTTCGTTGAGACTTCGCCTGCGGGGTACAGGGGTGCGGGCGGAAAGACGAGAGCGGGGACTGTAAGGGGTGCTGGCGGCGGGGATACACAAGAGACGAAATTTGCCGCGACATTTCTTAAGATATGTGACGTCAGGGGTCACAATAGTGGTCGTCAGTGTCGACACTTCATAACATTACATAACATATTGAAAAAAAAAAACGATTCGATACAATTACACCAATGAGAGTGAATTAATTCTCAATATTTTTATCCAGAGCCGTAGATTTTGATCAATAAATAAAATAAAATTGATTTTTTGGCAAAATTAAAAAGTTCAAATAACATTCCCTGGTAACTTCTGCGACTGTTTTGTTTGAGTGTATAATCTAGTTCATATTCATACCTAGTTCATATTCCACTGAATTTAGATCTATATTTCATTCTAAAATATTCGTATATATTTAGAGCCTTTATTAAAACACTGTTATTTTACAGTGTTCAAATGGAGGACTTAATGCTAAGAGCATTCTCTTCCCCAGTTATACTTTAGCATAGAATATATAAAAGTACTACAACTTTAGGTCATGTACAAAGATTGTAACAGGTGCTGGAGAATGATGTAAAATAGAAATTTAAAAAAAACGACAAAAAATAAAATAATATAGATTTTGTATCCGAATATACTGCGACTCATCTTCAGACTTCAGTCAGACAGTATTCTCTTGTGTACTTCTGTCAAAGCGTCCGCAACTGTCAACAGATGCTATCGCTACCCGTGTAGCGAGCGTACTGAATTTTGAAAAGAATGTGCCTGCCGCCCGCACCTCTCACAAACCCCGCTTTCGCCTCCCCCCGCGCCCCTGTACCCCGCAGGTGAGGTCTCAATTTCGCGGTTTACCTATAGTTGATGTTCAATTTGAGTATACTCAACCCTTCTCAACCTCAAATGCTCAAACTACACTTAAACTTAATTCAGAAACAAAAATACTGTTGAGCCATACTTAAGTCGAGCTTAAGTTGTTTTCAACGCCAAATGCTCAATTCAGAAACCGGCTGTAAGTGTTTCATATCAAATTGGTGTTATTTTGAAAAATATTGTAATAAAACAAAGCTTTTTATTGAAACTGATTTTTTAAATTAATTAATTGAAGTCCAGGCAGGGCAGGCCAGGAACTCTTCTGCATTCGATATACTTCCTCGATTTCCTGAACCAAAAAATGTTTTCCTTGAAGCTAGTTGAAGCTGTAACTTGTGCAGCTCTTCCTCCCTTTCCTTTATTCTATTAAAGTGCCGGGTCCAGGCTGGTAAGCTCCTCCTTCCGTCTTCATCCGTTCCCTTTTCTCCAATAATTGCCTTCCAGACATCCAGACATGGTTTTACCTCTTTTATTTTGGGGGCGATAGATCAGGTAAAAACAAAGCAACATATGCTTTGTTGACCGGTGCACCGGTCGACATAAGTAGCAGATAACGGAGACCGTGGAATAATATCAGAAATATGCAGGTAAAACAATAAATCAATACAAAATACTAGAAAATACGTAATATTTTTATTTATTTATTAAAACTTTATTGCACTGTAAACTGTACAATTGGCGGACTTAATGCCTTAGGGCATTCTCTACCAGTCAACCGCTTGGGAATGCAGAAAATTTAATCAGTGGCGGAACGTTTTAAATAACTGAGCGGATAATATAAAATAAATTATAAAATGCAATAAGTAATAAAGCTCGACTGCAAAACAAGTCGGTAAATGACATCTGTCAGTTACTTCATACAAATTGACGTTCCACACCTTTGAAATATGTAGGCTCGTCTATGAATATTGATGGTTGGATTAAAGGGTGACAAGTGACGTTACTATTGTGGAGCGTTGAGTCGATGGTTGCCGGCACAGATGAATAATATATGTATGTTGCCGGGCGGCCATGTCAAACAGGACAAGAACGTAGTGACAACATAAAATTTACAAATGAAACGTAGGAAACTTAAGTACTCATCAACTATTTGAGCAAATCTCAACAGATTTTCACTCAAATGCTCAAATCAGAAACCGGCTGTTATTCTGTATAGGTCACGGCGGACAATCTGAAATGAAATTATTAAAACAGATTTTTATTAAGAATACTTTGATTAAAGTAAAAATAATATTTTGAATAATTCTTGTTATTATTGAAAACGTAAATAAGATAACTTACTTAAAAGTAGGTATCCAGTTGCATAAAATCGTAATAATACGAGTACACTTGGATAATGGGTGGAACTGGAAGACCCCTATTATTATTTTGATTTCCATTATAACCCACAAACCAGAGGCACCAATATATTCAAAATAATGTGTTTTCGGAACCGAAAGGTACCGTCTTTAAAATTCTATAGACAGGGTTTTCTGCATCACGCAAGTAACGGCGCTCTTGATAAGGCGTGTCGTAGATATAATTGATAAAACTTTCCAAAACCATCTTTGTTTGCTTCAACAATAAAATTATCACATTTTATCACACTTTGACATGTTATTTATTTTATTTTATTTTATTTTTATTAAATATGGTACACCAACAGCATACATACGGCATACATAGACAACAGTTACAAATAATTAAAGTATTATTCTCCTACATATAGGTATACACATCATTGGCAAGAAAACTACAAAGTTACACTAGTAGTGCATAAAAATCAATAAAATAGTTACAATTATACTTGGCGCCTCGTCCTCAATATTAGTAACAGGTATAGTATCGCTTAGGTGACTCCACTCCAGCACTAGTTGAGAAAACTTCTTTGTCTTCTTTTTATTTTTAAATTTCATCTGTTCTCTACGCCTTTACGTCATCTTGTCATCTTGTCATTCGCAATTTGTGCTCGACCACTCAAGCAATAAAATTACATCATCTTGGTATTTTCGTACAAAATTCCGAAAAGGAAAGAATCGTGATCGTGCACAGTAGAGTTACATCGGTTAGAAAATGCAGTTACTTAAAAAAAACACGAATATAAGGAATCAGCTCATGAACCTACAACACAGGATTGTGTTGGTGTGATTGTTATTGAATTTGAAAGGGTACATAATGCAATCAGAACTAGCCATTGGGGCTTTTTCGTAGCTTAATGTAAAGGTTTGCGTGCTATTCATTGGGGATTGTCACCTAACCTGTACAAGATAACATTCGTTATCAGTCATTTGCATAATTTGCCTGCGAAAATTTATACACGCTGTAAAAATCTACATACCCTCAGAAATTCAACGTATTTACGTTACGATGATATTGAGTCTAACCTAAATAGTCATTGGGGCTATTTCAACACACTCTTTTAGACCGACTATCTAACATGATAATTATGTCGCGTTTGTTTTTACATATGCCATGTTGGAAACAATTTGGCTTGATTGGCTAAGCAAAAAAGCCGAATCCATTGCCATATCTCTGTATGACCTAAAGTTTGACTGGTAAAAAATCCTTTTTGCATCAAGTCTATTTTTGTACACCATTATTTGTGCAATAAAGCCTTAAAATATAAAGCTAAGTCAAGGGTAAACGTTTGAAAACGTTGACATTGCTGCTACTGAGCAGACAGAAACGAGTCATGAGACCTGGGCTGATACATTAGTAGCCTCTCTACTCAAGAACAACCTGGCAAATCTGTGCTGCCATCACTGAACGAGAACACCCCGACGCAGGAAAACCCTGGTTGAGATTCTGATGTACTGGAAATCCTCAGCGCAGACCAATACAACAATAGCTACCCGATTTTGGCAACTAGCCATTGAAAGATTAAGCAAAGATGCTTGAAAAGAGCTTTTAAAAAATATTCAAATAAAAACTGATCCTTACAAATGGCACTTGGGTCGATTCACCAACCATAAACAAGGTTGTTTTGCAAGAAAGTTACTTAAAACGTGACGAGGTCATAAAGGCCAAACAAAAGCAGATGGCAAGTACCATCTTGTGCATGTGTGAGCTAAAGGCGGTCTGACCCAAATAATCCAACAAAGGGATAAAAACTCTCCAGCAATTGGAAATTTGACTGAAGGGCTCCCGGGCCGGCGTATTCAGCCGGGCCCTCCACCGAGGAGCCGCGACCTTGCACCGAGAAATCGCACTGCCCCCCGGCGCACTCGACAAGGCAGTGGCCGCTCCAGCAGCAACCGCCGCCGCCGCCGCCGCCAGCTCAAGCCCGGCGTCACCCGTAAATACAGCTAAGTATGCAGGTCGTTTGCATGGTTTTCTCGCTCAATAGTCACTTATGACAGAGGATCATATAATCCGCTCATGAATTGAGGGCAATAAAATAACTCTCACAGGTTCAGTAGATCAAAGAAGCACTCCGCCGTCTCCGACTATGTCTAAGTCCAGTTTGTTGAGGCATTTGGCGATCTTTTGCCCATTTGTGCAATATCAGTTTGAAAACCGAACTGTAACCTAACATTAACCTTAACTTGCGCATTAACACTTCCAACACCTATGGGTTGGCTGGAAGAGATCCCTTTTAGCGATAAGCCCACCTTTGTTCACATTGTGACTTCATGTATTTTCTGTACAGCTTATCAGTGCAATAAAGAATATACATTAACCTTGAGCCATGGACAATACAGCTATGTACTGGACGCGCAATGACAGCAAATTTGGCTGTTGCCCCGTAGATGATGACGTCTTTTCAGTATGGTCACAGTATGCTTTCAAAGCTCGGTGAGAAATATGGCTGGAAATAATAAGTCACTATTGTTCCGTAAAGATTATAGTAGACCATAATATTTATTTTATCTGTAAATAACATCATAGCTATCGAAACAACGTTATTTTTTCTTAAAATAGTTAAAATGCTTTCCTAAAAACGGTTATATTGCATTTTAAAGGAGTAAAGTAACAAAAATGCAACAAAATATTCCAAACAAAATAAAGCTTACGTAATAAGCTAAGATTCTCGGAAACTTTACCCGTATTCCTAAAATTAAATTATATAAGTCGTATATTTCTAAAATACGTAGGTATTTTTTCAGATGCAGTTCTTATTTAAAAAGTTTTCTTTTAGCAGAACTCCCGATCTTTAGTATTTAATAGAGATGCGTCGAGTAGCACTTTTGCCGAGTACCGAGTTTTACTCGGTTCATTTTTTTTACAACCGAGTACTCGGCCGAGTAACTCGGTTCAATCAAATTCCTGTTTCGGGTGTGTACACAAGTACAAACCAGGTTCGCACAGAATAAGCTTTCATCAAGCCACTAGAGCGCGATGATCCTAAAAGCCCCATTACTTTTTTTTGTATTACAAAATCCACATCATGATGATAACATAAAATATAGACATGTACTTAAGACTTACAGGCAATGACGGATTTACATTTTACTTAATTTAAATAAGTTCGCTATTTCAAAGAAAGCTAGAAAAAGACAAGAGTCCTTTCGAGTGGGCAGGGCCCTGAACAAGGTATCCAAAACTGGCACGCTTAGCAAGAGTGTTTCTATGAGCACCTGCAAGCACCGTTCAAAGCGACTGATTATTTTCGGAGGCTGGTAAAGTCTACGAAGAAAAAAGGAATTGTCTGTTACTAGAACGTGCAGAGAGCTTTGCGTCACCACAACACAATCGAACTATAAAATTTCACATATTATTATTTTTATTGAGGTTTTCCTCATTTTCATAATTCATTATCATTTCAGGTTGTGAAAGATTTCCACAGTCGTTTAGATCATATCTCAAATCAAATCAAATAAATATTTATTGGCTTAATTAAAGTCTTACACTCATAAAATAATTTATGTAAGCAATTATTAAAACAGGTAGGAAATTAATGTGACTTAATCTAAAATAGTACTTAAATTCACAGACATAAATCCTACTACTATTATAAAGGCGAAAGTTTGTAAGTATGGATGTATGGATGTTTGTTACTCTTTCACGTAAAAACTACTGAATGGATTTGAATGAAACTTTACCACAATATAGCTTATACATCAGAATAACATATAGGCTACAATTTTTGAGGTTTCTAATGTAAGGTCGTAAAAAAAACACATTTTTTGCGCTACTAGACGGGACGAACCTGAAGTCCACGCGAACGAAGTCGCGGGCAAAAGCTAGTAATTAATAATGAGTGAGAATTTATACTATGAGCCCCACACTAGGCAAGCCTGTATCGTGGGGACCGATACAAACAAAATGATGCAGTAACCAAGTTAGTTTGATTTTACTAAGTTACCGGTAAAATCAAACTAACTTGGTTACTGCAAGGGTATAAAACACACACTACATTATTTCTAACAGTGGAAGAGTACAATATAAGCTACAATACAATACAAAATGACGACGTCATCTTAAAGTAATGTGTCACTAAAAATAGTGTATTGAGATTTTTGGTAAATTACAGGGATTAAATTTTAGCAGCGCGCAGTTTCATTATGTTTTATTGAGTAATTTGTACAAGGCTCTCAGTAGAGTTGTAGTTTAAGGTACTTACACCGTGTGAATACAGGGTGTTCAATTATAGTACGAGTGTTGCTGCTGAAGAACTGTTCTTTCAGGAACAGTTACACATGGGACACAAACTGAGTACTAGATTGACTCTGCTAAATCAACATGGATACCAAACGATGACCTCTCATTTAATAAGTAAGTTAAGTTGAAAGCCTATCACATTGTGGGCCCTAACAACCATGTAAAGGTTACACACCTTTAAGAATATAATTATATTTACAAACCACATCAGCTTAAGAATACTTAATAAAAACACCTAGATCAGTTTCCACACAATCAATACTTTATTTTCAGTAAAAGAAAAAGAAAAAAAACAGATTTTTTATCTGCTACTTTTTTACTTTGTAACACAAATAAAACATTATTCCTAAACAGTTTAAGCTGTGGTTGATTTCTGCACGCCGCACAGTGGATCGACGCCATACTAGCAAAGGGACATAGGCAACTTAAATATACAAGTGTCAGTTTTTGAAAAACAAATCATTCCATCGTATACGCCTACTTATAAGCTGTAAAAAAGATTAGTAGCATTTTCTTATTAGAAACTTATTTTGAGAGCTATGGCACCAAACGTAATTTATTTGTATGGGAAATGGCATAAAAAATAGTGTAGCTTCCGATTTTCTTCGTGTTTCGATTTGATTTTTTTATATGTTATTTAGACATACATTTGCTACATTTTCTCCAAACAAACATGGTGCGCCACACGCACCCCTTAAGAGGTAGGGGTCCACTTACTTGACAACAAAAATAACTTTGTTTTTCATAGTATTTGTATGAAAGACAAAGTTATATTTGCGGTTGTTCAAATTGTGTTAATTGACAAGAATACCGGTTCTATAAGCGTTCACTGATGTTTTCCTTCTTGTGAACAAATTGATTAATAAGTTATTATTTCGACTTCGATGGTGACACTGATAAAATGGTCAGACCATAGAGGTAAATCATCGGTGCACTGATAAAAGATTCCCAGGTTCTTTTTTACTGTACCTATCTCTGGAAACGATTGTGTTAGTTAACAGTGTGTCATATCATCATCATCATCATCATGAAAACCTTCCTGGTCTTATGCAAAGACAAGACAGTGTAATAAATGTGTTCTACAAACTAATCTTCCTATCAATAAATGTGGCCCCCATACATGGAACTAAAACAAAATATATTTTTTTTGCTTAAACCTAAGCGTGTCCTAGACATTAGACTGTCGATCATCATCATCATCATTATCAGACGAAGGACATCCACTACGGTCGAGTCGGTCTGCATCCAGTTCGATCCTGCGATCTTTACAAGGCCGTCTGTCCATCTTGTCGGCGGACGTCCTACGCTGCGCCTTTAGTCGAAGGGTCTCCAATCTAGGACTTTTCTGCACTAACGGCCATCATCATCAGTTCTACGCGCTATGTGCCCTGCCCACTGCCACTTGAGCTTACTGATTCGCAGGGCTATGTCTATGCTATGTATATGCTATGCTATGTATATCTCCTCGTTTCTGCATAGCCCTCTTCATCGCCTTTTGTGTGATTTTGAGCTTCTTTATGATGCCCATAGTTAGAGACCACGTTTCGGACACGTATATCATCACTGGTAACACACACTGGTTAAAGACTTTCGTCTTCAGACACTGAGGTAATTGAGACGAGAAGACGCTCTTGCGCATTTTCCCGAACGCTGTCCAGCCGAGTTGGATTCGTCGATTGACCTCTTTCTCAAAGTCTGTGGATAGGTCTTTTAAAATGACAGGTGAGAGGAGAGGTTCCTTAAACTGTTTTTTCTAAAAGTCAAACATTTGTAAGATAGACGCTTCCAAAGTGTTATAAAATGCGCGTCCACCCTCTAACTTTTGAACTCAGCAAGTGAAAATTTTGAACAAAATACATAACGTATATCTTTACAAATACCTTAGACGAAAATTGGTTTAAACGAGATAGAACTGTTAGTTTATGACCAATAACACAATGTCAACAACCGCAAAATATAACTTTGTCCTTCATACAAATACTATGAAAACAAAGTTATTATTGCTGTCAAGCAAGCCCTAAAAGTTGGTACGGAACCCTCAGTGAGCGAGTCCGACTCGCACTTGGCCGGTTTTTTCTGTACTAAATCTATAGTTTTGTGGTTAACAACACAATTGTTTCCAAATATTGGGTGCACTAAGACCGTGGTAAAACGCTTTCTGGTAGTCTTTTATCAGTGCACCGATGATTTATGGCCTGACCATTTATCAGTAAGTCACCATTGAAATGAGATTTGGAGATAAAATATGTCGAAATAATAACTTATGAATCAATTGGTCGATAAGAAGGAAAACATCAGTCAACGCTTGTACCTCTTAACCGGTATTTTTGTCAATTAACACAATTTGAACAACCGCAAATATAACTTTGTCTTTCATACAAATACTATGAAAAACAAAGTTATTTTTGTTGTCAAGTAAGTGGACCCCTACCTCTTAAGGGGTGCGTGTGGCGCACCATGTTTGTTTGGAGAAAATGTAGCAAATGTATGCCTAAATAACATATAAAAAAATCAAATCGAAACACGAAGAAAATCGGAAGCTACACTATTTTTTATGCCATTTCCCATACAAATAAATTACGTTTGGTGCCATAGCTCTCAAAATAAGTTTCTAATAAGAAAATGCTACTAATCTTTTTTACAGCTTATAAGTAGGCGTATACGATGGAATGATTTGTTTTTCAAAAACTGACACTTGTATATTTAAGTTGCCTATGTCCCTTTGCTAGTATGGCGTCGATCCACTGTGCGCCGGCACGTCGCGTGCACCCTTGGTGTCGACGTAGACACGGTCCCCAACACTGTTGGCTGTAGCGGTAATTCAGCTGTTTGCGAGGTTTTATATTAGAATGGTTAAGAATGTTTTAACACTTACAGTGTTATATTTATATTTGAGCTAGCGGTCTGACCGAAGTTCGTTCCGCCCCTGGTACCGTTTTATATTTTGTTAATTTAACAAATAAAATGAAATACGAGTATGTACCTATATAGCCTTTGTTCATCACAGATATACATCAGCAGGTCAATTCAACGTGTAAACTCACGGCCAGCAGGTCAATTCAACGTGTAAACTCACGGCCAGATCGCCGTGAAAAGCTCGTAGCTGACTGGTCACAAATAGATCACGGACAGACTGACAACCGCGATGGACAGATCCCAGTGATGCGTGGTATTCACAACATCGTCGCTAAATTAAATTACAACTAGCAATGTCACGCGGTTTTACCCACTGGTGACTTTCAAGGACGCTTGTACTGCCATCAATGTAGCAGCACTCGCAGGTGTATTATTTTATTTGTTATTGTTTCTAAATAGGTAGAAAGTCATCATCAGCTGTATACTTTTTCCGTAAAGATAAAATTGGTCTTTATTATTTACAACAAACAAACATACATACTTCAACTCAGTATACGAAGTTTTGTCAAACCATAGAGCAAAAACTTGAAATAAAAAGTAAAATAAGGTTTTAATTGCTCATCTGAAAAACCTGAACCTGAACCAAAAATTAATTTATTATAAACTCCAAAAAATCTAGTATAGTTTATAAACATTGGAAATGAGACAGGGTAGAGAGAGACCAATAATCACGTAATTTACAAAAAAAAGTTGTAAATCACAACTAAAACGTCCCATTTGCCCACATAAATTGTAATGGTGCATCCACACATCCAAATCGGCTTTGCCGGCGGTATACGTCATGAACTGTCAGATACTTTAATATTATGCTTCGTCAAAAATAGTATGTTTAAAGCATAAGCGGTGTGGCCGCCGGCACGACCGCCAGCACATGCCGCCGGGCGGTGTGGAATGTGGATACACCATAGGTAATAACTAGAGATGGGCCGAGTACTCGGTTAATACTCGGTACTCGGCGTACTCGGCAGGTTTTTTGATACTCGTACTCGGCCGAGTAACTCGGTTTTAATGCCGAGTATACTCGGTTTAAGTAAAGCAATATATTTAGGTAGATATCATCCAAACGACTGGGGAAATCTTTTACAACCTCAATTATGATAATGAATGAGTAGAGACAAAATGAGGAAAACGTTAATAAAAATAAAAATATGTGAAATTTTATAAAGTTAGATTGTGTTGTGGTGATGCAAAGCTCTCTGCAGGTTCTAGTAACAAACAATTCCTTTTTCCTTTGTAGACTTTACCAGCCTCCGAAAATAATCAGTCGCTATGAACGGTGCTTGCAGGTGCTCATAGAAACACTCTTGCTGATCGTGCCAGTTCTGAATACCTTGTTCGGGGTCCTGCCCACCACTCGAAAGGGCTCTTGTCTTTTGCTAGCATTTTTTTTTAAATAGCGACCTTATTTAAATGTAGTTAATAAAATGTAAATCCGTCATTGGATGTAAGTCTTACATGTCTATATTTTCATCATGCTGTGGATTTTGTAATACAAAAAAAAAGTAATAGGGGTTTTAGGATCATCGCGCTCTAGTGACTTGATGAAAACTTATTCTGCGCGAACCTGGTTTGTACTTGTTTACCCACCCGAAACAGGAATTTGATTGAACCGAGTTACTCGGCCGAGTACTTGGTTCGAAAAATAATGAACCGAGTAATACTCGGTACTCGGTACTCGGCAAAAGTGCTACTCGGCGCATCTCTAGTAATAACCATAGGTAATTTGGCTCGTGAAAACTGAACCGTGATTTTTGAAATTGCAACACTCAATAAAATCAAATTTTGACACTGTCAATCAAATAAAAATATGTTTATTTATTATGAACATAAACATAAAACAACGAACGAACATAAAAAAAATATAAAGTATTTAAACTCAAAACAGAACAAATAAAATTATTGTTACATTAGAATAAATAATATTATTTATAATAGATACGATATGCCTAAGCATTCACGCTATCCCTCTTTTTATGTGGCTGATCCTTTATCATGAAAATCATGATCTTCCACCATGCTTTACCTGCCCGGTTTGTTAGGTTCCCTTATTTCTGGCAGTCGTCGGTTGCAATACAGATCACTTCATGGATGTTTTATGTATTTAAGTATTTATGGGAGACGCCCCCGTCATAATCGTTGTCTGGTACTTCGTAACACAAGGAAGATAATATTCCTTACCACGAAACCAGACAATTGGTGTGTTGTCTGGCGCATATTTATATTTATCACAAATCAAGGTGTCACTCTCTCAATAAGTATTTCGCCCTAAAAATCCACAAAATGTATGAAATCGTTTCGAAGAGTTTAACGGACATAGTACCTAGCACAATATGCTCTAGAAAATCAGCAAGTACTCCCTTAGCGTCTTGACGACGGAGCATGATTTACTCGATTGGCATCTTCAAGGATATTATTTTTTGGTTTGTGCTGGCTAGAGTTGAAGAAATAATATGATGAATACAGCCGAAGCCTGCCAAGTCTGCTCAGTTTAGCCTACAAATAGTAAAAAAAATATTTCAATCATGTCTTTATTAAACAATGTTTAAAATCATGTCTTTAATACTGTTTCGGAAATTTGAGAGGGCTAAGCGCGTGGTGTGGGGGCGGGCTACGCGTCCTTGCGTGTACTACTTACTACGCGCTGCACTCGCTCAAATCAGAGTGATAATTTATTTGCTCATCATTTGGTACTCCATATTCATTTAAATTAGCATGAATAAATTGCATTGTGTGAGTCCTTTAATAGCTCGAATACTAATGATCTCAAATTGAAAACAAATGGAACAAAAGGAACGTGCAGAAACCAGATGAACAGTGGAAAACTTGTGGAAAAGAAAAACAGCATTTGGCACGTGCTGTAGTTAATGCATTTCCTACTTCTAAGTACCTGTATAAATTAAAAAAATATATTTGGATAAATGGCTACTATTTATTATGTTATTTATTACAATAAATATTTCACACTTATTTTATCCTGCATCACGAAGCTCATGGTCAACATACATCAACTGCCCTTAGCAAACCGCTAAGGGCAGTTGATGCATGTTGACCAAACAAACCGTTTGGTCTATATTTCTTGGGGTTAGAGGCAATATAGATCACTTCATCAAACCTATAGGAAGTGCTCTATTTAGTCCGACAGTTAGTCTAATAATTTTAGTGGGGTTCTTCCTCTAGCTCTTTCGCTCTTTACGTTGGCACAAATTATAAAGTTTTCATCTTGGAAGTAAGAACGTGGCATCTGTATATTGAAGACAAACGAAACGATATTTAACACTGGGCTGTATTTTGTATTATACTCCCTCTAATTCCAATGTATTGTACCTACATTGAATCTGAAACAACAGCAAACGATACATATAGGTTATTTCATATACCTACGAATTTTACAAAGTGATTGATTACACGTATCACGTGCTTACTTCTTATCCAAAGTATTGTATAGGCTCTAGCCCTTCTATTCGGTACCTTTGGTTAGAGTAGGCCCTTACTATAAAAGTTGGATTAACATATCTTCATTCTCTTTGGGAATCCACACCACGAGGATTATGCGTCAAAAAAAGTTGTTAATTACTGCTCCGTGTAAACTTGATGCTCGCTCAGGCAGTATTTTTGGAGAAAACTTGTATTTCGCAAATTTATTCTCCGAGATCCGGCTCGTATAATCGTATTACTGTGGCGGCTGCAGGAGTCTCGACGACGCAGAGTACCTACCACAAGCTCAATCGGATTCTTATATGGCATTATTTTTAGGTTAGTGATGGCCAGATTTGCACGAAATATTATTCGTTTTAATGCAAAAATCTATTTATTTCTGCAAATAGGTATTGACGTCTTGATAATTTTGACAGAACTCTTTCACGGACGGATCTCACAGAGTGATGTTGTGAATACGGTGATGTATGTATTCACAGTGCAGTTTATAGTCAGTAGACACAGTGCAATGTTTTATGTTTTTGAGCGTTATCATGTATGAAATAAAAATAAAAAAATCTAATTAAAATATCTCTATGATGTTATTTTTATTCTAACAAGATGAAATAAGAAATCTAAAATTTCATATTAATTGTTGGCCTGGTTTGTTAGCCAAAAGTTGCTGGTTCAAATCCAGCTCGTGCGCAAATTTGGATTTCTTATTTTCATCTTATTAAAATACCTAGTCGATGTCGCGTTGATATTGGCTAAAAACACATAACTTTCTGTGTCCCTTGCTGTTGGAATTAGTTCCGGTAGCAAGTTGATAGGCTTTTCTTATTTATCTAAAGGCCTAAATACCGAATTTTGCGTTTGAAACGTAATCTTAATAAGTCATATAAATATTGCGATATTTTCCAAGAAAAAAAACCCTAATTTCAACGGTCTGTCATTTTTATTTCCTTTAAGGATCCGATAAAAGAGTGCTAAAAGTGGTTACTTTCACCAATTTTTTTTCTAAATACTACTTGACCCTTTGATTAAAGTAAAATAGCGGAAGATACGGCATGTCATACTAATTGTCAGCTAAAAAGTTGCACTACTCACTACTACATACAAGATGACCGACACAGCTGTGTAACTTTACGCTACTGACGACAGAGACAAACCCATTTCTTACGACTGTAGTGCGAGCGAAACAAACGCGCGCTTTGAGATGTCTCTTGTCACGTTGACGATTCCTTGCAATAAGAATCAAGAAGCGTCAGCAGACAAATCGGAGTGAAATTATGTACCATGTTTTTTGTGAAAATTAATAAATTACTTGTTATTATTACTTTACTATTTTGAAAAGTCGAGCGATGTTTGGCGTGAGTAGGGTTACCAAAAATAAAACAAAATATAAGTTTATTTTTAAATATTTATTGTTAAAACATGATATCCTTCCAATTAATGATTTCCAAGTTTAATTTAGTTTGTAATGAATAACTTCTTGGCCCGCTGCAGTTGACATGATGAGAAGATGGCGCTGACGTCACGCAATGATGTATCCGTAAGAGACCTGCAATTATACAGATTAGGTGCGAGTGAATTTAAAAAAAGCTTCACGTTAATACAGTCATTTTTGTAACAAACTTGAGTAGATAATTATTTTATTGTTTACATTGTTGAAGTTGAATACCATTTTACAAAACATAAATAATGAAGCAACAATTAATATCAGGTAAAAGTTAAATTATATAAATTTATTATGATCGACATTTTATGCTAACGGTACCGCGTAGACAAATCTCAACAAGCAGCACATGTTGCGATATGTGTCATCAATCATCATCATACCTAACTGGTCGCACATCAATGAATCGTATATTTCTATCTCGCCCTGAAAAATGGCCGTCAAAACAGGACTGACATTACAAATAAATTTAGAAATTAAAGTTTTCGTGTACTTACGAGTGAAATGTGATTCCATGCGATTAGTTTTTCCTTTTAGTATGGTTTGGGCAACGTATGAAAGCATTCGAAGGCATTTTGGTTACGTTTACGTCACACGTCTCACATATGTCATCCGCGCACGCAATCCCGATTGCAACTGAAGGCAATTAGGCGACGGGGGCCTGATTTTAGCGGTCCACGTTCGAGTGGCGCGTCACCTATCTTCCGCTATTTTACTTTAATCAAAGACTTGACCTTACTTTACTGTGACATCGACTGAATCGAGTCTGCAGCTTTGGGAGTCTGTGATTTGACAGCTGCCAAACACGTCAAAATCCATAGGAACGTGTCAAATAATTCGCCCAGGATTAGTTTCAACTCACGCCGTTTGGTGCGAACAGCGCTAGATTCGATGTGAGTTTGTGAATACCAATTTTTCTACTCAAGCGAACGCCCATATATGCCGCATATATGGATCAGAGTCGAGTTGTACATCATGAATCGACAGGCAGATCGCCGTGAAAAGCTCGTAGCTGACTGGTCACAAATAGATCACGTAACAGACTGACAACCGCGACAGACAGATGATGATGCGTGGTATTCACAACATCGTCGCTAAATTAAATTACAACTAGCAATGTCACGCGGTTTTACCCACTGGTGACTTTCAAGGACTCTTGTACTGCCATCAATGTAGCAGCACTCCCGGGTGTATTATTTCATTTGTTATTGTTTCTAAATAGGTAGAAAGTCATCATCAGCTGTATACTTTTTGCGTAAAGATAAAATTGGTCTTTATTATTTACAACAAACAAACATATATAGTACTTGAACTTAGTATACGAAGTTTTGTCAAACCATAGAGCAAAAACTTGAAATAAAAAGTAAAATAAGGTTTTAATTGCTCATCTGAAAAACCTGAACCTGAACCACAAATTTTAATTTAAGTTTATTTAATTATAAACTCCAAATAATCTAGTATAGTTTATGAACATTGGAAATTAGACTGGGTAGAGAGAGACGAATAATCACGTAATTTCCAAAAAAAGTTGTAAATCACAACTAAAACGCCCCATTTGCCCACATAAATTGTGATGGTGCATCCACACATCCAAACCGGCTTTGCCAGCGGTATACGTCATGAACTGTCAGATACTATAATATTATGCTTCGTCAAAAATAATATGTATAAAGCATAAGCGGTGTGGCCGCCGGCACGACCGCTAGCACATGCCGCCGGCCGGTGTGGAATGTGGATACACCATAGGTAATAAATAAAGTTTGGCTCGTGAAAACTGAACCGTGATTTTTGAAATTGCAACACTCAATAAAATCAAAGTTTGACACTGTCAATCAAATAAAAATATGTTCATTGACCACCGAACATAAAAAAATATAAAGTTTTTAAACTTAAAACAGAATAAATAAAATTATTGTTACATAAGAATAAAATATATTATTTATAATAGATATGATATGCCTAAGCATTCAAGCTATACCTCTCTTTTATGTGGCTGATCCTTTATCATGAAAATCATGATCTTCCACCATGCTTTACCTGCCTGGTTTGTTAGGTTCCCTTATTTCTGGCAGTCGTCGGTTGCAATACAGATCACTTCATGGATGTTAAATGACGAATGACGTGACGTGGTTGTCCAAGTGAAATAATATCTCTGTTGCTGATTTTCATGTTAAAAAGCTCATGAAAGGCATGAGATTATTCTAATAATAATCTTTGACTTCACTAAAAGATGAAATATTACCGAGCAAGTGCTGTGAAATAGAGAAAAAGTCATTTTTGTGATCACTGTTGTGTTTGAAAATCAGCTGTTCCCCTGACATTTTCTGGTTGCTAAGGTATTCCCTTAGCAACCGTTGCTAAGCGCCTGATGCCTATCACCCAATAAGGTGCTTTTGCGTGTGACGCAATGTCAATTGTCGTCCAGAGCTAGCCAATGAAATGGTTTCTTTGTGTTCGAGTTGTTTGTGTGTGTCCCGTGTAATTTTTCTGACATTTATTTATTTTGTATATTATTGTGTTTATTTTGTGCTTTTAAAAAAAATAGGCTTAATTAGTTTCTTAAAAGTAAGTATATTTGTATTATGTTTAAAATCTCAGTCCGATGCCATCGAGTGATATCACGCCGCCCACATTTACCTGCAATTCCTGTAGTAGGCATTTTGCAACTTCTAGAGGCTTAAACATACATATTTCACGTATCCATAATAATATCCCCCAAGCAAATAACCCCGATGTAACCTTATCTTCCAACCAAGACTCTTTTGTAAATAAATTAAGCAGTTTAAAGCAATCGACACCTACAGTAAAGAGGATTCCCCGCGGTGCCAGAATCACCGTTGCGACTAAGCTAGCGCACGTAATCTTAGACTGTATCAACCAAAACTCTATTTCAGCTTGGGAAAAACTTTTGACTTTCTCTTTCCAAATTCTGCATGCACCACGTGATCATTCTTCCAACCAGACATCTCTCACCCAAATAATTAAAAATAACTGCACCTCGGCAAATATCCCATGCCCATCCACGACAAGACCGTTTTATAATTTTAACCTGTTCAGAAAAGTCGAAGATAAAGTTTGTGATGGTGATTTAAAAGGCGCCGCTCGACTCCTCTTTTCTAGCGACGTGATATCATCTGACAGCCCGGACACTCTCAATGCCCTTCTTTCGAAACACCCCCAGCTTCAGCAACACCTCCTCCTTCGGAACCATTGACTGACGAATCTTCCTGCTTGCAAGTGGACGATAAGGAAGTCTTGTCGGCTATATTATCTTTTAAGCCTGATTCAGCAGCTGGTCTGGACGGTTTGTCGCCGCAGCACTTGAAAGACCTAATTTCCTTTCAGGCAGGTGATGCTGGTCGACATTTACTTTCAGCCATTACAAAACTTTGTAATTTCATGCTTTTTGGCAAAGTAAATTCTGAAATCGTGCCCATTTTATATGGTGCAAATCTAATTGCACTAACCAAGAAAGATGGCGGTGTCAGACCTATTGCAGTTGGTTCCACTTTTCGACGCATAACCTCAAAATTATGTGTGAAATTCCTCACATATAAACTTCGCGATCATTTTGTACCACACCAGTTAGGCTTTTGTACCAAAGGGGGCTGCGAAGCTGCTGTTCACGCGCTTCGTACTCTTCTTTTACAAAATCAGACGGAGGTGTTGCTTAAATTAGACGTTAAAAATGCTTTTAATTCGGTTCATAGGGACTTCTTATTGCATGAAGTGAAAATCAATTCTCCAGAAATATTTAACTTTGTTAATCAGTGTTATTATAATCCATCTAAATTGCTTTACAAAAGTCATGAAATTTTATCTGCAGTAGGCTGTCAACAAGGAGACCCTCTCGGGCCTGCCATTTTTAGCTTATGCATCAACCCATTTATTCAAAATTTATTTTCAAAATTTAATGTTTGGTATTTGGACGACGGGACTTTAGGAGGTGACGCCGTTACCGTTTTTCTAGACCTAACAAGAATTGTTCAAAAATTTGACTCTGTAGGCCTTTCTTTAAATTTTGATAAGTGTGAAATTTTCATTTCAGATCTTCTATCTCCCTCAAGGAAATCTGAAATAATTTCTAAATTTAATACACTGGCTCCTGGCATAAAGATTTTAACGGACTCAACCCTCAACCTCCTAGGCTCTCCTATTTTTGAAAATTCTATCCCTTCTCATTTTCAAAAATTAATTACCAAATTTAATGAATGTTCAGATCGTCTTTTGGAAATCAACGCACATTCGGCTATCTTCATTCTTAAATCGTGCCTTTTAGTCCCTAAATTTAATTATTTTATTCGATGCTGTCCGATTTGGAAATTCAAAAATTTAACGAACAGTATTGACAGTTTGATTAAAATACAACTTGAAAAAATTCTGAACATTCGTCTTTCGGAACGTTCTTGGGTCCAGGCTTCCCTTCCCATCCGTTTTGGTGGGATTGGAGCTCGAAAAATTTCTAGTTTTTGTTTACCAGCTTTTCTTTCATCATCCTACAGCACGTCCGCTCTCGTTGGCAGTATCCTGCGGCCTTCCACCGCATACATCGAAGTGGCGTGCTTAGATGAAGCTAAAAATGCATGGCAAATGGCGTTCCCAGATAAATTCCCATTAGATTTCAAAAGTCAACGAAGCTGGGACCAAATTTCTTGTGAGTCCCTTTTAAATAATTTAATTGAGAGTGCAACCGACAACGGGGACCTCGCCAGGCTCAAGGCTGTCTCTGCAAAAGAGGCTGGGTACTGGTTACATGCATACCCATCGTCGAACGTAGGTACCCTCCTTGATGCAGAGACCCTCCGCGTGGCGATTGGTCTTCGTGTTGGTGCTGAGATTTGTCTACCACACCGATGTCCTTGTGGTGCTGAAGTCAGCTCGTTGGGACACCACGGACTTTCATGTGCTAAGAGCGCAGGCCGATTTTCCCGCCATGCCAGCATCAACGACATCATTCGTCGTTCTCTTGCCTCTATCAACGTGCCAGCCATTCTGGAACCGAACGGTATAGCTCGTGATGACGGCAAGAGGCCGGATGGCATGTCACTTGTACCTTGGCGGATGGGTCGGGCTCTAGTGTGGGATGCTACCTGTGTTGACACATTAGCAGTCTCCCATCTACCAAATACAAGCCGTGGCGCTGGTTTGGCTGCGTCAAGCGCAGAAAATAATAAAACAAAAAAATATAGCCTGATCGACTCCCGGTATCATTTTGTACCGTTCGGAGTCGAGACATTAGGTTCATGGGGTCCCAACGCTATCTCTTTGCACAGGCAAATTGCTAAGAGGCTAGCTGACGTCAGTGGTGACCCAAGGCAGCTACCTCGCACAGCGAATTAGTATTGCCATTCAGCGAGGTAATGCTGCCAGCATTTTGGGCACCTTACCACATGGACCATTTTTATAATTTTATTTTATTTTCCCTTTTTTATACTTTTTATTTTATTATATATGTCGCAGCTAGCAACACTAAACGGAACGCCAGCGCGCCCTCTAGCGGTGTTTCACGTCAAACAAGGTTTTGGCGCGCTCGGCAGAGTCGTGGCGGTCAGCGACGCTTCATCGGAGCTCACTTTCGGTCGAGTCGTCGTGCTGTGAGGATCTACGTCACGGAACTGCCCTGCGTCACGTTTAGTGTACCTAGTGCCTACAAAATTAGAATCAATCAATCTAAATTAGAATCAATAACGGCTGTTTGTGAAGTCTGCAATAAAGTTTGATTAATCATCACGTCTATCTATTTGCACGATCGCCTATTTTGCCCACATGATGTCTGATGGTTCGGTACTTAGAAAATCCGTGACGATCCTACATCAGAAGCGGGATCAAATCGTGCAAATGAGATTCAAGGCGTGCGATACGTGGGCAGTTCTGTCAACGAAGTTTTCATCAACGTCGCAAATCAAGTGCCATGTGGTGATGGTAGCAAACTCGGACACCAGCAAGCGGGAAAACCAACATCGCCGACTACTACGAGCGTCCATCAAAACCAGAAACTCGGCGGCAGCACTTGTGGCACACGCGGCTACATCGCCAGCCGCTGCGGCGCCGGCGGGTTCGCACTACGGGCCTCGGCGGAGAAACGAGTCAACGTGTGTGAGATGGCATCCCCGTCCGGATCATTAAATCATTTGGTGAGCATTGTCCTTTTTGATTCTAGTGTCCAATATTCGTTTTAAAGAAAGCGTAGAAGTACATTTCAAGGCAAACTTTTTAATTAGGTAATTTATTTAGTTACTATTGGTAGTAAAAATGTGAATAGTAAGTCTGTGTCAGGTAGAAATAATTAATTTCGCGATCGAGAATGTGTTCCACGTTTTACCCGATGCTTTGTTACGTAATTCGCGTAGTGAAATTTTAAATGGTCGTGATATTTTAAAGAACGGGATTGTTGTAATGTTGCGTGACTGCGGATGAATTCACGAGTACCTACATTTACGAAAAATTTTGTAAACTCGAGTGAATTGACGGATTAGTGTGTTCGTGAATATTTAAAACAATACTATGGCTTTTTAATAACTGTTTTTTCTACCCTTAATGGTAATACTGGCGACTACTGGCTAGTTGCAGATTAGATTAGTGGGCCTTAGCCGTACGATACAAAGACGTCCTTTTCGAAGTTTTGTGACTTCAAAGATAGTAGTTAAAATATCTGCCTCCATCTTTTTACTACAGGCTCGTGTTAGGGAAATGCCAGAGGGCCAAGTACCGATTAAGATTGTGTTGGTAGTAATGAGATAAATGATGATGCTGAATCTAGTTGATGCACAGGTTCACGATTCGATGGATCGGAGACTGTACCAGAATGTCGTAGCCGTAGCCTAGTAGAAATCGGTGTCTGCTCTATATGAGTAGTCCGTGGGTAGGCGGTGGGCGGCAGTTCTGGGTGGTGCAGTCGGATCTTGCCTTGTAGCGAAGATCATAGAATCAAAGGTAGACTGTGGCTTCCCGTGGGGAAGAATGGTTACTGATGATTGTGTTTGAGCTATTGTGATAGCTGGTGATCGCGAATGTGCAACCTGGTGCTTAAAAATGGATGGTTTTAATGTGGTTTTTAATCTTAATGAATCTCAATGGTGCTTGGACTTGGTGGTTTAGCTTCTGTAAACACTTCTAAGGCTATCTGATTTGACTCTTTATGACATTAAGTTACATTTGAGAAGTTAATATGACAATACCGAATGTTTTATTCCTGGGAGGAAATACTTAGGGTCAAAAGCAGGATTGGCCGAACGGAAACTGTGCTGGTTTTTCTTCTTGTTACAGATTAACACACGAGGACGTGTGTCTCTCAGGATGGCCGTGTCGCAGCTAGCAACACTAAACGGAACGCCAGCGCGCCCTCTAGCGGTGTTTCACGTCAAACAAGGTTTTGGCGCGCTCGGCAGAGTCGTGGCGGTCAGCGACGCTTCATCGGAGCTCACTTTCGGTCGAGTCGTCGTGCTGTGAGGATCTACGTCACGGAACTGCCCTGCGTCACGTTTAGTGTACCTAGTGCCTACAAAATTAGAATCAATCAATCTAAATTAGAATCAATAACGGCTGTTTGTGAAGTCTGCAATAAAGTTTGATTAATCATCACGTCTATCTATTTGCACGATCGCCTATTTTGCCCACATGATGTCTGATGGTTCGGTACTTAGAAAATCCGTGACGATCCTACATATAGTTTATAGTCCTTAAGTTGTATATATTATTTCATAGATGTATATTTTAGTTTAAATTTTATTCTATTAATTGTTTTTTTATCACATGTGAACAACATAATTACAATTGACTTTCACTCAAAAAAAAAAAAAATTAAGTATTTATGGGAGACGCCCCGTCATAATCGTTGTCTGGTACTTCGTAACACAAAGAAGATAATATACCTTGTACCGATGTACATATAAATTGAGTAATAAATTGAGTACCTTAATATATTTAATATTCATCGGACCCATATTTACATTTTCATCACATTATCTTTGTTTTTCCATGCTTTCATTTCCTTTTCCCATCCAAAGATTGCGGGTTCTTGCTGAATTCTTACTCTTTATTTGAGTCTGTTTGCTGTAAACACAAACATAGAGTTAATCATAGATTCTATCTACCATAACACAGTTCGTATTTTCTCCCTAAAAAGTCGTACTGTAGACATTAAACTATAGGCATTACCTGCCTTTCTACTCTTCTTATACTTTTACACTGTATTTTTGGTTCATTGTTGTTTTCTAATCCTTTTTGAACAATATTTATTGTGAATCTAAAAATGTCAAACTTTCAAAGCTCTGTTATTCTACTTTTCTGTACATAATACTGTAAAAATAGCTGTGTTTTACCTTTGTTTGCAATTTTCCTTTAATTTGCATTGGGTGATGATTCGTTTTCCTTATTCATTAAATAATTTGCTTGATTTTTGTCATTTTTTTTATCTTTATTGACATGGTTGTTATGACAATATCTTTCAAAGTCTGACAACTTCTATCAAAGTTTATTACTTTTTCGGGTTTAATCCTCTTTAAACCATCAGTATTCATGTTCTATTCTTGAACCTACCTCGTTCTAAATTTGAACGGCCCAGGCCCCTATATAAGCCTGTACTTTTTTCATTCATTCATTCGATTCCGAGTTCTAATCTCGAACAGTTCTAATAGTTCACCAAGTTCCAACACTCTACATTTTCCTCAAGAAGTCTTGAAGAACCGCCGGTGACTACTGAAACGCCTCCTCGCGCTAAGGGAGGGACCGGACACATTTCCGGAGGAGGATCCAAGTCCATATTGAGACTGCAGTAACACCTCCTCGCTCTAGGGGAGGGACCTGTCTCCTTCTCGGAGGAGGATCCGAGTCCATATTGAGACTGTAGTAACACCTCCTCGTTCTAGGGGAGGGACCTGTCTCCTTCTCGGAAGAGGATCCGAGACCAAGTACTTCTGGCACTCCAACTGATCATAACATTTTCTACATAGTTCCCGATACCCTCATCACCGCCGAGAGCTACTACATCACTGCCGAGAGCTACTACTTCACTGCCGAGAGCTACTACTTCACTGCTGAGAGCTACTACTTCACTGCTGAGAGCTACTTATTCACGGCGCCTGACACTGCTGCACATCGGCGTCGCTGTTACCTCTGCTGTGTCGACCCTGCACTCCGACTCCGCCCTCTGCTGCCTCCAGGATATAGAAGATCTGAAGACACTTACTCACGCCCACTGCACTCTTCTTACACACATACATTCACTCATCACCTTTTTTTTCACTAAGCGGTATTGTAAATATTATTTTTATTTTTATATAAATTCTGTTCCCCTCTTTTACCTCTTTTTTTAATCTTCTTCCTTCACATTTGTCGCTTCACGACAACCTTACCACGAAACCAGACAATTGGTGTGTTGTCTGGCGCATATTTATATTTATCACAAATCAAGGTGTCAGTCTCACAATAAGTATTTCGCCCTAAAAATCCACAAAATGTATGAAATCGTTTCAAAGAGTTCTAGTCCAATCAATGAAGCTTTTGTCACCCGAATAATTCCCCCGTCGTTGAAACTTGGCACATAGTAAAAATAAGTAATACAGATTATAGATATACAATAATCCAATGTTTTTTTTTACGAGAAGTTAGGTATTTATACCTAAACCTATATAACCTATATATACTATACCTGGTTGCACCCGCAATCAATTAAAAACGAATAAATCATTGTTTATGTTTGTTTAGTTTACAGTTCTCATATTATTTACTTTGTTACTTAAACACCTCACAAAATATTAAAGTAAACAAATTAAACAAATTAAAGTACAAAGGCTTCTTGCTTATGCAGATTGCGGGGGAGGAACCAACTGTATTTTGATTTCCATTGAATCTATAGGTAATGAGGCAGCCATATTTTTCATTCATCAGATCGTTAGTGTATGTTCTACCTAGATTTTATTAGAAAAAAAAAACGTGCTTTAATTTTATTTAATCAAATGTAATTTTTAATTGATATTCATTATTTGTAATTTTATTTTTTTATTATTATTATTATGGATGCTATTGTCCGATATAAAGAAAGTCATTCATTCATTCAATATGCTCCGATAACTTCTATGAACATATTTTACAACAATCCTGATTTACACCAAACCCAGCTCAAACGACGCAGAAAAACTTGCTGATCACAACACAACTAAGTTAAGACCAATATCTGTCAAAGTGTCGCTTAAGCCTTTTGCTTTTCCACCGTCGTTTACTTATTTCTTGGTCCATCTTTTCATTTCATTTCTCGTTAAATTCTTTACGTAATTATTATATTGCGTTGAGTCGTTGTCCTCTGATTGGTCAAGTAGGTAACTGAGATGAACGAAAACTGAAATGTCTTTCTTTGTACAGAATGACTTTTAAGGACCGCGCGCTAAATACCGTCACAATAATTGAGTAATAGTCCTACTACTATTATAAAGGCGAAAGTTTGTAAGTATGGATGTATGGATGTATGGATGTTTGTTACTCTTTCACGTAAAAACTACTGAATGGATTTGAATGAAACTTTACCACAATATAGCTTATACATCAGAATAACATATAGGCTACAATTTTTGAGGTTTCTAATGTGAGGTCGTAAAAAAACACATTTTTTGCGCTTACATTGCAAACGCTGACTGAATCCTACAAGATAGATCAAAACAATGTACTACAGTATTGTACAACTTAAAAAGGTCTCCAAAAAAGTCCGTGATGTTATATGTTTATCTCTTAGGAATAACCCACAATAACCATTTTTTATCCTTTACTTTGTACGAGAAATAATGGCTTATTTACGAAGCGATTTTAAGCAATACAGTATTAATCCTTATCCAATTAAGTATCTTAAATACATTGTGCATTTAATAAAGATCAATATGGCTTTTTACAGCATGTAAATTCAATAAATATTTTCGAAGATATCACAGATTTAAAATGCAGAGTCATAGCAATTTCGGCGATAAATACCGTTTCGGTGATAAATACAGTTGAAAAGCTTTATCTTACCACTAACATGCGAGTCCAGTTATTCAGCGATGTCGAATCAGGAGCATATGCTCAAAAACTGCTAGAAATTGGTGAAGGCCACCTAAACACCGACCAAGAAGGTATGGTTCTTTTCACACAGCAATTTTGTCATGCTGTGGAGACAGAAAACGAACTTATTGAACAAGTTTTTCCGAATCTGCAACAAAATATTCTTGACGAAAATTGGTTGTGTGAAAGGACCATATTGGCACCAAAAAATGAGACTGTTGCGAAAATAAATAAAAAAATCTTGGCCGAAATAAACAGCGAAACATCAGTGTATATTTCCATTGACACAGTTATGTCATCCGATGACACTACAAGTTATCCCGTAGAGTTCCTAAACTCTCTAGAGTTGTCCGGGGTGCCATCACACAAGTTAGAATTAAAGGTTGGTGTACCCGTTTTGTTAATGCGTAACCTGGATGCGCCAAGATTATGCAACGGTACTCGGTTGCGAGTTACCGAATTAGGAAGGCATATAGTGAAGGCTACAATTTTAACTGGAGAAGCCAAGGGAGACAATGTTCTTATACCGCGCATCCCAATCATACCCAACAACTTGCCATTCAATTTTAAACGCCTGCAGCCTGTCGATTCATGATGTACAACTCGACTCTGATCCATATATGCGGCATATATGGGCGTTCGCTTGAGTAGAAAAATTGGTATTCACAAACTCACATCGAATCTAGCGCTGTTCGCACCAAACGGCGTGAGTTGAAACTAATCCTGGGCGAATTATTTGACACGTTCCTATGGATTTTGACGTGTTTGGCAGCTGTCAAATCACAGCCTCCCAAAGCTGCAGACTCGATTCAGTCGATGTCACAGTAAAGTAGGGTCAAGTAGTATTTAGAAAAAAAAATTGGTGAAAGTAACCACTTTTAGCACTCTTTTATCGGATCCTTGAAGGCAATAAAAATGACAGACCGTTGAAATTAGGGTTTTTTTCTTGGAAAATATCGCATAATTTATATGACTTATTAAGATTACGTTTCAAACACGAAATTCGGTATTTAGGCCTTTAGATAAATAAGAAAAGCCTATCAACTTGCTACCGGAACTAATTCCAACAGCAACGGGCACAAAAAGTTATGTCTTTATAGCCAATATCAACGCGACATGGACTAGGTATTTTAATAAGATGAAATAAGAAATCCAAATTTGCGCACGAGCTGGATTTGAACCAGCAACTTTTGGCTAACAAACCAGGCTAACAATTAATATGAAATTTTAGATTTCTTAATTCATCTTGTTAGAATAAAAATAACATCATAGAGATATTTTAATTAGATTTTTATTTTATTTTTATTTCATACATGATAGCGCTCAAAAACATAAAACATTGCACTGTGTCTACTGACTATAAACTGCACTGTGAATACAAACATCACCGTATTCACAACTTCACTGTGAGATCCGTCCGTGACAGAGTTCTGTCAAAATTATCAGGACGTCAATACCTATTTGTAGAAAAATAGATTTTTGCATTAAAACGAATAATATTTCGTGCAAATCTGGCCATCACTAACCTAAAAATAATGCCATATAAGAATCCGATTGAGCTTGTGGTAGGTACTCTGCGTCGTCGAGAGTCCTGTAGCCGCCACAGTAATACGAGCCGGATCTCGGAGAATAATTTTGCGAAATACAAGTTTTCTCCAAAAATACTGCCTGAGCGAGCATCAAGTTTACACGGAGCAGTAATTAACAACTTTTTTTAACGGATAATCCTCGTGGTGTGGATTCCCAAAGAGAATGAAGATATGTTAATCCAACTTTTATGGTAAGGGCCAACTCTAACCAAAGGTACCGAATAGAAGGGCTAGAGCCTATACAATACTTTGGATAAGAAGTAAGCACGTGATACGTGTAATCAATCACTTTGTAAAATTCGTAGGTATATGAAATAACCTATATGTATCGTTTGCTGTTGTTTCAGATTCTATGTAGGTACAATACATTGGAATTAGAGGGAGTATAATACAAAATACAGCCCAGTGTTAAATATCGTTTCGTTTGTCTTCAATATACAGATGCCACGTCCTTACTTTCAAGATGAAAACTTTATTATTTGTGCCAACGTAAAGAGCGAAAGAGCTAGAGGAAGTACCCCACTAAAATTATTAGACTAACTGTCGGACTACATAGAGCACTTCCTATAGGTTTGATGAAGTGATCTATATTGCTACTAACCCCAAGAAATAGAGACCAAACAAACCGCTAAGGGCAGTTGATGCATGTTGACCATGAGCTTCGTGATGCAGGATAAAATAAGTGTGAAATATTTATTATTATAAATAACATAATAAATAAGAGCCATTTATCCAATTATTTTTTCATTTATACAGGTACTTAGATGTAGGAACTGCATTAACTACAGAACGTGCCAAATGCTGTTTTTCTTTTCCACAAGTTTTCCACTGTTCATCTGGTTTATGCACGTTCCTTTTGTTCCATTTGTTTTCACTGACCTACGGAGCTGAGACGTGGACACTCACGATAGGACTGGTCCGCCAGTTCAAAGTCGCTCAGCGAGCTATGGAAAGAGCTATGCTCGGAGTCTCTCTGAAGGATAGGATTCGTAACGAATGCATCCGACAGAGAACCAAAGATATCGACATAGCTCAAAGAATTAGCAAGCTGAAGTGGCAATGCTGGATGCGCCAAGCCGAAGACAGGGCGCTATGGCGCTCATTGGGGGAGGCCTATGTCCAGCAGTGGACTAATATAGGCTGATGATGATGATGATGATGATGATGATGTTTTCACTTTGAGATCATTAGTATTCGAGCTACTGAAGGACTCATACAATGCAATTTATTCATGCTAATTTAAATGAATATGGAGTACCAAATGATGAGCAAATAAAGTATCACTCTGATTTGAGCGAGTGCAGCGCGTAGTAAGTAGCACACGCAAGGACGCGTAGCCCGCCCCCACACCACGCGCTTAGCCCTCTCAAATTTCCGAAACAGTATTAAAGACATGATTTTAAACATTGTTTATTAAAGACATGATTGAAATATTTTTTTTACTATTTGTAGGCTAAACTGAGGCTTGACCTGGAAGTCATGCTGGATTTAAAAGACACTGATCATGTAATTTTTTGATGAGAGATTTTTAGTTTTCTTTGGTACAGATCAAAACCTCATTTTTCATACCTTTTTTTATTTACTCTATGGTTAAATACACCTGTCATTTGCTCTCGCTCACCTTCTCGACTCACCTCGCCCTCGCCTTGTGATGTCACGGTTATGCATGCAAAAACTAACTTTACGGATTTACGTTTAAAACACTTTTTACTGTAATGCATTTTTGCGATTCAGAACATCGACTGAGTCGAGTTGAAATACATACGTGACATTGTCAAATAAATTTTAACGTCAAAAGCTATTTTCAAGCATATTATTTTAATTTTCAGCTTTATTCATCATATTATTTCTTCAACTCTAGCCAGCACAAACCAAAAAATAATATCCTTGAAGATGCCAATCGAGTAAATCATGCTCCGTCGTCAAGACGCTAAGGGAGTACTTGCTGAGCATATTGTGCTAGGTACTATGTCCGTTGAACTCTTCGAAATGATTTCATACATTTTGTGGATTTTTAAGGTGAAATACTTATTGAGAGAGTGACAACTTGATTTGTGATAAATATAAATATGCGCCAGACAACACACCAATTGTCTGGTTTCGTGGTAAGGAATATTATCTTCCTTGTGTTACGAAGTACCAGACAACGATTATGACGGAGCGTCTCCCATAAATACTTAAATACATATAAAATCCATTAAGTGATCTGTATTGCAACCAACGACTGCCAGAAATAAGGGAACCTAACAAACCGGGCAGGTTAAGCATGGTGGAAGATCATGATTTTCATGATAAAGGATCAGCCACATAAAAGAGAGGGATAGCGTGAATGCTTAGGCATATCATATCTATTATAAATAATATATTTATTCTAATGTAACAACAATTTTATTTGTTCTGTTTTAAGTATAAATCTACACTAATATTATAAAGAGGAAAACTTTGTTTGTTTGTTTGTTTGTTTGTTTGTTTGTTTGATTGTAATGAATAGGCTCATAAACTACTGGACCGATTTTGAAAATTCTTTCACCATTCGAAAGCTACATTATCCACGAGTAATATAGGATATACTTAATTTTGAACAAAAATAGGGTTCCGTAAGATATTAGGGTTTTTCGGACACAAGGTGTAAAAAATCAACCAAAACAGTTACTTATTTTGCGTACCCTGCCTAAACTATTAAAGATAGAACCATATAATGTTCAAAGTAATTGTAGATCTTATAAATATCTACAAAAAAGTCCGCGACATACTATACCTATCTATGTCGGGTGAGGCACAAGAACCATTTTTTTTATTGAAAAATCTTGATTATTTTTTGGACTACATTTAAACGCGTTTATTTTACTCATGCTATTAATCCTTATCAAAATCTACATCTACATCTACACTAATATTATCTACACTAATATTATAAACAGGAAAACTTTGTTTGTTTGTTTGTTTGTTTGTTTGATTGTAATGAATATCTACACTAATATTATAAAGAGGAAAACTTTGTTTGTTTGTTTGTTTGATTGTAATGAATATCTACACTAATCTACATCTACACTAATATTATAAAGAGGAAAACTTTGTTTGTTTGTTTGTTTGTTTGTTTGATTGTAATGAATAGGCTCATAAACTACTGGACCGATTTTGAAAATTCTTTCACCATTCGAAAGCTACATTATCCACGAGTAATCTACACTAATATTATAAAGAGGAAAACTTTGTTTGTTTGTTTGTTTGTTTGTTTGTTTGATTGTAATGAATAGGCTCATAAACTACTGGACCGATTTTGAAAATTCTTTCACCATTCGAAAGCTACATTATCCTCGAGTAATATAGGATATATTTGATTTTTAACAAAAATAGGGTTCCGTAAGATATTAGGGTTTTTCGGACACAAGGTGTAAAAAATCAACCAAAACAGTTACTTATTTTGCGTACCCTGCCTAAACTATTAAAGATAGAACCATAAAATGTTCTAAGTAATTGTAGATCTTATAAATATCTACAAAAAAGTCCGCGACATACTATACCTATCTATGTCGGGTGAGGCACAAGAACCATTTTTTTTATTGAAAAATCTTGATTATTTTTTGGACTACATTTAAACGCGTTTCATTTACTCATGCTATTAATCCTTATCAAAATTAATTATTTCATCACTAAGTACAGTTAATGTAAATAATATTTGGTCTTTAAATGATTAAAATTAGACGTTTGGTTCTGAAGTTATAGCGATATTAATTTGGACGTTTGGTTCTGAAGTTATAGCGAAATTAAAATACATATTACGATTTCTGCTGCACGGCCGGCCCGTTGCGAAGTAGGCTTTACCAAGGCCCGGTGAGCGTGTGGGAGGGGGAGTTTAGATCTATGAGTAAGGTACCCGCGCGGCGCGATTTTCAGTAAAAATTTCTTTCGCACTCACGATAAACAAATCCCTGGGCCAAACATTCAAATTAGTAGGAATTTATTTACGAAAAGAATGTTTTACGCATGGGGTCGGGGCTCCCGAGCATCAGTATATTTTGTTACCAGAAAATAATGTAACGTCAAATGTTGTGTATAGAGAAGCTCTACAATAATAGCTTAAGTTTTCTATCCTAAAACAACGGGTTGCACTCCGGGACTTAACAACTAACACCCACAGAAAGAAAATCTGTTCAGCCTGCGGATAGTAACTGCTTCGTCGAAGTTAGTGTCGGTGTCTGTGAATTGACATGGGAATCATTTGTTTGCTGACCGTGTCTTTCCTGGGTAGCCTTTTTGCAGCGGTAACCGACATTCACGCGGGCGGAGCCGCGGGCGACCGCTAGTACTTTATATATTTTTTTATGTTCGGTGGTCTTAGTAAATAAACATATTTTTATTTGATTGACAGTGTCAAAATTTGATTTTATTGAGTGTTGCAATTTCAAAAATCACGGTTCAGTTTTCACAAGCCAAATTACCTATGGTTATTACCTATGGTGTATCCACATTCCACAACGCCCGGCGGCATGTGCTGGCGGTCGTGCCGGCGGCCACACCGCTTATGCTTTATACAAATTATTTTTGACGAAGCATAATACAGTTCATGACGTATACCGCCGGCAAAGCTGATTTGGATGTGTGGATGCACCATTACAATTTATGTGGGCAAATGGGACGTTTTAGTTGTGATTTACAACTTTTGTAAATTACGTGATTATTGGTCTCTCTCTACCCTGTCTCATTTCCAATGTTCATAAACTATACTAGATTATTTGGAGTTTTTAATAAATTATACTTAAATTAATTTTTAGTTCAAGTTCAGGTTTTTCAGATGAGCAATTAAAACCTTATTTCACTTTTTATTTCAAGTTTTTGCTCTATGGTTTGACAAAACTTCGTATACTAAGTTGAAGTATGTATGTTTGTTTGTTGTAAATAATAAAGACCAATTTTATCTTTACGCAAAAAGTATACAGCTGATGATGACTTTCTACATATTTAGAAACAATAAAAAATAAAATAATACACCTGCGAGTGCTGCTACATTGATGGCAGTACAAGCATCCTTGAAAGTCACCAGTGGGTAAAACCGCGTGACATTGCTAGTTGTAATTTAATTTAGCGACGATGTTGTGAATACCACGCATCACTGGGATCTGTCCATCGCGGTTGTCAGTCTGTCCGTGATCTATTTGTGACTAGTCAGCTACGAGCTTTTCACGGCGATCTGGCCGTGAGTTTACACGTTGAATTGACCTGCAGTTCCCATTAAAAGTCGCATTTTCAATGACGATCAACAAATCGCAGGGTCAAACCTTGAAGGTAGCAGGCGTACATTTGGGCACGCCATGTTTTTCTCACGGTCAGCTCTATGTGGCTTGCTCACGTGTTTCCAAAGCGAAGAATCTGCATGTTTATGCTGAAGGAAAAATATCGTTAAATGTAGTTTATAGGAGCATACTGCAGTAGCTACCTATAGACCTATGATTAGGGCTCTGCAGTGCTTAGTTACCGTATTTCTTACTTATTACTAGACTAGACGGGACGAACCTGAAGTCCACGCGAACGAAGTCGCGGGCAAAAGCTAGTATACTATAGTTATACTATAGCTATGGAGTGCGCGGGCGCCGAAATACAATAGACGGCATTTTAGAATCCTCAATCATCCATCACAGCCGACTACAAGCCTTCCGCTTATGAAAATAAGAACTACTTTCGCCCGACAGAAATCGCAATAAACACACGCCGCGTTCCAGACTCCGCTGTCAGTCGTCCGCCAAAATAAGCCTTACGTCCTTACATATAAGGACTGAATTCGACTGGCAAATAATCACTGCAAAAACACAATATTTTGTAAAAAAAAGTAAAAAGAACTCATAAGATATGTTCTTATGAGTTCTTTTTACTTTTTTTTACAAAATATTGTGTTTTTGCAGTGATTATTTGCCAGTCGAATTCAGTACATACAAATAAATAACATACGATGTGATGCACTGGGATTAGAACCCGTGTGCCCAAGTTCCAAGACCACCTAAGTTAGCTGCAGGGCTATCGCGGGTGACAGCCATTACCTACAAACACTTGCATCATTTTTTTATACAGAAAGACTGACTGTAGTACGTTTTAGATATGAGCACACGCATCACTGCACTGCCGCGCGCCCGGTCGGTTCTAAGTGGCGGTAATATTCACTATTACTATTACCCATTAATGATATTTTAAAAACTTGGTATTTAGTGGAATTTTAATTGGATTATTGAAAAATCTACTGCAATAGAGCGACCCCTAACTAAGAAACGCATTTCATTTGCCTGAGCAATTATTCACGAGCCATAATTAAGTAATAATAAGAATTGTAATATTGTAAAGAAAAATGTTTTGGATAACTTATTAAAGCTACTTATATACGTAAATAAAACCATATTAAAGAACAAAAATGAGCAGAGAATTTTTTTCGGTAGAAGTTATAGAGCAAAATGCAAAAAGTTTAATTTTGAGTATCTCGGAAATCGAAAAAATATTGGATTCTTATTCTTACCTATTCTAACTTATACATACATACGTATACACGAACAATTTCAGACTGAGATTTTTTTCACAGAGAGGTATGAACGATTTCCATGTTTAGGTATAAATACCTAACTTCTCGTAAAAAAAAAACATTGGATTGTTGATTATTGTATATCCATCTGTATTACTTATTTTCACTATGTGCCAAGTTTCAACGACGGGAGAATTATTCGGATGTTTCCATGTTTCCATACAACGAATCTCCTCGTTGATTGGGCTATTCAACGGACATAGTATCTAGCACAATATGCTCTAGAAAATCTGCAAGTACTCCCTTAGCGTCTTCACGACGGAGCAATGATTTACTCGATTGGCAACTTCAAGGATATTATTTTTTGGTTTGTGCTGGCTTGAGTTGAAGAAATAATATGATGAATTTACAGCCGAAAATTAAATATGCTTGAAAATAGCTTTTGACGTAAAAATTTATTTGACAATGTCACTTATGTATTTCAACTCGACTCAGTCGATGTCCTGAATCGGAAAAATGCGTTACAGTAAAAAGTGTTTTAAACGTTAATGCGTAAAGTTAGTTTTTGCATGCATAACCGTGACATCACAAGGCGATAGGCGAATAGCGAGGGCGAGGTGAGTCGAGAAGGTGAGCTGAATCATCTGAACAGCAGGTCAATTCAACGTGTAAACTCACGGCCAGATCGCCGTGAAAAGCTCGTAGCTGACTGGTCACAAATAGATCACGGACAGACTGACAACCGCGATGGACAGATCCCAGTGATGCGTGGTATTCACAACATCGTCGCTAAATTAAATTACAACTAGGAATGTCACGCGGTTTTACCCACTGGTGACTTTCAAGGACGCTTGTACTGGCATCAATGTAGCAGCACTCGCAGGTGTATTATTTTATTTGTTATTGTTTCTAAATAGGTAGAAAGTCATTATCAGCTGTATACTTTTTGCGTAAAGATAAAATTGGTCTTTATTATTTACAACAAACAAACATACATACTTCAACTTAGTATACGAAGATTTGTCAAACCATAGAGCAAAAACTTGAAATAAAAAGTAAAATAAGGTTTTAATTGCTCATCTGAAAAACCTGAACCTGAACCAAAAATTAATTTATTATAAACTCCAAAAAAATCTAGTATAGTTTATAAACATTGGAAATGAGACAGGGTAGAGAGAGACCAATTCACGTAATTTACAAAAAAAGTTGTAAATCACAACTAAAACGCCCCATTTGCCCACATAAATTGTAGTGGTGCATCCACACATCCAAATCGGCTTTGCCGGCGGTATACGTCATGAACTGTAAGATACTTTAATATAATGCTTCGTCAAAAATAATATGTATAAAGCATAAGCGGTGTGGCCGCCGGCACGACCGCCAGCACATGCCGCCGGGCGGTGTGGAATGTGGATACACCATAGGTAATAACCATAGGTAATTTGGCTCGTGAAAACTGAACCGTGATTTTTGAAATTGCAACACTCAATAAAATCAAATTTTGACACTGTCAATCAAATAAAAATATGTTTATTTATTATGACCACCGAACATAAAAAAATATAAAGTATTTAAACTTAAAACAGAACAAATAAAATTATTGTTACATTAGAATAAATATATTATGTAGAGGTATAATAGATATGAATGCCTAAGCATTCACGCTATCCCTCTTTTTATGTGGCTGATCCTTTATCATGAAAATCATGATCTTCCACCATGCTTTACCTGCCCGGTTTGTTAGGTTCCCTTATTTCTGGCAGTCGTCGGTTGCAATACAGATCACTTCATGGATGTTATATGTATTTAAGTATTTATGGGAGACGCCCCCGTCATAATCGTTGTCTGGTACTTCGTAACACAAGGAAGATAATATTCCTTACCACGAAACCAGACAATTGGTGTGTGTCTGGCGCATATTTATATGTATAGGTTTATAGACATTTATTCTCATAAAAACATTTAGTTCAATTACAATGAGAATTACTTAAGCTAAAACTTAGTAAATAGATAGCCCTGGAGCTGAGCAATTGGGTAAATATGAGTTATGATTATTATTATTCATATAATAGTTATTGTTAAAGCAACTGGTTTATGTACAAAGTTCAAAGTACAAAGTTCATAGCGAAATTAATAGATGGCGCCACCTACCACTTACATCGCAGTTCGACTTGGGTTTTTCTGATGACTAGGTCAGAGGCATAATGTTTTTGTATGAGGAACTAAGAGAAATAGAATGGGTTGAGAAGTACATCAGTTTGAGTTCACTTGGTGGTTTTATTTTCGGAGCAGAGGACAAACTTATTCAGTTATAATGAAGTGTTCGCAATCTTCTTTGAGAGTGGAAGACTTTATAATAACGTATGGACATATTCCTTCATTTTATTCTTAAAAATGTTAAAGTTAGTACATTCTTTTATTTTGTTGGGTAATTTGTTATACATCTGAACACCTTCAAAAAATAAAGTCTTTTTTCCGTAGTTCGCACGAGCCTTATTGAGAATAAGTTTATGTTTATTTCTTAAATTATGTAGGTTTGCTTTTTGTTTCAAGTGTATGTTTGATTGTATAGAATTTGTTATAATTTTGTAAACTAGAATACACGTTGCGTATGTATATAGTTGTTTTATATTTAAGATTTTAGTTTTTTCATAAATTTCTTTTGTTGGTGTTAAGTAATCAAAATGATTTAGTACTTTTACAATTTTGTTTTGTGTTTGTTTCAGCGGCTGAACCCCATATTTCTATTAAGTAATTTAAGTGTGATTTTACGAGTGAATTATAAATTATTTTATGTACGTTATTAGGAATACAGTGTGATGACTTTCGGAGTGCGCCTAATAATGATGTTAATTTTGATTTCACATGATCTATGTGCACTTTCCACGTTATTTTGTCATCTAGCCATAATCCAAGATATTTTTCTTTGTCTGTTTGCTTAATAATTTCACCATTGATTGTGAGAGGGCTAAATTCAGGTATTGGCTTATTTTTAGCAGCGAAAATCATGAAAGAAGTTTTTTTTGTATTAATTGTTAAGAGGTTATATTTTAACCACTCATTAAGATTATTTAGATCTCTTTGGGCGCTTGACATTATATTTGGTATGGAGTTGTCGAAGTAAAAAAGGCATGTGTCATCTGCATAAAGTGTCAAGTTACCGGCCAATCCGATGTTGGTAATATTATTAAGATAAATTATGAAAAATAATGGACCAAGTATAGATCCCTGGGGAATACCGTAGGTCATATTTCGTTGTGAACTAACATAATTATCAATCTTGTTTACTTGACGCCTGTTATGTAGGTAAGATGTAAACATGGATAAAGCTGCCCCTGTGATGCCTATGTTTTGTAATTTCTGTAGTAACTTCTTATGGCTTACAGTGTCAAACGCCTTTTTCATATCAATAAATATACCTACTGCATAATTTTTTTGGTCTATATTGGTTTTTATTTTAGTCACTAAGTCTATAGTAGCTGTAATTGTGCCTGAATTTGATCGAAATCCATATTGTTCCGAAATAAAGATTTTTTTTTCTATCAAGTAGTCGTTCAACCGATTATACAACACTCTTTCAAAAATTTTGGATAAAACTGGCAAGACTGATACCGGACGATAATTGCTTGGGTCTGCTTTGCTGCCTGACTTGTAGATTGGACTAACTTTTGCGAGCTTAAGCGAGTCTGGAAAAGTACCGCGTGACATGCACTCGTTAATACAGTTAGTTAATCTTTCTGCAATTACGCTCTTCAGACATTTAATCGCCTTGGTGGTGATGCCATCTAGCCCAGAACTAGTGTTGGTATGCAGCTTATCAACAATCTTTTCAACTTCGGTGATAGTGCAAGGCGTAAAATTACTTAGTGATACATCATGAATGTAGTTTTCTTCATACATCAAAGTATTACCCGAATTTGAATGATATTTATCTGGGATTTCGTTTGCTAGATCTTCACCTATGGATGCGAAATACGAGTTGAAAAGTTCACAAATTGCGTCACATTCTGTAATTACAAGCCCTGAACTCGTTATCAGCTTGGATGGAGAAAGGTTTGTCTTTAATTTATTTTGCGCTAGACAGTTAATGAGTTCCCATGTTTTTTTCGGTTTGTTATAATTATCTTGAAACAACTTATAATAGTATTTAGATTTTTCTTTTTTTATAAGCGTTTTTACTATTTTTTGTTCTTTTTTAAATTGTCTTTGCAATTCTTCATCACATGATTTTTTCGTCTGTTCCCAAAGTTTATTTCGTAGATTAATTGCATTTATTATATTTTTTGTTATCCAGTCATCTTGTGGAGAGTATAAATATTTCATTTTATCTAGTTTATTTGTATTTATTTGTCCAAGTAAAAAAGCATTGAAATATTCAAAATCGTTATTACAATTAAGGTATTCAGCATTTAATGTGTTTGTGTATAGTTTTTTATAATCGAGTGCCTGATATTTTACTTTGTTAGGTATTTTCGGTTTAACACTACTTATTTCTAAAAATATGTGTTTGTGGTCTGATAATGCAGATTCTATTATAGACATACTAAAATAATGATTGGTAATATTTGTACAAATATGATCTAAAATGCTGTTGGTTTCCATGGTCTTACGTGTACTGTAGTTCTCAGCAACTTTATTTACTATCTCGTAGCCGGATTCTTGTATCTCCTGTAGGTATTGGTTGACATAGATGTCTGGAGTAGTTGTTTTTAAAAGGTCTATATTCATATCACCAATCACATTGATCTTTTACGTTTTTCAAGTTGCGATGAGAAGATGTCTAAAAAGTCTCTTACATTTGTTTCTCCGGGTTTGTAAATGGCGCCAATGTTCAGTGAAAGTTTTTCTATATAAATCCATAAATAATGGTTACCGTCCTTAGTCAGACTTTCTGTTACTTCATGCTTAATGCTATTATGGATATAAACAGAAACACCCCCTCCTCTGCAGTCATCTCTGAAATTGTAGTTATGCGTGTAGTTTGGTAGTTGGTATAATTTCGCGTCACTCTCAGACTTAAACCATGTTTCCGTACAAATTACAACGTGAGTAGTTTTAGGTATGGCCTTTAGTATGCATTGAAGTTCCTCAAATTTGCCAGCCGTACACATGCTGCGCATATTGGCATAGAAAAATCTCAGCGATGACGATTTTAGTGGTATGCTTTCATATTTTTTAACAAGATGATGACATTGATGACTATGCTTCTCGGTATTGTGAAAATTTTGTAATGATAGGCTTAACAGTTTTTTTTATCGTTGCTTTCTATAATTTTAGGCATTCCTTTGATATACTTTATGGTCAAGTTTTTTTCGCCATTATTAGTGCGTTTTTCTAATTCAATTTTGAGGGTGCGCAAAATTTGTTGTTGTATGGGAGTCTGATCAGCGTAAATCTTTATGTTTACCGGCAATTTTGCCCCGTTTCTTAAAATGTATTTTGATACTTCAACGCTGTCGAAGCAAACTTTGATAGGTCGGATTTTAGCAGGAACAAACTTGCCTAGTCTGAAGGTCTTTGTCGGCTTAGGACAGTCCTCACATATAGCTTTTAATGCTTTCATTACTTCTTTAACATCATGATTTTGCCTAGACTTAAAGTTACTATCATTTATTTCAGTAATACCCACAATAACAATATTTTTTTCACGTTCGCATCGGTCTTTAATTTCTAGGATAAGGTTTTCGGTGATCAATATTTATCACAAATCAAGGTGTCACTCTCTCAATAAGTATTTCACCTTAAAAATCCACAAAATGTATGAAATCATTTCGAAGAGTTCAACGGACATAGTACCTAGCACAATATGCTCTAGAATATCAGCAAGTACTCCCGTAGCGTCTTGACGACGGAGCATGATTTACTCGATTGGCATCTTCAAGGATATTATTTTTTGGTTTGTGCTGGCTAGAGTTGAAGAAATAATATGATAAATACAGCCGAAAATTAGAGGTAAATATGCTTGAAAATAGCTTATGACGTAAAAATGTATTTGACAATGTCACGTATGTAGGTATTTCAACTCGACTCAGTCGATGTTCTGAATCGGAAAAATGCGTTACAGTAAAAAGTGTTTTAAACGTAAATCCTTAAAGTTAGTTTTTGCATGCATAACCGTGACATCACAAGGCGAGGGCGAGGTGAGTCGAGAAGGTGAGCGAGAACAAATGACAGGTGTATTTAACCATAGAGTAAATAAAAAAGGTATGAAAAATGAGGTTTTGATCTGTACCAAAGAAAACTAAAAATCTCTCATCAAAAAATTACATGATCAGTGTCTTTTAAATCCAGCACGACTTCCAGGTCAAGCCTGCTCAGTTTAGCCTACAAATAGTAAAAAAATATTTAAATCATGTCTTTAATAAACAATGTTTAAAATCATGTCTTTAATATTGTTTCGGAAATTTGAGAGGGCTAAGCGCGTGGTGCGGGGGGGGGGGGTTCGCGTCCTTGCGTGTACTACTTACTACGCGCTGCACTCGCTCAAATCAGAGTGATACTTTATTTGCTCATCATTTGGTACTCCATATTCCTTTAAAGATAAGATAAGATAAGATAAGATATATTTATTTACTTAAACATGTGTACAGTACATAGTTTTTACAAACACAGTTTTTAAATTAGCATGAATAAATTGCATTGTATGAGTCCTTCAGTAGCTCGAATACTAATGATCTCAAAGTGAAAACAAATGGAACAAAAGGAACGTGCATAAACCAGATGAACAGTGGAAAACTTGTGGAAAAGAAAAACAACATTTGGCACGTGCTGTAGTTAATGCAGTTTCTACATCTAAGTACCTGTATAAATTGAAAAAATATTTGGATAAATGGCTATTATTATTATTATTTTTTTTTATTCTTACAAAATTCACAGCTCTTGGTACAAATTAAGCTTATCTTACATACTAAACTTACAGCCAATAACGAATTTACTTTTTTTAAAACATAGAAAGTAAAATCAAGAGTTGACATGGGCAATCAATAACAGGTTTTATAAAGTGCGTGTGTATACTTGCTACCTACTATAAAATTTACTTATTTACTCGTTGACTAAGTATTATGTTATAAACAATAAATATTTCACACTTATTTTATCCTGCATCACGAAGCTCATGGTCAACATGCATCAACTGCCCTTAGCGGTTTGTTTGGTCTCTATTTCTTGGGGTTAGTAGCAATATAGATCACTTCATCAAACCTATAGGAAGTGATCTATGTAGTCCGACAGTTAGTCTAATAATTTTAGTGTGGTTCTTCCTCTAGCTCTTTCGCTCTTTACGTTGGCACAAATAATAAAGTTTTCATCTTGGAAGTAAGGACGTGGCATCTGTATATTGAAGACAAACGAAACGATATTTAACACTGGGCTGTATTTTGTATTATACTCCCTCTAATTCCAATGTATTGTACCTACATAGAATCTGAAACAACAGCAAACGATACGTATAGGTTATTTAATATACCTACGAATTTTACAAAGTGATTGATTACACGTATCACGTGCTTACTTCTTATCCAAAGTATTGTATAGGCTCTAGCCCTTCTATTCGGTACCTTTGGTTAGAGTAGGCCCTTACTATAAAAGTTGGATTAACATATCTTCATTCTCTTTGGGAATCCACACCACGAGGATTATCCGTTAAAAAAAGTTGTTAATTACTGCTCCGTGTAAACTTGATGCTCGCTCAGGCAGTATTTTTGGAGAAAACTTGTATTTCGCAAAATTATTCTCCGAGATCCGGCTCGTATTACTGTGGCGGCTACAGGAGTCTCGACGACGCAGAGTACCTACCACAAGCTCAATCGGATTCTTATATGGCATTATTTTTAGGTTCGTGATGGCCAGATTTGCACGAAATATTATTCGTTTTAATGCAAAAATCTATTTATTTCTGCAAATAGGTATTGACGTCTTGATAATTTTGACAGAACTCTTTCACGGACGGATCTCACAGAGTGATGTTGTGAATACGGTGATGTATGTATTTACAGAGCAGTTTATAGTCAGTAGACACAGTGCAATGTTTTATGTTTTTGAGCGCTATCGTGTATAAAATAAAAATAAAAATAAATCAAAATAAAATATTTCTATGATGTTATTTTTATTCTAACAAGATGAAATAAGAAATCTAAAATTTCATATTAATTGTTAGCCTGGTTTGTTAGCCAAAAGTTGCTGGTTCAAATCCAGCTCGTGCGCAAATTTGGATTTCTTATTTCATCTTATTAAAATACCTAGTCGATGTCGCGTTGATATTGGCTATAAAGACATAACTTTTTGTGTCCGTTGCTGTTGGAATTAGTTCCGGTAGCAAGTTGATAGGCTTTTTTTATTTATCTAAAGGCCTAAATACCGAATTTCGCGTTTGAAACGTAAACTTAATAAGTCATATAAATTATGCTATATTTTCCAAGAAAAAAACCCAAATTTCAACGGTCTGTCATTTTTATTACCTTCAAGGATCCGATAAAAGAGTGCTAAAAGTGGTTACTTTCATCTTTTTTTTTCTAAATACTACTTGACCTTACTTTACTGTGACATCGACTGAATCGAGTCGGCAGCTTTGGGAGGCTGTGATTCGACAGCTGCCAAACACGTCAAAATCCATAGGAACGTGTCAAATAATTCGCCCAGGATTAGTTTCAACTCACGCCGTTTGGTGCGAACAGCGCTAGATTCGATGTGAGTTTGTGAATACCAATTTTTCTACTCAAGCGAACGCCCATATATGCCGCATATATGGATCAGAGTCGAGTTGTACATCATGAATCGACAGGCTGATCATGTAATCTTTTTTAGATACGGGACATCCATACTTTGGCCGATGGCAAAAAATAGTTGTCATCAGTTTCAAAACGTTGTTTCTCGACGGAAAATAAAAGATTTCTTGTCAAACGGAGTGAGCTAACTTTAGTGATGTCCATACCGTCTCGTTGAATCAATCTTTCAGTGTTGTTCAATAGTTTTAATCAATATTTTCGTTATCGATATCAACCTCTCGATTATGGAAATCGATATTATTTACTTGCCTGCCTACAGTTATCATATAATTACAAAACATAATACTATCGATGTCATTCCCAAATAAAACTGCCGTTGGTCTAAAGCTTTTATTTTGGTAATATTTCTTAACGCATCCCAATGCACACACTATAAATAATTCTCTCAGTTACGCAGACGCTATGGCCTGTGTATGTAGTGCGTCGCCCAAGTTTCCCAAGTATCAGAACCAGATCCTCCAACCTTTCACTCCTTGTAGCTGAAAACAATGACAAAATAAGTAAATTCTATGTTAGCGCTATCTTATTTATAATCATCATTTATGTACAACTTAGAGAGTACATCCCAGAGGGGTAGAAGATAAAGAGTAGACCCCCGTATGAAAATACATTAGTATTATTAGACATCATCCACGATCCACGATACAAGATAGATAGGTAGTTAATGACTCGACCTATAATCCTGATAATATCAATTCTTAGAGTTTGTTGTGAAACATCCTACACACGACTCAAAGTGAGTCTTGGTCTCCGACACCAGATCACACCATACCTCTCAGTTTTTAGGGTTCCGTAGCCGAATGGCAAAAAACGGAACCCTTATAGTTTCGTCAAGTCTGACTGTCTGTCTGTCTGTCCGTCTGTCCGTCCGTATGTCACAGCCACTTTATTCTGAAACTATAAGCATCACATAGCTGAAACTTGGTAGGTAGGTGTATTTTGTTCACCGCTTTCCGATTCAGATACAAAAAGTAAGAAAAAATTAATTTAAAATTAATACATGAAACTAAAACCTAAAAAAATTTTTTTACTCAAACCTATGCGTGTGGGGTCTGTCTATGGATAGGTATTTTAACTCGTCAAGTATGTGTAAACGAGACACAATAAAAATTCCATTGTTATGCGACTCTCGGCATTCGTTTGATACCTGACTGATTAAAATGATGTTGAGGTTTTTAAAACCATTTTTTGTAAGTGTAAGGTTTGTGATATAGACGCTTCCAAAGTGGTAAAATGGGCGTCCCCCCATCTAACTTTTGAACTAAGAAAGTGAAAATTTTGAAAAAAATATATAATGTAGATCTCAACAAAAACTTGCAAGGAAAATTGGTTTGAAGGAGATCGAACCAGTAGTGTTTGAGATATTGCACATTTTTATCAACCGCAAATATAACTTTGTCTTTCATACAAACACTATAAAAAACAAAGCTATTTTTGCTGTTGCAATATATTGTGATGTTTTCGTTAAGTGAAAGTAAGTGGACCCAGAATTTAGTCAAGGGTGGCACGGAACCCTCAGTGCGCGGGTCCGATACGCACTTAACCGGTTTTTGATATTCTCCTCTCCGCGCCTTCTTTAAAGCATATTTTCCTTTTATTGTAATTAGCTTTTCGTTCTTTTAATCTTATTATAGGAACAAATTGTGAAAATCAGAAATTTATTTGATTTATCTAAAATGTCATCTAAGCAGATATCATGTCAGAGTGTCATTAAAAACATAACATTCTCAAACGAGGTTCTTATCGCATTTTCGTTCAATAAATTCGTTCATTTAGGTGATAGTTGATATAAATTTTGCTGGCTGGGCATAAAAACTGTCAAAAAACGTTGACGCATAGAAAACTATAGAAATCGAAATAATCCACTAGAGCAATTTTTGACACTACTCAAAGTGAGGTTAGGTATGTATAAAGCATAAGTGCTTTATTCATATTATTTTTGTCGAAGCATAATATTATAGTATCTGACAGTTCATGACGTATACCGCTGGCAAAGCCGGTTTGGATGTGTGGATGCACCATTACAATTTATGTAGGCAAATGGGACGTTTTAGTTGTGATTTACAACTTTTTTTGTAAATTACGTAATTATTGGTCTCTTTCTACCCGGTCTCATTTCCAATGTTCATAAATTATACTAGATTATTTGGAGTTTATAATAAATTAAACTTAAATTAATTGTTGGTTCAAGTTTAGGTTTTTCAGATGAGCAATTAAAACCTTATTTTACTTTTTATTTCAAGTTTTTGCTCTATGGTTTGACAAAACTTCGTATACTAAGTTCAAGGACTATATATGTTTGTTTGTTGTAAATAATAAAGACCAATTTTATCTTTACGCAAAAAGTATACAGCTGATGATGACTTTCTACCTATTTAGAAACAATAACAAATGAAATAATACACCCGCGAGTGCTGCTACATTGAGGGAGTACAAGCATCCTTGAAAGTCACCAGTGGGTAAAACCGCGTGACATTGCTAGTTGTAATTTAATTTAGCGACGAAGTTGTGAATACCACGCATCACTGGGATGTGTCCTTGGATGAATAAACCACTGGATATGAAACGCAAGAGCGAATGTATGAAAACATCATCAACCAATTTTTGCGGGGCGGGGGGAGTTTGTCTTGTCACTAATTGACATTTAGTGCGTGGAAGTGTCGATATTATTCTATCGATATGTGTTGAACGAATGAATGAACGAATCTTATGCAAAATGTTTTTATTTTATTTTTATTACCAAAACAATAATTATGGGCATGTTTAAATAAGCACAAACCATTAAACGAATAATTGAAACATAGAATATGTTTATAAACGGTCTGGCAAGTAACACTAACTAGAACTTCCTAAGACATTGTGAAACAGGCCATAAGTCCTCCAATGGTATAACCTAGCAGTAGATGAGCTTACACTTCAAACTAAACTTCACAATTTCACGGGATTTTATGCAACTTTTACTTGTTTAAAAGGTAAAATGGTATTTACCTTCCCGCCCATAAAATACCATTTTTACCTTTTAAACAAGTGAAAGTTGCATAAAATCCCGTGTAATTGTGAAGTTTAGTTTAAAAATGCAACAAAGTTTAAAATCTTATAGAGGTTTGGTATGATACTAAGAATGTATAAATAATAGGGGTTTGATACAATGGGCTTATGATTCTGCTTCAAAGATTTGTCGTACTTGATGCGCTCTGCAGTCAGAAGAATACAAACCTGATGCAAGCAGCGGTTTTCGAAAGAAAGCAGCGAAGGCATCCAATATGCGAATGACTAAAAAATAAAAAATAAAACTCGAAGAAAATAAAAAAAAACTTAGTATACCACCAAGTATTTTTTTGTAATACTATAAGACTTAGCCTTTTATCGCTCACTTGGGGCTTAAGTTGGCGTACCTACTTATTTGATTCTACTATGACTTAGTTATAGGCATAGTAAAATAAATTGAAATTTTCATTACACGAATTTGTAACTTATCTATGTGGTGTGAAATAAAAAGTTATCTTATCTTAAAATGTATTTACTGAATAGATTAATAGAATCACTTTTTTATCGAATAACAAAACATTTGTTAGAAAACACTTTCCACAGCGCCATAGTAAAAAATAAAAACTGGTTCCACCTGCCTTAACCTTACTCCACTCAGCCCTACGACCTAAGTCTTGGGTTCGGGTTTCAGCCACTGAGCAGAGAGTAGGTAATAGAAGGTAACGGAATAACATAACTCGCCTAACTTCAAGAATATGATACTGTGAGTGTTTCATTCTAAACTAACGACTAACTAAATTAAAACTATTATGATTCGAACCCTCATTAAAGTGTTCCTATAGGTTCAGTTATAAGAACAGTAGAACAGAACGGACTTCGGAAGGTCGGGTCCCAATCCCAACTGATGACCAAAAATATAAATATTGTAATAAAATATGAAGTTTAAAATATTAAAGAAAACTGTTGTTTTTTGAGGATCACTTTAATCTACTTTAAAGTTAATCATTTTACAGATGTATTATTATATTTTATATTATAAATTTATTAGTACGTTTATCGATATGATTATCGACAATTGTCAAGCACAATTAAAACTAAATTGACAAGTAAACGAATGATGAACGTACGATAATCCTACCAAATGAAGTATGCGTCATCTTGTTGATTTTGTAGTAACTGACCACAACTTTTTAAATTAGCAATGTAACTTTTCTCTAGGAAAACACATTTCGCTATTTTAAGAATAATTAACAACTTTATTGGAATACAAAGTTACCTAGGAATGAAAAGAAATATTTTTTGTCCTGCCGCTATAATTTTTACACAAAAATACGGCACATTTACCCATTTTTTTCTGCAATGTTTCTCACCGAGTTCTGTCACCGTACTGACAAGACGTCACATGAAATTGAGGCTAAAATGCCCAATTCGTTGCCGAGGGGGAACAAGCGAAATTTCCCGTCATTGCGCGTCCAGTGGTTTATTCGTCCAAGGATGTGTCCGTCGCGGTTGTCAGCCTGTTACGTGACCTATTTGTGACCAGTCAGCTACGAGCTTTTCACGGCGATCTGGGGCCCTGTTTAATGAAGTTAGTTGAGTTGGATATGCCTGTTGAATATGCAGTACTACTAGAGCATTGCCTGACATCTGGCTATTTATTATATGACGGTATCTACATACAAGTTGATGGTGTGGCGATGGGTTCCCCAGTATCACCTGTTGTTGCTGATATCTTCATGGAAGATTTCGAGGCCACAGCTCTGAGCTCATCACCAATATCACCAAGGTTTTATAAACGGTACGTAGATGACACCTTCACAGTATTACCCACTGATAAAGTTTCTGCTTTTTTGAACCATCTTAATTCTATTCATCCAAAAATACAATTCACCATGGAAATTGAGGCAAACAATAAACTAGCTTTCTTAGATGTTTTACTAACTAGAAATCCTGACCATACTCTTAGCCACACAGTTTTTAGAAAGGCCACCCATACAGATAAATATCTCAATGGTGCATCTCACCATCATCCTTCACAGTTAGCTACCGTGGGCAAAACTTTGTTTCAGAGAGCGATGGGCATCTGTGACGACCAACACCTGGCTGCTGAACTTCAGCATGTAAGGAAGGTACTGCGGGACAACCAGCTTCCAGTACCACGTCGTTGCAGACCCCGTGCCACGGCCAAGCCCATTACAGTTGAACGCCCACCTGCCGTACTACCTTACATTAAGGGGGTCACTGACAAGATTGGAAATATCTTGAAGCGAGCTTCCATCAAGACTTATTTCAAGCCGCCAAAGAAGATAAACCAATTTTTACCACCTGTCAAGTGCACCATACCTCTTCAAGATGCAGGGGTGTATAGACTGGAATGTGACTGTGGCCTTTCCTACATCGGGCAAACCAAACGAAGTATAGGCGTACGGATAAAAGAACATATAGCTGACGTAAAACATAGACGGAACATGAAATCTGCAGTGTGTGAACATGCTTTAGATAAACCCAACCACTTCATACGTTTTGACCAACCCAAAATACTTTCAAAAGAACGTCGGTTCGTTCCTCGTATGTTACGTGAAGCCATAGAAATTAGAAAACATGCAAATTTCAACAGAGAAGATGGTTGGAAAATTCCGCCAGCATGGGATCCGGTTTTATCGAAGACCCAAGCCAGACCACTCACTGCAAGATCTCAAGACACGGTTAGCTCTTTCTGCGTGGATAGGAACGTAAATTAATTATGAGTATGATGGTAGTTTAATATTTTTCAAAACTATGTAAATGACAAATAACATCTTAGTCTACCCCGTGACCACGAATGCTGTAAAGTGTTCGAAACGTCGGGATGAAAAATCAAATAAATTATCGCGAAATTATCTGTAAATTGTGTTTTATTAAATGTGTAATATTCGCGTAAACTTCAGAAATAAGTAAGTACATCAAAAATAAATTTTATTTGGAATAAGTAATTAGTTTATGTATACCAAACTTTGTGACTGGACATAATACAGGGTGTGAAAAAAGTACTATCCAAATTCAAAGAGGTGATTAAGAGTCGAGTCTAGAATACAGGAAAAATATAAATGCTAGATACAGTTTTAATTTGCATTTAATTGTTATACAGAACAGTTAACGGCCCACCCATCCAAACGGGCGTCCTTTAAAATAATGATCATGCTATTTTCACTAATAACAATTGATTAAAATTAAATCAAGCATTACAAAATCATACTCAAAAACATCTAAGATTGCGCGCACCTCATTCATTCATAAAAAAGCTACAAAAACAGATGGTTAGCGCCGTTGCGAGCCACCCGGCTCCGAACAAAAGAACTTTTATCTCTTTTGAACTTAGGTAGCCGCACTATCTGTTACTTTCGCACATTGATAACGTGTTTTTTTCAAATAACGAGTGTTCATCCATAAAAATATCGGTTAGTAAGTCAAGTGCTTTATTTGTTTATGGTTGTCTCGGGATGCGTGCGCGTGAGCAATGATCGTAGACGCAGGTTCTTAGATATATCAATATCTAAGAACCGGAGTGACATGACGAAGCTGACATGAGTGTGCGTGAAACAGTGCGTTGGTATTCTGAAAATAGTGTAGATTACGGAGGCGGTGTGTAGCAGAGTACCTGTGTTCAGAGCAATACAAAATTGGCATGACTTCAGATAATTTCATGCGCCCAGTGTAAGTTATTACCAGACAGATTATTTGCTATCGTGAATTATTGTAAGTAGTTGACTCCAATTTTTTAAGTACGTACATGCGTACATGTCATCAAATAATACGTGAGTCGAATTTTATTTGTCTATACTAATATTATAAAGAGGAAAGATAGATGTAGTAGCCATAATACTTTTTGAGGTATTGTTACACTTTATCCAGTCGTAAACTTAAAGTTAACAAAGACCGATCACCTATTCAAAATATTATTATTATTTATGTACCTAATTAATGATGTCCCAACAGATGTCCTAGAAAAAAAATGTAGTAAGGGAGTCTCCGATTCTTGTCTTTGTTCTTCGAAGTTTAGGCTAATAAGCCCTACCTATTCCCATAGAGAAAGAAAAAATCTTCGCTTTAAAAAGAGCGTGCTACTTAGTGAAATTCTATAGGATTTGACAGCGAAAGACCTTATGACAGCGAGACCGTTTTCTAAGAAATAATGGATTTAGTGGATACGTCAAGTTTCCGTCGTTGGAATTTTTGAAAAATTATGAATGGATATAATTATAATTTAAGTTTTGTATAACAATTTCAGATGAAATGACTTGTGCTTTCAGCAACTGTGAAGTGCGCCGAGGATACAATCCCGAAAATCATACTTTCCACCAGTAAATATGAATCATTGATAAAAAATTGAAATCCAAATTTTATAAAATTTGTGAGTGAAATCGACTCCGATGCCAAATTGTACAGTAAATTTAGGACTTCCTTTGTGATTTGCAGCCATATATCAAAGTTTCCAATAGATTAATTCAGGTATTTTCAGTAAAATAAGAAACCGTTTCTTTACACTAGGGCTTGACTAAATGATGACGTCATCAGTATCGATAAATTTCTTGACTGATTTTTTTAGGTAACCGTAATTCTTGCACAGCTTCTTCTCACCACTGGCCCACACAACTGGCCCGAAGCTGTGCTGTGGTAAGGTCTATGTTGGAACGTGTATAAGTGTTTCTAGAATGTCTTCATACATAAATAAATAAATATGTAATTTAACAAAAATGAGGTTGTCTTGTTTATCAAATAGAAAGTATTATGTAATTAAAAGTGCATTAATTTAATTATTTTTGTTTCAATTTACATGATTTATCGTAACCTCGTCGATAAAACTTGGACCACCATAAGATACACATCACTATTGAACGCACACATGTATAGTAACTTTTTGGTTACGCTGAAAATCCGCGTTTGTCATTCTATACTATACTACTTTCTATGCCTATTCCTATCTCTGCTAATGACTAATGAATGACAAGCACACTTCATAAAATACACTCTAAGGGAAAGATGCTTTACTTAGACATAGTTTTAAGTAGGTATGGTTAGCTACTAGACGTGTATTTTTTTTAATTGCACCATTAACATTTTTTCTATTGTCGTAAACGAAATATGTAAGTTTTAAAACATTTTTTTTTTTACGTTTCTTTATAAAAGAAATATCCATCCACGAGGACTTCATACGCGTGAATTGTTTTTTCTTCGTACACGTAGGTCCTAGCGTGATGTTTTATAGCCTTCCCCGATAAAGTACATCCCGGTAATATTATAAGTAGCACATGTTTTTTTCAATTTAAATTTGTTGTGGTGTTTAAGTTACCATTATAGTTCTTTGAGTAAATTTAATAATGACAGTAGATTTGTTTAGTGCGGAATATGTACGCTCAAACTGTTCTAATATTTACCGAATGTTTACTAATAGATAATGTATTCTGCATGAAGTCTGTTTCAAAATATAAAACATTACTCTGCTCTCATTCTAGCCATAATCATAGTAGTTTTGTTCCATCTAATCAAACTAGATGGCGCTGTAGCATGTTAAATCTCGCTAACAAGTGAGTTTTTCAGACTAACATAGACCTTTGATAATTTACAATAAATTGAGTTCTACTTCACACTGATGGTTTAAATTGTGATCAAGATTCGCAAAAACATCTGGTGCCAAAACCCGGAAATAAAGGACTTGGACTTGTAAAAGTCGTGAGCACTGAATAGATAAATAAGGTTAGAAACGTTCTGACAGTTCGTTTGTATGAGAACCTGTGTCGCCGGTGGGTGGTACGGCGTTGTTGCCGCAGTGCCAAAAGCACCAATCAATGAATCAACGCATCAATATCACAAACCAATTACACTTTCCGCTGGGAGCTCTGTGATTGGTGTGATTAGTACGTAAAACCAACTACCAATCACAGAGTTGCTAGCAGTGGAACCATCAATCATCATTCCGCTACGTTTATTCTTTAATGTCAAAATACTACGTTGTGGTAAAAGTCGATATTTTAGGTCGATCGATATCGATAACTTCAATTACCGGTGTAATGTATTTTTTCAATATGAATTGAAAAAAAACCATAAGATTTTAGTTTTGCGTATATAATTTTAAGGCGTGGATGGAGGATGGAGCGTAGCGTTCTGGGGATAAAGAGGACGGATCGGATCCGGAACACCATAATCCGATCCAAAACTGGAATAGCTGATGTAGATGTGAAGACCGCTAGGCTTAAATGGGACTGGGCGGGCCACGTTAACAGAATGTGCCCCAAAAAATGGACTAAGATCGTCACCCACTGGGTGCCTACTGATGGACGTCGCCCGAAAGGCAGACCCAGAAAACGATGGCGAGATGATCTGGATCACTTCTGTGAAGACTGGCTAGCTCAGACCAATAACCGCGACCACTGGAGAAGTTTGGGGGAGGCTTTTGCCCAGCAGTGGGACAGAAATAGCTAACTAAAAAAAAAAAAAATTTTAAGGCACATTTGATCGCATCAAAGGGTTGTACAATTACCTTCCGATAGAAAACAATAAGAAAAAAAAATGTATTGCTATACTTTACTTTAAATAGAGAAAATTAATACTTTTACGTATTGCTTAACATTAATAATTTGATTTAAATAATAATAAAATAAATTAATATTAACATATTTTTTATTTTATTTTTGACAATAATTTGACATGTCTGAAAACGCAATGTTTTGACACATGTTTGTGATTGATGTTGCTCTCAAAAAGAGAGTTTATTAAAATATCTTTTTGTTTCAACAGAATAGTTATGTATATAGACCCCACAGTTTTCCACAGCGACCGGTCGCAAGCGGTCTACTATGTCCAATGCAATCCTGCAATCTTCAGAAGGTCATATTGCCGGTGGACATCCACGCTCTGATGTTGTCGAAGGGTGTTCAATGTGAAACTTTTCTGCAAACTTTTCGTGGGAACGGCCTTTAGGTGTTGTTGATTTTGATAGGGTATTGTATATTGTTTAATAAAAAGATAATATCCCCGTATAAGTTTAAAAAACAGAATTTTATTAATAGCAAACAAGAAAAATTAAAACTACATGCAACATAAATAAATTTTTACCCCGTGTGAATCCACAGCAGCTCAAACGAGTTCTCCTTAACTTTGCGTAGATAAGCGATGCGTTGATCGGTCCGGACGCGGAGCGCGTGTTAACAAGCTACGTACCTACATAATCATGTATTGCATGTTATCTAAACATATAAAAGGCTTTGTCCTGAATGACTGACTGACGGATCAACGCACAGCCTAAACCGCTGATCGTAGAAACCTGAAACTTGGAGGGTGTGTTCTTTGTATGACGAAGGGATCCGATAAGAAGGGATTTTCTGAAATTTCACCCCTAAGGGGTTGAAAAAGGGGTGCAAAGTTTGTATGGGAAAATGTGATTCCTTGTTCTGATCTACTTCAAATTTTGCATAAACATTCTTTAAAAATATTAACGAAAAATGTGTATCAAATTTTATCGAAATTTATCTTGTGACGGGGTTAGAAAGAGGTAGAAAGTTATTTTGGGGATGATTGGCTATAAAGTTAATATAAAAACTCTGTAATGCTTATGCTTAAAATATTTTTTATTTCATTTTTGACAATCATTTGACATATCTGAGACACAAGGTTTTGACACATGTTTGTTATTTATTTTGCTCTCGAGAAGAGATTTTATTCCTTAAAATAGTAAAGAATGTTTTTTTGTGTTGAAACAGGGTAGGTATCAAGCGGTCCGTGTCCATTGTAGTATGCAGATCGTTTGTTTATATTGTTGGTGGACATTCTACGCTGTTCCTGCGGTCGATGGGTATCCGACCTGGAACTTTTCTGCAAATTTTTCGTGCGGGCCTATGTTAAGCAGTGGACGGTGATGATGATGATCGGGTAGATCCCTACATATATTTTTCCCTTTGAATTCAAACAAAGCTCAAGTTCAAACTCTTAAGGTAGCGGGAGAAGACTTGAGGGAATTTGCTTCTCCCACAGCCTATTTGTTATGTGGCATGATGCTGTGCAAGCACACAGAGTAGCCTGGTCTTTTTAGCACCCGAAAGAAATATACAATTGATGAAAGGCGTAAAGTATTTCCATTACGTTGTAAAATAAAAAGATAGTATCCCCGTGTAAGTTTGACCAGATTAAAGACCGGGCTACGTGTTGAGTCGACACAAGGTATAACATTTGTCTATGATTTAAAAACTGATGTTATTGTTTGTTTGGTTGAAGGCGCTAATCACAGGAACTATTGGTCCGGTTATAAAATATATTAGATACATTTTTAAATAGTGAATTTATTTTATTAGTTTAATGCTAAGAGGCTTCTAAATATTTTTGCTACGATCTATGGGAACGGAGTAAAACTAAAACATGCGTACGAAGTCGCTGGCGGGCCGCTAGTATTAATATAAATGAGTAACAGACGTCGAATCGCAGTGTGCGGTAAAACCAATACTGGCTTATAATCACACTGGTATTAATGTACCTAGATTAAGTTTTTCTGTATGATTTTTAATAAATAATAAAAAATAAAAAATAAGAAAAAAAATCAGACCCGGTCTACGTGTTGTGTCAAAGGACGTAAAATACATATAACATTTATCTAATATATATAAATATACTAATTAAAAAGCTGGATGTTTTTGTTTGTTTGTTTGAACGCGCTAATATCAGAAACAATTTGTCTGGTTATAAATTATGTCAGATACATTTTTAGATAGCATATTTAAAGGGGAAGACTATAGAAGTAGTAATGCGTATGGGCTTATAAAAAAATCTACGATTTATGGGAACGGTAAAACTTAGACGCGCGTACGAAGTCGCGGATTAGTTTGGGGCTAGTTTGTTATAAATAAATACTAAACAATATTTATTTTAACTAATTAATAATGTTTTAATCTCCTAAAACATCAGTAGGGAAATTACCATTTATCGATATTTTTACAGTGCCGTGAGCTACATCCCTATCGTTGCGTACGCAAGCGAACCAAGCAAATTGGATGCGATACATTGCGTGCTAAGGTAGCAATTTTGTTAATAATGTGCGTGCACAGTCATCAATGAGTATTTTTTTAAATACTTGGTGCAACAAAATCGCTGTTCTTGCAGAATATTAGTGCAACGCTCTTGTCACGCGACTTAGGTACTGCTCGTGCATATGCTCACAACTAGCTCACCTCTGCTGCACTGACCGGGGCATTTCTAACCTTATTTATCTATTCAGTGGTCGTGAGTACAGTGAAAGTGCAAAGTGGAATATCCAACATCAAGTGAAGTGTCAAATGTGACGTGCCGGACTTAGACATTTTACGGAGTTCAAAACACTTAGACGATTTTCGTGTTAAAAACACTTAGAAGATTTGCGTGCCGTAAAATAACTTTGAAAAAATCCGGTTTTGCCCGAAAACCATTGTTTTCGGGTGCTTACGAGGAGTGGCAAAGTTTCCAAGATATGTTTATCTCCCTTATACATAACAACGCGAACTTGAGTGCAGTACAGAAGGTTCATTACCTGAAAAGTAGTTTGAAAGGTGAACCTGAAAATCTATTGAGAAGTTTATCTACTACTGAGACAAACTACAGCGAAGCATGGGAGAAATTAACACGTCGATACAATAATAAGCGGTACAACTCTAATGAGATTCTGAAACGACTGTTTTCTCAAAAACCCATCAGTACTGAGTCTTCGTTGGCCGTTAAACAGCTGCTTGACACCACGTCAGCTTGTCTCAAATCACTGAAAAACATAGGCGTCGATATCGAATCATGGGATATTATCATCAATTACTTGATTGTTTCAAAGCTGGATTATGAAACTCGACGATCGTGGGAGACTGAGATAAGTCGTACTGCCTCTGATGATATTCCAACGTGGGATCAACTAGTTCAATTTTTGGAAACGAGATTCAGAACCTTAGAGATGATAAGCGGAACTAAACCAATTGTGAAACCAGTAAGCAACTACAACTAGTGTTCCCGAGGCCTATAGGCTTTTAGGCTTTTTTTTAAGGCTAGCCTATGAATTAGGGGCTACAGCGGGTTAAAAGCCTTAAAAGTCTTTTAGGCCTTTAGGCTAGGCCTTTTTCATAGCCTTTCTTTTGTCTAGCCGATGACTATAGGCTTTTAGCCTTTTTGTAGGCTAGGCGCATATTTAAAAGGCTTGAAAGGCCTAAAAACCTATAAAGATTTTTCGTCCTTTAGGCTAGGTCTATTTTATTTATTGTTCGAGCATAATAATCGTCAACTTAATTTCACGATTTTATACCGCCCTTAATTTTATACCGAAATACGAGTACCTACCTCATCCAGTACAAAAAAGTAAAATCTTCGCATTTTACCAAATCTCAAAATGGATTTAAGTGTAACAATGTATAATAAGTAGGTAATTTATTATTTCCAATTTCAAATAATATTCGTTTTTATTTAATTTAAAAATAAATACCATCAAAAAATTATTGTTTGATTCATACTAAGCCATAACCTAAATAATGGCTATAGCCTTATAATAAGCCTACTACTCGAAAAAGACTTTAGTTAGAAACAAAGCCTAAAAGGCTATTTAGGCCTATAGGTTTTTTTTAAAACCTATAGGCTTTTTAAAATGAGAAGCCTTTTAAAAGCCTAGTAGTCTATCATGGCCATAGAAAAGAACTAATAGGCTTAATTTTAGGCCTAAAAGCCTATAGGCCCCGGGAACACTAACTACAACACAAATACCAAGCAAGCCACTAATCAAAAGACATTTCACTCAACTGTACAAGATGAGAAAAAAGAGAACAATAAAGTCTGCGTATTTTGTTCTAACCAGCATTTGTTATACCAATGCAAGCAATTTGCGAGCAAGTCTCCTGAAGAGAGATTAGAGTTCTACTTCACACTTGTGGTTTTAATTGTGATCAAGATACGCAGCAACAAGATTATACCAGGTTTATTTTTTAGTACAACACACTGGGTTTTCCTTGACATTTTAAAAATAATTTAAGTAGAGCCACTTTCGTGACGAATATGAATTATTGAATGACGGCCGGCTCGCATTTGACGCGCGTGTCACCCCCCGCACCCCGCGCCTTCCTCAATCAAAAACAGAGTGGAGCGCGCCTTCGTGGATGGCACTATCTATATTATTGTTATCATGTGATGGAGTAAGAAGTTTTACATCATTTTGTAAGGTAAACATCAAAAAATCTTTTGGTAGTAGAAGTAGTCTTTTGTCGTATTGCAGAGGGTTAACTTGACAAGTCGGTACTAACTGTCTAACAGGTATGGATATGCATTTTATGCACCCATTCAAATTTTTCTGCATAACCTAAAAGTATGGCTGGAAGAGAATGCTTTTAGCATCAAGGCCACCTTTTGAATAATTTTATATGTACAATAAAAGTTTTTAGATTTAATTAAATATATGTATATTTTCTTTGCCTAACCTTACCATGGTGTTGAAAACATAAGACACGGACATGAAACATCTGCCCACGGCAATGAATCTAAATTGTTTTACAAGGCAAGTATAATAAATAATTACGTTTTTTTTAAATAATATAATTTAATAAAATGTCTAGGAAACCATAGTAGGGGTAATGAAAGCATCAATGATGAAAATCAAGGTGAAACTATAAAATAACAAAAAATCTGATAAATTCGAAGTGCGTATTTAACACTTCACAAATAAACATATGAGTAATAGCTCGTTGATTTATTAAAATAAATAACCAATAGATTTTTATCAGTAGTTACAAGGTGACGGGTGTAAAACATGGCTATGAAAGATTTCGAGGTTTACAGAATCTATTGATCCTACTAATAAAAGGGGAATAATAAAACGAGCGAATAAAAAATTACTTTGCGACTGATGATGACATACTGTTTTAATAGGCAAGGCGAAAGATTTTGAAATCCTCTTCCGTAATGCAGATAACCATCTACTGTTTACAACAAAACCTTTATTTCGGTAATAAATTTAAGATTTTGGAAATTTAAAGCCATTTTTATAATCATTTCAATCATCATTTAAATATTGCGCGAAAACAGCTCGCCGTGTCATGGCGTCGTATGTGACGTCATACTTACGTAAACGTGAAATTTGTTGGGTGTCGTTATTGATGTATTTTTGCACTGAGGCACTGCACACCACTTATAAACTTTAGAATTCATTTTTAACACAAAAAATACGCAGTGTTTGTTTACTTTGCTGTCTAGCTGCGCGTAAACAAATTTCACGTTTACATAAGTATGACGTCACATACGACGCCATGACACGGCGACACCCATTTTTCCACTTTGGAAGCGTCTATATCTCAAACCTTACACATTTAGAAAAAATGGTTTTAAAAACCTCAACATCATTTTAATAGACCTATCCATAGACACCCCACATGCATAGGTTTGAGAAAAAAAAAAATTTAGGTTTTAGTTTCATGTATGGGAGCCCCCCTTAAATATTATTTTTTCTAACTTTTTGTATCTGAATCGGAAAGCGGTGAACAAAATACACCTACCTACCAAGTTTCAGCTATGTGATGCTTATAGTTTCAGAATAAAGTGGCTGTGACATACGGACGGACAGACAGACAGACAGACAGACAGACAGACAGACAGACAGACAGACAGACTTGACGAAACTATAAGGGTTCCGTTTTTTGCCATTCGGCTACGGAACCCTAAAAAAGCGCTCGCCCAATAACCGTCTTGTAAAAGTAATAGTAGAGTGGAACATGTCAAGATGTCCAGTTTTAAAGAAAGAAAGAAAGTAAGAAAGAAAGAAATTTATTTTACAATATTTTTAACACTCACAGTGTCATATTTTATTCCTAAAAGATGAAATATGAAACCAAAAATTGCCCGTGCGCAATTTTGGTTTCATATTTCATCTTTTAGAAATTTATTTGCTTATGAAAAAGGTTACAGTTTAGATCGAATCATTAAGTATTAAGTTCATCTTTTTCAGCCATATAAAGATAGCATGCAAATATTGAATTAGCACTGTAATAAAATAAAAATTACAACATTCTTACTCAAGTCTACGTTATACAACCAATCAATAATCAATAAGTACAAATAAATTAATTCAATGCATAAAATATCAAGTTATGAAATAGTAAATTGTAAAATTTTATTAAACTCGCTACAAGCCCGCAAAGTTAAACTATTCCGCCTATAGTTAGTGCCCACAACGGGCAAATATAGCGGTGCATTGTTACGCAAAACACGCTTTTTAGGTGTGTTGAAATAAATTTTACTTAAAAGATCAGGGCAATCGATCTCAGCTGTTTGTTGTCATTATTATTACTTTTTCGTAATACACTGTTTAATTTAATTACCTACCCTTATTAAACTTATAATAATTCAATTTCTTCGCTAATAGAATATTAAGTGTGTCTTCAAATAGTAATTTCATAAGTTGATTTTTTATTTAAATGTGGCCTCATAAAACGCTTCTCAGATTAGTATTTTTCAAAGTAGTTTTAGCATTCGAAACACTTCATTTAAGATTAAATACCGCTCAGTTTGAAAAATCCATTTGCCAAATATTTAAAAAAATGCAGGACGTAATGGTGACACTCAATCAAAAATTAGGTCGCTCATATATTATGAAGCTTCTCATTTTGCATTTAAAGTAACTCAAATTATTCTTTGTAAGTTGCTGATCTGTTGATTTCTCGTCAATCGCACTCAGTCGCTCACTTAGTAATTCTATAACCCTAATTAAGTATTTTTGACACTTAAAACATTAATTTACAGTCGCTCGTTTAAATACTACCCCTAATAAAATACTTCACCTATATCAATTAACTGAAAAAAAAACATTATAACTATTTTGTAATAGATACCGATTTCATCGATGCCACGTAATTTCTTAAACTGTAAATCAATAAGAATCAAACTAGAAAACTATTTTGCATCAAAAATGTAGTCACGATGAAAAAATAACAGATTTAAGTTACCTAGCTATCATTGATGCCGCGTAGAATCCCGAATCTCATAAACAATTTAACCCAGACGGCCGCCCTCGCCCCTTAAAAAAAAGTTATTCAATTAATTAAAACAACGTCACCGACAAGGGGTCCCATGCAAAGATGTTATTTATACGTTTCCAGGAAGCATCGGGAGTTGCATCGGTTGGGAGTGGGTGGTCACCTGTTGCCCCCGGGAAGGCGCAGGGTCCTTCATTGCAGTTTGTGTTCGCGCATTGGATGCACGCTCCCCTGCCTGTGCAACTAGTTCGCTAATAGCGCTTCAAGTTTACAGTCTTCCCGCCGCCCGGAAAAGTAAGTTAACTAACTTTTTGTTTGTTTAAAAGTTTTGTTGTGGTTTTTTATGATGTTTTCAACCAATTTGTCATAAGTGAAGTTGATTTTACTACTGTTTTGTGTAAGTTTTGAGATTTTAACTATTTTACGGTGGAAAAGGGAATTTATTTGCAAACAGCCGATGTTGGATTTGCGTTAGTTAATAATTAAATATAAATATCGATACAATTTACTGAACGTTTACTGAACAAAACCAACCTAAGCTGAATAAATTATGAATACTTACGATTATTCTGATATTTCACGGTTTAGGATTTTTAAACCAGTCGTAAAACAAAAAAAATAGCTGAAATTGCATTTATTGTGGTGGTGCGTTAAAGGAATACATGTTGTTTGGGTCCACCTAGATAGATAGGTATTCCAGATTTGCAGTTGATTATGGCAAAAAAAAATATGCGTCGTTTTTTAGTTCAGGCAAAAAAGTGACAGGGAAGGCTTGACGAGGAAGGTCACTATGAGGTTTTATAAGTTCACAAAATTCGTGATCGTTTTTGAGCTTTTACCTAATTTTCTAGCTTTTCATGTTCGCTACTTTTCCATAAAATAAAATAAAAACGGAAAACGCGAAAGGGTTTTTTTATGTATCAATATCTTCAAAGATTCAATCAAGCAAAGATTTTGAAATTATTTATTATATCCGAAGAATATTTAGAGTTTGGTGATAGGTATCGTTGTATTAACCATGTCAGGATCTGCTGTTGTACTCGTAAACTTAGGATATACGAGGGATACTCGTGATTTTAATACACATTCTGTGGTAGTTTTGAATTAACTTCGTTTCTATAAGTATCTTATTATTACTATTTATTTTAAGACTTTGTCTTTCTCCATCGCGAGATGGGTGTTAAACTCCCCAAACGCAGGCCTCAACCAAGCGTCAGAGGGTGTAGTGCTGTAGAACCGGAGTTCAAAAACTTAATTTTTTTAATTTAATTTAGTCTTTATTGCACAAATTTAGTGTACAAAGGTGGACTTAATGCTAAAAGCATTCTCTGCAAAATTGCGGGTGATTCGGCTAGTATTGAGGATGGTGGCTTTTTGGAGTAAGGTGATAATTTTGTGAGGGATATAATGCTTCAAGACTTGGTTTCAGCAGTTTTGGAACGACTCCTGTAGATGATATCACTATGGGGATTACGTGTACACACTGTACGCCTTCCATTGGGTTTTTAATTGTTTTGCTAAATCGCGGTATTTTGAATTTATTTCAGAAATGGTTGCTTGTATATTATGTGTATTGGGTATTGCGATGTCTATTAAGCATATTGTTTTGTGTATTTTGTCATGTAGTGTTATTGAAATGGCCTATTGAAATGGATTGTTTTGTCTGTTAACAATGTTCTGTCCCAGTATTATTATTATTATATTATTATTTGGGAAACATACAGTTATTATAGAATAAACTTAAAAAGACACTTATAAATAACACTTAAACTAATTAAGTTTCCTCACACTAATATTACATTTTATTTAGAGCAAACCATAACCTACTCAGGAACACAAAAAAAGAAAGTAAAAAAAAGAGTTTGAACTGTAAGAAAAACTATTCGCAGTCTCATGACAAGTCGTGGATTTGTTTTTTAAATTGAGTTATTGTTGAGGTGACTGCGGCAAGTACGCGGCAGGAAAGTGTTGCAAACATATTTAGTCTTATATGTGGGCACATAAAAAGACACTTATAACGTGCACTGAGTCGGATACATCTCAAACTAATTTCACTCAAAAGAAAGGGAGAGTCGATAAGGTGGTTTAGTAATTTATTAAGAAATAGGTACCTAATTGATCTCTTTCAAATTTTCAATGCATCGACTTTGCAGAAAGGGTACGGATTATCTCGAACTGACTTCAAAAAGGAGGTTATCAAATTAAACTGTATTTATGTAACGTCGTTAGGATTGAATAATATACGAATATTATAATATTTTAAAGCGTACAATAACAAAGCGTTCAAAATTGTGCTATAAGCCATTAACGAATATATTTGTATTAAAGACGGCGGGGATCGCGATCAAAGTAAAATTAAAAGTATTTGGGGAACTACTTGTACGATAGGTATGGAAAACTACAAGTCTTTTGCAAGATATAGGGGCACCATGCAGTAGAGATGTGAGGTAGCTGCTATAGCATCTGTTGTGTTTACAGGTCGACTGTTGTTTTTGGGTGACCAGCCAGATAAACTCTCTTATTGTATTTTATTGGTAACAAAAACAGACATTAATCGTATTATGATATGATATATATAGTACAAAATATAAAAAATCCGGCCAAGTGCGAGTCGGACTTGCGCACTGAGGGTTCCGTGCCAACTTTAACTGAATTAGGGATTCTTACTTCCACTTAGCCAAAATACCACAATATTTTGTTGACCGCAAATATAACTTTGTTTTTCATAGTGTTTGTATGAAAGACAAAGTTATATTTGCGGTTGATAAAAATGTGCTATATCTCAAAAACTGCTTGTTCGATTTCGCTCAAACGCGTCTTAACTGTTGCCGTTATTAATATCGAGCAAAAAAAAACAAGTCTGTCATATGTGAGCCCCCTTTAAATATTTATTTATTATATTTTTAGTATTTGTTGTTATAGCGGCAGCAGAAATAAATCATCTGTGAAAATTTAACTGTCTAGCTATCAAGGTTCATGAGATACATCCCGATAACAGACAAACAGACGGGCAGCGAAGTTTTAGTAATAGGGTCCTGTTTTTAATCAACGGTTACGGAACCCTAAAACCATAAGTAGGTATATAAAAAACATGAAGTTCTGATATTTATCTCTAATTAGGAACAATAACTTTGTAACCGCACGACCTGTTAACTTCGAGCAAAACAAACAAGAACTGTTGGTAAACATTCAATAATTGATAGATAGTTTGTACTTGACTATCGCCCTTAATGCGTATATGATAGCGTTCACTAGCGCTTTGCACTCTACATATACCGCTAATCTCCTTAAAACTTTTTAAGGAACTTTCTAAGGAATTTCACCGTAAGTAAATATACGGCCATTGTGATTAAAAATAATGATATACCTATACCTATAAATTTGAGATATGTAATATTTTCTTAGTAGGTTTTAGGTGGTTTCTAGGTGAGATAGGGCTATTTAGCTTCATGTAACCGGTAGGGAATTTGTTAAGCTATCAGATGCAACAAAAATCAGAAAAACGCTTTTTGAGTTACCGCTTTTTGGCTTATGAGGGCAGTGTAGTTAAAGCAGAAAGAGAAGAAGAACTTAGAGTTAAGAAGAAAAAGATAAGTTCAATCGCCTGGTTTTCTGCTGCATCATATATCATTTAAACTTATAATAAAGATATACAGTCTTACTACAAATCATCCGTTAAAACTCGTTTTAAGTCATGTTTAGTTAAAAACTGTTTTAAATTTAAAAAGGGTTTAAAACAGTGTTTAACATTTTGTACCACAAATAGGTATTTGGGCAGTGTTTAGGTCATAGAAAGTAGTATAGTATAGAATGACAAACGCGGATTTTCAGCGTAACCAAAAAGTTACTTTACATGTGTGCGTTCAATAGTGATGTGTATCTTATGGTGGTCCAAGTTTTATCGACGAGGTTACGATAAATCATGTAAATTGAAACAAAAATAATTAAATTAATGCACTTTTAATTACATAATACTTTCTATTTGATAAACAAGACAACCTCATTTTTGTTAAATTACATATTTATTTATTTATGTATGAAGACATTCTAGAAACACTTATACACGTTCCAACATAGACCTTACCACAGCACAGCTTCGGGCCAGTTGTGTGGGCCAGTGCTGAGAAGAAGCTGTGCAAGAATTACGGTTACCTAAAAAAATCAGTCAAAAAATTTATCGATACTGATGTCGTCATCATTTAGTCAAGCCCTAGTGTAAAGAAACGGTTTCTTATTTTACTGAAAATACCTGAATTAATCTATTGGAAACTTTGATATATGGCTGCAAATCACAAAGGAAGTCCTAAATTTACTGTACAATTTGGCATCGGAGTCGATTTCACTCACAAATTTTATAAAATTTGGATTTCAATTTTTTATCAATGATTCATATTTACTGGTGGAAAGTATGATTTTCGGGATTGTATCCTCGGCGCACTTCACAGTTGCTGAAAGCACAAGTCATTTCATCTGAAATTGTTATACAAAACTTAAATTATAATTATATCCATTCATAATTTTTCAAAAATTCCAACGACGGAAACTTGACGTATCCACTAAATCCATTATTTCTTAGAAAACGGTCTCGCTGTCATAAGGTCTTTCGCTGTCAAATCCTATAGAATTTCAATAAGTCGCACGCTCTTTTTAAAGCGAAGATTTTTTTCTTTCTCTATGGTTTAGGTAAACACCAGTTTTAGATACAAACATTCATTCATTCACTCAGTTCATTCATTACATTTCCTAGTACGCAGGTTGCATTCAGCCATAGAGAAAGAAAAAAATCTTCGCTTTAAAAAGAGCGTGCTACTTAGTGAAATTCTATAGGATTTGACAGCGAAAGACCTTATGACAGCGAGACCGTTTTCTAAGAAATAATGGATTTAGTGGAAACGTCAAGTTTCCGTCGTTGGAATTTTTGAAAAATTATGAATGGATATAATTATAATTTAAGTTTTGTATAACAATTTCAGATGAAATGACTTGTGCTTTCAGCAACTGTGAAGTGCGCCGAGGATACAAACTCGAAAATCATACTTTTCACGAGTAAATATGAATCATTGATAATAATTTTAATTCCAAATTTTATAAAATTTCTGAGTGAAATGGACTCCGATGCCAAATTATACAGTAAATTTAGGACTTCCTTTGTGATTTGCAGCCATATATCAAAGTTTCCAATAGAATAATTCAGGAATTTTCAGTAAAATAAGAAACCGTTTCTTTACACTAGGGCTTGACTAAATTATGACGTCATCAGTATCGATAATTTTTTTGATTGATTTTTTTAGGTAACCGTAATTCTTGCACAGCTTCTTCTGAGCAGTGGCCCACACAACTGTCCCGAAGCTGTGCTGTGGTAAATTCTATATTAGAACGTGTATAAGTGCTTCTAGCAAGTCTTCATACATAAATAAATAAATATGTATTTTTAAAAAAAATATGTTGTCCTGTTTATCAAATAAAAAGTATTATGTTATTAAAAGTGCATTAATTTAATTATTTTTGTTTCAATTTACATGATTTATCGTAACCTCGTCGATAAAACTTGGACCACCATAAGATACACATCACTATTGAACGCACACATGTAAAGTAACTTTTTGGTTTCGCTGAAAATGCGCGTTTGTCATTCTATACTATACTACATTCTATGCATTCAACACACTTCAGGGTAAATGAACAAAAGCTTCTTGAAATGATGGCTGAAAAGTAACAAAACCCAAATCTTAAAAAATAAGTTGTAATGACAGAAGAAAAGAATGAGAAGAATCTGATTTGTTTTGTTGACTTTCTACAGGAGTTTGTAAAGTAAGAGCGCGTTTTCAATTCATTTGGAAAAATTCGTATTTTGTTGTGTATTGACTGATTTGTTTTCAACATGAATCAAAAAAAGAAAGATCGCTCGGACAATTGGACAAAAGACGAAAAGGTAAATCAAATGGATAATAATCACATACATAGTCGCCGTATGTGGGGTTTGGAAACGTGATAGCATTGTAATTGTTTATTTTATTTCAGGATATCCATAAACAGCTTATAGAAAGTTCGAAAGACGTGGTAGAAAAGAGAAAAACGGATACCAACACAAACCGTCATAAAGTTGCTGAGTGGAATTTGATTTTACAAAAGTATGTCTAAAATAGTGTCTAATGTCTATAAAGTACCGGAGCGCGAACTTGTTTTGTTTGTTTGTTAAGTGCATTAAATCAATTTTAGTGAAATCATCCATGATATTTTGTATAAGAAATCACGAATTTGAATTTTTAGCGAAACGAAATAAAGTTGTCTATTGTCAATCTGTCTATTTTTTGAGGTTAAACACAAGATAAAATAGGGGGGAGGGTGTTTAACTAAAACGCTGTTTAAAAGAGTGTTTTAGCGCCAAAAACTGATTGGTGGTAAGGATTTTCTTAAAATTTTGTTAAACAGTGCCTAAAACGTTATTTAAGTGATTTGTGGTAAGGCTGTTAGTCTTTAACATTTCGAAAAGTAAAATACAATTTTAAAAGTTTATTTCCAATATTCTTCTCAATAAACGAAAATTGAGAATTCAAAATACTAAAAATATCATATTCAACGGTTGCATGTCAGCTTTACGTCATCGTCGTGTCGCAACTGCCACCATGTTCAATAATTAACAAATTATTGATACGCAGAAAGGTTTTGTCCACGGTCACAGTTGTTATGACGTCATAGCAAACTACCTAGTGGAACACAAAGCACTACCGGTGTGTGCAATTTTGAGTAAGTATTTGACAGTATTTTTTTTTATTCTCGGCTAAGCTAGGTTTGAGTAAAAAAATGTTTTTGGTTTTAGTTTCATGTATGGGAGCCCCCCCCCCCCCCTATAATATCATTTTTTCAAATTTTTTGTACCTGAATCGGAAAGCGGTAATGAAGATACACCAACCTACCAAGTTTCAGCGGTGTGATGCTAATAGTTTCAGAATAAAGTGGCTGTGACATACGGACGGACAGACAGATTGACAGACAGACAGACAGACTTGACGAAACTATAAGGGTTCCGTTTTTAGCCATTCGGCTACGGAACCCTAAAAAAATAAACACATCAAACTTCAACTTTATTTTGCAATCTAAGTGTTACATAAGTTCTTGAAATAATAATCATGTACTTAAGACTTAGTAACCTTTAAGGTATTGCAAACAGTATTACACAAATAACATACTACGAAAAAAAAATTACAAAGTCTTACCACCTAAACGGGTAATTCATTGAACACTGAGATCTTTTTAATTTTAAATCAAACAGATTAAAAAAATAGATGATTACTAATTTACAAAATATTGTAAATTACATAGTCATGATATACTCGCTACAGAAAAACCCTGACAGTACGATTCTGTCGGGACACAGCCAAAAACGCGTTATAAGCCGGCAATCGTCATATTATTTTTCCTGTTCCATAATTTGTCTCCATGGAACAGGAAAATTAAATAATGGACGCCTGGGGCGCTATTTCTGAAGCACTCGCTTCAAGATGGCGAGTGATTTTTCGAAGATGACTTAAACGTCAATGGAAATTACTCGTTGTCGAACGAAAATCACTCGCCATTTCGTAGCGAGTGATTCAAAAATAGGGCCCCTGTAACACCTACGGTCAACGAGAATTGCCCTATTAATCCTCATGAAATGGATAATTATTCGAAATGGTTATGCCACAAAATCGTTTATAACTTTTGATGAAAACGTCAGAACATACAGTGGGTCCCAGGCATAGAGAAAGAAAAAAATCTTCGCTTTAAAAAGAGCGTGCTACTTAGTGAAATTCTATAGGATTTGACAGCGAAAGACCTTATGACAGCGAGACCGTTTTCTAAGAAATAATGGATTTAGTGGAAACGTCAAGTTTCCGTCGCTGGAATTTTTGAAAAATTATGAATGGATATAATTATAATTTAAGTTTTGTATAACAATTTCAGATGAAATGACTTGTGCTTTCAGCAACTGTGAAGTGCGCCGAGGATACAATCCCGAAAATCATACTTTCCACCAGTAAATATGAATCATTGATAAAAAATTTAATTCCACATTTTATAAAATTTGTGAGTGAAATCGACTCCGATTCCAAATTGTACAGTAAATTTAGGACTTCCTTTGTGATTTGCAGCCATATATCAAAGTTTCTAATATAATAATTCAGGTATTTTCAGTAAAATAAGAAACCGTTTCTTTACACTAGGGCTTGACTAAATGATGACGTCATCAGTATCGATAATTTTTTGACTGATTTTTTTAGGTAACCGTAATTCTTGCACAGCTTCTTCTCAGCACTGGCCCACACAACTGTCCCGAAGCTGTGCTGTGGTAAGATCTATGTTGGAACGTGTATAAGTGCTTCTAGCAAGTCTTCATATATAAATAAATAACATATTTAAAAAAAAATAAGTTGTCTTATTTATCAAATAAAAAGTATTATGTTATTAAAAGTGCATTAATTTAATTATTTTTGTTTCAATTTACATGATTTATCGTAACCTCGTCAATAAAAATTAGACCACCATAAGATACCTACACATCACTATTGAACGCACATATGTAAAGTAACTTTTTGGTTTCGCTGAAAATCCACGTTTGTCATTCTATACTGTACTACATTCTATGGTCCCAGGAGATATTGAAATTGGAGGTCTATGAGCTGCACCACGGAAGACAGTCAGACATGGCGAAACTACAAATCTCTAAAAAGAATGCCAGTGCTGAATGCAAAAGAAACAATGCGCGATTGAGCGCAGAATCTTTTTTCAAAAGTAGGCGTATTGATTGAAAAAGGAGACGTTCGTATCGTGCCCCAGAGTCGTTTTATGTTTGATGAAAGAAAAGCATTAAGAGACTTGACTATATCATTTTGCAAAAAATATATTGAATTTTTAATACAATATTGTTAATTTACTTTGCTTTTATCTAGCGGCATATAAATCTACTAAAAAAATAGGACAACGATTGAATACAATTTCCTGTCCCCAACAATTGTTGTGTTTGGCAGAAAATAGCGGTTTCGAGCACTTATAAGCAAACTGACGACCGCTTAACGAAATGGCATATTGTGTCATTCTGTATCATAGAACTGGCAGTTAGTTAAATAAGTAAGCGCTCGCAATCGCTATTTTAAGAAGGAAGATGACTTTTGCCTCCCATAGGTACTAACCTTTAAACGTACCAACCTCGTCCTAAAACTTGAAAAAAAAAACTGTGACGAGGAACTTCTTTTCTTTGGATATTGTTTGCGTCATCGCAATTTTCACGCGTTACGCACCCTAGCGGGGCAGTTTTCTATGTTTTAGTTTTGGTGGCCAAGATGGCGGTTTTTCGACACAGATGGCGCAATGATCTAGAAAGACCTGTTCTAGATAGTGTGCAAGAGATTGAACCCACACGTTTTATTTCGTTTTATGTGAAAACCCCGCTATTTACGGCTCAACTTACTTTATATTATTTTAAAAGGCGAAGAAACGAACCCATAAAATTAGTTTTGGTCGTGACGCATGGCTTTTTACTTTTGGGGCAAGCAATGTATGGCGGGCCGACCGTCTCCTTTGATACTTAGTCAAAATAAGGTGGGAATAAAATAAATAACATCAACTAGGGAATTAAAACAAAAGCAAAGTCAATGATATAAAGGAGACAGATGCCCATATAATTTCAGTATCGCATAAAGATTTTGCGTATCGTAAAGTAAATATGTGGATTTTGAAGCTTTGATAATGTAATTGTAACATTTACGTAAAAGTTGAGAATAAAAAGTTGCCATCGCAATATAACCTCATAATCTCAAAAAAACCGGTAGACATTTTTGAATCATTTTGACATAATGTAAAACTAGTGTTGTGATTGCCATTACAAATACAAAAATCGATAACGAAAATTGATTTCGATTTTTAGGTCAAGCATCAGTCATTTACTACTAATAGTAAATAACAATTACTGTTGTAATGAAATATTGATAATATCTTTTATAAAATATGAAAATGTTTAGCAATTTGCATTTTTATTTAAACCATTGATATAAATGTACTATACTAGATGACGAGTTCCAAACGCTCACTTTGTATAACTGAACTGCACTGCCGTACAAGCACTGCCTGCACTGTCATGTTGAAAATCAACAATGTCAGCGCTCTAGCGCTATATGCTTGAATAGTTTGGTATTTAAGACACTCAATGCTGATTTAGCGCTGCAGCGAACTTTAGTTAAGCAGCATTTGCAGCAGCTTTTAGCAGTATTTGGAAAATATTTTCCATAAACGTTCTTGGCTATCGGTAGTAAGTATATTATGTCAATGATTTATACACTTTTTTTTAAATCGGTAATGTGTATAAGTAATTGATGACCTGAATCGATTTCTTTGATGAATATTGCAACACCGGTGTTTAATATTGTGTCGGGTCCATCAGTAAAACGAGCGAATAAAAAATAAATTGGCGACTGATGATGACATACTGTTTTAATAACTTGAGCGGTATGAAATTGAGTAAGCGAATAATTAACTAAACTAACGACGAGTATTGATAAATAATAAAATCCAGAACGAGCTTACAAAAAGTGGGTTTTTATGGTGTGATTTAAGGTCTGGGCACACAGCCAGCGTGGCGGGACGGCGAAGTGACGGCGACGCGACGCCGACGGGTTGGACGAGTTGTATATTAAAGAAATATGGGCGAAATGACAGACAGCGCCGCCACGCTCGGCGGGGCGGTAACTGGCGAGTCACGTCGGCGTCGCGCCGGGCGCGAATACAAAACACAGCGCGGCGGGACGGGCCACCGTCGCGTCGAACGCGGCGTGAGCGGGACGGCAAGCGTTGTGTTATAACGGAGTTCGTATTTAGTAGTCACACAGACGACGGAGCGTGGACGTGTCACGCTCGGCGGGACGGAGTTTTGTATTTAAATACAACTTTTAGGACCAAAATAATGGATAGTGCAACAATTGAACGTCTGATAAAATATGTCAGAGGTTACACATTCACCATACTGATTTCTCTTCTGGTTCACCTGATGCACCCACAGTCGTTTAGGTTTTTTCTTCTTTCGAGCTAAAGCAAACAGAAGCAAAGCTGCTTCCAAATCTAATTCACTTGACATCTTATTTATGTGAAATCATGTCACACCGCGGGCGGAACGGCAGGCGCGACGCCAGCGGGACGGTCACGCCGGCAGTGTGACTGACTCATAGCGCTGGCTTTCCGCCGGCGTCGCGTCGGCGTCGCGCTGCGCCGGCTGTGTGCCCAGACCTTTAGAATACGCGACTAAATTACGGGTATCATTTAAGCTATCACCAATTTAATTAGTTTTGTGTTTCTTAAATAATAGGGTTTGTCCTCAAAATAGTAGATCTGTCACCAAAATGTAGTCACCAAACAATGCAAAATCAGTTCCACAATAAATCACCTAAAATCCTGAGATATAAGGTCTAGTACCAAATAAATGTTTTTGTATGTATTATAATAGGTGTGTCCTAATAAGTATTTAAGCAAACTAATTTAAAGAGATCACCAATAAATCATATTATGTTACTAGAAAATTGCATTAAGTTCAAATAAAAAATTAGGGTTGTCATCATCGTTTCAACCAAAAGATTCTGCTACTTAACTAGACTCCCAAGGTTCTAAATTTCCACTGGTAGTATAAATTATATTTAAATAAAATTTTAAGCAGAGTAGTAAATAAAACAATTAAAGTCAAAATAATCAATATTTATTGTTTAAAATAATTACCACTGAACAATCAGCGCTGGTTTAAAATAGCTGGCTTATGGCTAGCAGAATAGTAGATAAAACACTTAATTAAAGTTAAAATAATCAATATTTATTCTTAAAAAACAATAATCACTGAATAATCAGCGCTGGTTTGGATTTCGCGGATTGGAGCGCGCCAATTTGTCTCCGCCCCTTTGATCATTTTTTCATAAAAATTATAAATTGATGTATTAAATTGGTAACGAATACTATTAATTTAATATCTGAACGAAATAAAATGTTACTACTGTATTGGTGACAAAATATCAAATAAAAAGGAGTCGCAGTCAGGGATCGATAATCGATTTATTTGGTGACAGATCTACCATTCTGAGCACAGAGCTATTATTTAAGTAACAAAACTGTTATTATAAGAACGAAGTTTATATTCATGTAATGCAATATAATTTTATTGGTTATCGATCTCTTATTTTACACATATATTAACATTAATTTGATAATTCATACCTGGGAACAATTTTTGTTTATCTGAGAACGAAAATATTTCGTGGCGATAGATCTATTTATTAGGTGATACAACTTGATGACAAATATAAATTTTGGTGATAGAAAATATAGTTCCCCTAAATTACTGAGTGAGCGACTAGAAATACAGAGAGGGAAGCTTTAATGTTATTTGATTGATTCAATTTTTTTTAATTGGTTTACATAATACTAAAAATTACACTCTAAGCAAAATTTTGTGAGCTGCTTTAGAATTGATTATTTGTTACTTATTTTATATTTGAGGTCTTATGTTTTTATTTAGATACGTTTTTGGAATGAAAGTTTCAGTTCGGTGAAGCGCAATTTGAATAAACCAAAAAAGTAATATAATTTGATTGTCAGTTGCTTTCCAGAAAACTATACTGCCGGAACTGCCAAAAAGGATCAAGCGGCTGTGCCGAAGTTTTTCATTACAATGTATGCAAACACGTTTTAGGTCTATCAATTAGGCTCTAATTAACAACACCACCACTGGAAGCAAATTTGCACTCGAAACACTTCATTTAAGATTAAATACCGCTCAGTATAAAAAAAAAGCATATGCCAAATATGAAAAAAAGCCAGAGCTTAACCTTTTCTCATGTTGTATTTTAAGTAACTCAAATTCATGTTTGTAAGTCGCTGTTCTGTTGATTTTTCGTCACTCGCACTCAGTCGCTCACTTAGTAATTTTATAACCCAAATTAAAGACCCTTTACACACTGCGACTTTTAGCATCGATACTAACGCGCGTTTTGGAAACGCGATGCGCATCGCGACTCACGCAATGAATAGATTTTGTATGCAGTCGCGATGAGCATCGCGTTTGCATCGACGCAAACGCGCGTTAGTATCGATGCAATTGCGATGCGCATCGCGTTTGCATCGATGCTAACGCGCGTTTCAACTTATATGAAGAATGTACAGATGGCACTTTGAAAACGTCGTTGCTGCCAGTACAAGTCAGTGTTACCTAATCAAAATTTATCTTAACCAATTTGAAACAGGCGTATTACAAAACACTGTATTACCCACTGAATAGATAAATAGGGTTAGAAACGTTCTGACAGTTCATTGGTATTATAACCTGTGTCGCCGGTGGGCGTTACAGCGTTGTTGCTGCAGTGCCAAAAGCACCAATCAATGAATCAACGCATCAATATCACAAACCAATCACACTTTCCGCTGGGAGCTCTGTGATTGGTGTGATTAGTACGTAAAACCAACTACCAAAGGTTACAGGTAACAGGTTAAAGGTTCTTTACCCAAAGCACAGAATATATATTAGTCCAAAGGTTGTCTGGAAGAGATCGCTTATAGCGATAAGACCACCTAAATTGTACATTTCCTAATAGGATATAAAATAATGTGCTTATACACATTTACTTACACTTAAACTCACTCAAATACCTACATACTGGCTCTCTCTCTCTCATGTACCTGCGACGAGCACCCGCACACCTTCCTGCATATCCACACACCCACACACTCACTTGTACACCCACACACGATCACATGCACATACACATACTATTATCCACTTTGAAATAATAATAGGTAATTACTTGCAGTATATTTTATTTTTTGTTTTATATAGTTGCTCAGAAGTGACTTCTAACACACACACTCTCTCTCACACACACCCGCACACCTACCCACACATCCACATACGCATACTTACATCCACACACACAACTGCACACCCACACACGCTTACAGTCACAAACACACACTGTGTGACTGTGAGGAAAAACATTAAATTAAAAAAGTGGTTGTAGGCAGTGAGCTGTTACTACTACGTATAGAGACGCTATGCCAAGCAAAAAATGTGCGCATTTTTTTTAAGAGAACTGTCAACTGACTGACGTGTTCCATAAATTTTGAATGTTGAATATGAAACCGCAGAAGTGACAGACTTTTGTGCCTACTTAACTTAATTGTATTGAATGAATATTATTTTATCAAAATGATTTAATGGTTACTTACTTCGATCAATAGTTATTTAAAAACGCTAAAGAAATAAAAGTTTCTCTGAAAAAAATCTGTAAATCAAACACTCGAATGATATTTCTATTTTTTTTACTATTTTTTTTTTCATTTTAATTTTGCATACGAAATAATTCGAGAAAAATACAACTACCAATGTAAAACATCTTATAAGAAATATAACAACATCGCATTGTCTAACCTCTATTTATATCCTACCTACTTTTCCATTATGTGCGTGTCACTTTTTATAATCTTTGATTTTCATGTAAAATGGCGGCAATTTCATACCAAAAATTTATAACATTTTGAAAAAATCTTTACGCTGGTTTAAGCTAACATTTAAATTTGTTATCGATGGTAAGTAACGCCGGTATCTTTTTGATTCCTGTTGGTTTTATTTTTACATGTTTTTAAAATGCAAGATGGCATTTTTGACAAATTATTTGACCGAATGTCACATTGGTTAACGCTACGAGCTGGGAGTGAGTGACTGTGATACCGCGCATGCGTTGATGGTCTGTGACCATCAACTCACCGCGCACGAGGTTCCTTAGGGATGTCATTTCCATACGTAGTAATAGTAGTTCAATGGTTGTAGGTGGTTGTACATGTCATGGTGAGGTACCTATTAAGTAGTTCAGCGAGAAAGGAAAACTCAAGTTTTTCGCACAAAATGACAGTTAATTTACAGTTCTACAAACATCTAACATGACTAGAAAGAGTAACGGCACGAATACATGAAAACAGAGTACAAAAAAGCAGACGATACGAAATAATTAAAATCCTTGTAAAAATATCGATAGGATTTTCCCCACAGATAATGATTGAGAAAATTTAAAAAAGTAGACAGAGTTCTAAACCATAGACAGAGAGTTCAACAAGAAAAAAATACACTGACAATATAAAATAAAATAAAACTGTCATCTTGGTATTATGGCGGGAAGCCGAATATTTTAATCTCGGATTAGTAATCTTCTATACATAAAAAAGGCTTTGTCCTGAATGACTGACTGACGGATCAACGCACAGCCTAAACGGCTGATCGTAGAGACCTGAAACTTGGAGGGTGTGTTCTTGGTATGACTAAGGGATCCGATAAGAAGGGATTTTCTGAAATTTCACCCCTAAGGGGTTGAAAAAGGGGTGCAAAGTTTGTATGGGAAAATGTGATTCATTGGTCTGATCTACTTCAAATTTTGCATAAACATTTTTTAAAAATGTTAACGAATAATGTGTATCAAATTTTATTGAAATTTATCTTGTAACGGGGTTAAAAAGGGGTAGAAAGTAATTTTGGGGATGATTGGCTACGAAGTTAATATAAATACTCTTTAGTGCTTATGCTTAAAATTATTTTTATTTCATTTTTGACAATCATTTGACATATCTGAGACACAATGTTTTGACACATGTTTGTTATTAATTTTACTCTCGAGAAGAGATTTTATTCCTTAAAATAGTAAAGAATGATTTTTTGTAATGAAACAAGGTAGGTATCAAGCGGTCTGTGTTCAGTGTAGTATGTATGCAGATCGTTTGTTCATATTGTTGGTGGACATTCTACGCTGTTCCTGCGGTCGATGGGTATCCGACCTGGAACTTTTTTGCTAATTTTTCCTGACGGCCTATGTTAAGCAGTGGACGGCCTTGGGTGTTGATGATGATGATGGGGTAGATCCCTACATATAATTTTCCTTTTGCATTCAAACAAAGCTCAAGTTCAAACTCGGTACACAAGGTAGCGGGAGAAGACTTGATATGTTATGTGGCATGAGTCTTTTTAGCACCGAAAGAAATATACGATTGACGAAAGGCGTAAAGTATTTCCATTACGTTGTAAAATAAAAAGATAATATCCCCGTGTAAGTTTGACCAGATTAAAGACCGGGCTACGTGTGAGTCTACACAACATATAAGTAACATTTGTCTATAATTTAAGAACTGATGTTATTGTATGTTTGGTTGAAGGCGCTAATCACAGGAACTATTGGTCCGGTTATAAAATATATTAGATACATTGTTAAATTGTGAATTTATCGGGGTAGGCTTTTTAATTAGTTTAATACTTAGAGGCTAATAAATATTTTTGCTACGATCTATGGGAACGGAGTAAAACTAAAATGTGCGTACGAAGTCGCTGGCGGGCCGCTAGTCTTCTATACATATAAAAGGCTTTGTCCTGAATGACTGACTGACGGATCAACGTACAGCCTAAACCGCTGATAGTAGAGACCTGAAACTTGGAGGGTGTGTTCTTTGTATGACGTAAGGATCCGATAAGAACGGATTTTCCCAAATTCCACCCCTAAGGGGGTAAAAAAGAGGGGCAATGTTTGTATGGGACAACGTGATTCCTTGGTCCAATGTACTTCAAATTTTGCATAATCATTCCTTAAAAAAATTAAAGAAAAATGAGTATCGAATTTTATTAAAATTTATCTTGTAACGGGGTTAAAATAGGGTAGAAAGTTAATTGGGGATGATTTATTCCAATTTTGATTTCAATACTTCTTAGTGCTTTTGATTTTATTTACTTCTTATTTTGACAGCAACACGTCATGTCATAAAACTCAATCAGAGATGTTTTGACGGGTTTTGACACATATTTTTATATTGATGTTGTTGTCGAGAATTATGATTGATTTACTTCATTAAATTCAAGGAATTGAAGATTTACATCAATGTTTACTTTGCAATGATAATAAAAGCTCAGGGCTCAACTTTTCCCCTCTTATTCCACGAATTAAAGTGACTAGGCTTCGAACCGTACTAAGTTATTAACCGAACAATTTAAAAGAATGTCATAATGACAGCATTCAATACCGGAGGCTTAGATTAAAGTAAAATAGCGGACCGGAGGTATATTTTTTTGATTGTTCGGGTAACCTTAGTCTTGGTTTTAACCTGGTGCTATGTTTTTTTGTAATAAGGGAGGGGTCAGATAGGTAAGGGGAGTAGACTTGAGGGAAAGCTGCTTTTCCCATAGCATGTTCATATGTGGTAATTGTGGCAAGCACAACTTGGCTTTGTAAATCTGATGATTTCTAGCACCCGAATGAAAATAAAAAAGAAACGTATTAGTTAAGTTAGCCTGTAACGTCCCACTGCTGGTCAAAGGCCAAGGGTACCTCTATTACCTTATATTTTTTTACTTCTAATACAAGTCACGTGGGTGGGTGTTTTTTTTCTTGCCTAACCCATCGTGTGAGGTATCATTGATTAGGTTTTAAAATGATTATGAGTTAGCTATTGTTTATTTTAGCTGAAAAAAATACAAAATTCAGCGTCCTCAAAAGATATAAAAAGTCGAAGCAAAACTAAGAGCAATCTTAATCATGTTCAACAGGACACATTATGAGGGGGATAAAAGTGCTTTCATACATAGTTTATACGGAACCATTCGTGCGCGAGTATGATTCGCACTACGCCGGTTTTTGATAGTGTTTTGTCACTTTACATACTTAATATTAATTTTAATTACACTTGTAAAAAGCCACTGTTTCAGACAAGGAATCGTACATAACTTTCACCAGATTACAGGCCGAGTTACAATTTCATAAAATATGTTAATATTTTTTTCTATACTTATAAATTAATATTATAAAGCTGATGGATAGGACACGCAAATGTTAGGAATGGTCCGATTAGAAAAATCATGTGTGTGTTAAGATACCTTATGGATCCAAACCGGCTATAGGTAAACCGCGAAATTGAGACCTCGCCTGCGGGGTACAGGGGCGCGGGGGGAGACGAGAGCGGGGCTTGTGAGAGGTGCGGGCGGCAGGCACATTATTTTCAAAATTCAGTACGCTCGCTACACAGGTAGCGATAGCATCTGTTGTCAGTTGCGGACGCTTTGACAGAAGTACACAAGATAATACTGTCTGACTGAAGTCTGAAGATGAGTTGCAGTATATTCGGACACAAAATCTATATTATTGTATTTTTTGTCGTGTTTTTCTATTTCTATTTTACACCATTCTCCTGCACCTGTTACAATCTTTGTACATGACCTTAAGTTGTAGTACTTTATATATTCTATGCTAAGGTAGGTATAACTGGGGAAGAGAATGCTCTTAGCATTAACGCCACGGTTTAACACTGTAAAATAGCAGTGTTTTAATAAAGGCTCTAAATATATACGAATATTTTAGAATAAAATATAGATCCAAATTCAGTGAAATATGAACTAAATATACACTGAAACAAAACAGTCGCAAAAGTAACCAGGGAATGTTTTTTGAAGTCTTTAATTTTGCCTTAAAATTAATCTAATTTTAAGATTTCATTTTATTTATTGATCAAAATCCACGGCTCTGGATAATAATATTTAGAATTAATTCACTCTCATTAGCGTAATTGTATCGCATCGAATATTTTTTTCCAATATGTTATGTAATGTTATAAAGTGTCGACACTGATGACTACCATTGTGACCACTGACGTCACATATCTTAAGAACTGTCGCGGCAAATTTCGTCTCTTGTGTATCGCTGCCGCCCGCACCCCTTACAGTCCCCGCTCGCGTCTTTCCGCCCGCACCCCTGTACCCCGCAGGCGAAGTCTCAATGAAGCGGTTTACCTATATACGAGTTGTTTAAAATAGCTGTAAAACATTACGCTACGACCTATGGGAACTGAGAGTAAGCAAAATGCGCGTACGAAGTCGCGGGCGGCCGCTAGTATTTATAATATAATTATAGATTTAAATTAAAAAATTAAACAAATTGTATTTTTTATATCAAACATCATAATAAATATGTTTTTCAATGTAAGCTAAGCAAAAATGTTTATTATTTTAATAATATGATGTGACTCAATTACCTTTGACTGCATGCCTTGCCATGCCAATTAAAACTAAATTACTTTCCACCCTAGGGATGGAAAAGCTATTTTCCACCCGGCCACAGATAATACTATCTACACGGGAAAGTGCTATTTTCCGAACAGGAGAGATGAAAATATATTTTTCTTTGTTACAGCACGATGATTCGGATCCAAGGCCTTATGTTGCTAGTGCTCATTTCAATTTGTGCCGGTGAGTTTATTTTTTTTATTTTTTAATTAGTAAGAAGAAATAGAGAAATTAAATAGGTTAAATAGGTTGTGGCCAGCGGGCGTAGTCTGAACTGAAGAACAAAATTTTTGACATTTCGCGTAGACAATTTCAGTGTTATGATTTTCTGCTCAATCAATTATCCTTTTAAATGTATATATTATCTTATCTTTAATAATTCCAAAAAATAGATGTGATTGTTTTAGCTACATTCAAAAATTATTTTCAATCAATAAATATACAAAAACACCAATTTCGTCTCAGCGTTGTCTACACGATATGTAAAATAAATGTTTCAGACTACGCCTGCCCCTCTGCAATAGGAGCAAAAATTTTAAATATAGGGATTATAACTTTGGATTACCTACTACTTACAAGTATATTACATTATTATTATTATATCTCCTATTGTAGGCCAAACCATCCAGGCTTTCTCACTCCCTAGCATAGAGTTGATGACGCTTGGGAGTGACAAGTATATTACATTATTATTATTATATCTCCTATTGTAGGCCAAACCATCCAGGCTTTCTCACTCCCTAGCATAGAGTTGATGACGCTTGGGAGTGAGAGGTCGGGCCCAATCACGGCGACTAAATCGTCGCGTTCGGTCGACCATGCCGGACACACGGCGAGCGTGTGCTCCGCCGTGTCATCAACCATGCCACAAAGTAGGCACGAGGGAGACTCCTTTCGTCCTATCTTGTGCAGATACTTCTGAAAACAGCCGTGCCCAGTGAGCACCTGCACTAGACGGTACGAGAGATAACAGACTGGTGGCCTTTCCAACCAGGGCTCCAACACCGGAGTGAGGGCGTCAAGGGTCCAGCGGCCAAATACGGCTGTCGCAAGGTCTTCCTTCCAAAATCGAAGAAGGACCTCCCACGCCTCGCGCCGGACTGCCCCTCGCTCTGTTGGAGCCGGTCACGCAAACCAAGTCTTTTCTGCTCCGCGATCCAGGTGTAAACCCTAGACTGGACCTGAGCATCAAGTTCCCATGGTGGAGTACCTGCCAAGGCGCATGCCGATGTAAAACTTACCGTGCGGTAAGCTCTCACTACCCTCTGAGCGATGGCTCTTTGAGGCTTCCTGAGGTGAGCTGCGTTTTCTCTCCTCCCGAGGGAGTCCGCCCAAATTGGGGCCCCATAAAGGGCAATACTACGTAACACACCAGCGTATAGGCGCCAACATTTTGCCCTTGGACCTCCCAGATTGGGGAGTAACCAGTTAAATGTACCAGCTGCCTTGAGTAGGCGCGATGACAGCGCACTAAAATGAGGCCCAAACTGCCACCGTGCATCCAAAATGAAGCCTAAGTATTTAATCTGGGGTTTCACTTCTACCCTAATGCCTCCAACAACAACATGGGCGTCTGTTGGGCGGCGCTTCCGGGGACCATGGAAATAAATGGCCTCGGTCTTTTCCAATGCCACGCGGAGACCTAGCTTTCGAATTCGATCGGCTACTAAGGACCCACCGGCTGACGCTAAACTGGACGCATCCCTAAAATTACTGCTCCGAGCCGTAATGAGAGTATCGTCTGCATAGCAGATAATATCCATGCCTGGAAGAAGGACTCCTCGTAGAAGCCAATTGAATCCAATGTTCCAAAGTAGAGGACCCAGCACGGACCCTTGCGGAACACCGGATTCTACGGCGTAGCGCTTGAGCTGACCATCTTTAGCAACAAAGAGAATCTCGAGGTTGGCTAGGTAGTTGGCAATCAGTACCCGTAGGTAGGGGGGCACCCTATGGTAACATAGCCACTCCAAGATAGTAGCGTGGGGGATGGAGTTAAAGGCATTTGCTATATCAAATGACACTGTACAGGACGACTTTAAAAGCCCGCGCACAAATACCGCAAAATAATTAAATAATAGTTTACTATACTTATACAATCTTTGAGTATATAGCCCCCTGGAGATGCCAATACGTCAACGCGTCTAACAATCTTTTTCACCACTTTTAGTGGGGAGTGAGGTAAACACGTACAGCACACAACCATTAGATGAATAACTCAACAGACACAAATTTTACTGTGGCGATAAACGCACACTACAAAATAATTCAACACATCAAACATTACACGCACACAAACAGAGTTTTCACGTAACTACGCAGCATACATACGAACAAGATAGTGATGGGACACAAGAAGAATGAGTCAAATCAGTTTGCTGAATGAATGAACTGAATGATTCTCGCCTAGAGCTCGCATTTCTCAACCGTTTCTTATGAAATGTTGTGAGAAGGTTTGATAAGTATATTGAATATTTTTGTCCGACTCAGTTTGCAAAATTGAAGAAAAAAAATGTGGCGAAGATATGCGAGACGAAACCGTAAAAAAAGATGAGTTATAAAAAGGCAAATTTCCGCCATATTGATACAAAACAAGGTCAACAGCTCACAGAGCCACTAGTATAATAATAGGGTCACCACCTATATAAAGCACATATAAAGTTACATAAACATTTGAACGAACAAAGGAAAAGCAATAAAAAATCGTAAATTTAATTGGAATGATTTATTTAAATTCTATGGTAAGGATTTTAGGACCCAGTTAAGACTTTCCTTAATATGTATTTTATTCATAAAATTACTATCCCTTTGGAATAGAACGACAAGCAGCAAACTGTGTGATAAAAAGAGATGCGAGATGTGATGTAGCAGAACCGTTTTTGGCGGCTGTCAGTCAGTTTAGAGACCCATGGAGGCTCGCTGAAAATTTCTTTCATGTGATTTTTTATAAATTCAAGTTGTGAATATGTGTATATTTTTTAGAAATAGTAATCCTGAAACATGGTGACTTGATCGGTGATTGATTGTTGTTCATTACAGTGAAATAACCCCAACAAATATTCATTTAACAGGTAGATTAGTCCAAATCGAAGCTTCTTAATATCCTACTACTATTATAAAGGCGAAAGTTTGTAAGTATGGATGTATGGATGTTTGTTACTCTTTCACGTAAAAACTACTGAATGGATTTGAATGAAACTTTATCACAATATAGCTTATACATCAGAATAACATATAGGCTACAATTTTTGAGGTTTCTAATGTGAGGTCGTAAAAAACACATTTTTTGCGCTACTAGACGGGACGAACCTGAAGTCCACGCGAACGAAGTCGCGGGCAAAAGCTAGTATGATATATATTTACCAATGCGCTTCAAATTTTAAGTACGCAGTTTGATTATTCTATTCTATAAACGTTAATTTACGTAAAAAGTAAAGACAGAATAACACAGGTAATGCATATCTACGAATATTTGTCTCAAGAAATCATATTTCGTTTTACACTAGAGCTGCATTAGGATTGCACTAGGGTTGTCCTGGAACAATAATAATAATGAAAAAACCGATTTGAAAAAAGCTAAAATGCCGGTTAAAAACCGATATGTACGTACGTAGAACCCAAAAGCCAATAATTTAATGTGATTAAGGTTAATATGCAGCAGCTGGCAATTCTATACTTAAACCACTCAAGGATTTCAATAAGGCTTTTAGACTTACAATTACACATTGTGAAGATTGGGTTACTGCTTCAGCTGTTGCTGCAGCTGAAGCACTGGCAGTAGGCATTCAATTTTGTTGGTTCAATTATTGTATGTTGGTTCAAGTTGGTTAAGCTACTTGTGATGTAGTGTTAAAAATAATAAAGCAAGTATACTACACAAAAAATAGCAAAAAGAAAACAAAGTTTAGGGACAAAACACGAAAAAGGGGAGCAATAGACAAAAATCGGTAGTTTTTATAAAATTAATTCAAAGTCCGATAACTTAACGGTAAAGTTTTGAATATAGGGTTCGATAGTCAAATCAGTCAGCAGGCATGACGTAAACTGCCACGTCTTACAGGATTTAGGTCGACTTAACATGTAAGCCTGTAACCCTGTATATAGTTTATGCATAACATATACAGTCATAATCCCGGACCAATTTTATCTCGAAATATTTTTATAGCCAACCATTCTTTTCATTTTCAGACTAAATTTCAACATCGTATGACCAGAGGAAAAGAAAGTATTTTTTTCTTTTTTACCTTTCAAGATTTAAATATAACATACATTACACTTACTACTTAATTCAAAATCTAATAAAAAATACTGATTATGAAACTAACTTCAGTGAGGCCAGTGAGTGAATGATTATGTTGAGTCCCTTTTTTGACTTTGTCACATCACTAAGACCGATTCACCTCCGTACCACTGTATTCATGTTTTCATTTTTCTGTCGTTTACGTATCGCAACGGTTTTATCTTTAAATGGAAATTGTACTTAAATACACATTTAATAGTTACTAAAAATTCTTAAATATGATAGGAAACGCGATCTTGTTGCGAATTTGAGCTGTCAGATCGTCTTTTACATGAGAATACTGCACAAGTCACCATTTTTCAAGAGAATACAGACCGCGATACAGACCGATGCAAAATGGCGGTGTAGCGACTTCAAGTAGTTTTATATAACGTGTTTGAACAGTTGACCAATGTACTTTGCCGGAGGGGGTCGCCCGTGTATGGTATGGCATCTCCAGGGGCTATATACTCAAAGTATACAATAGAGTGCGCGGGCGCCTAGATACAAAGGCGGCATTCTAGAAACCGCAATAACCGCAGCCGAATACAAGCCCCGCGCCCTAAAAATTAAAGTACACATTCGCCTAACAGGAATCTCAATAAACACGCGGCGCGTTCCTGACTCCGCCGTCAGTCGACCGCCGCAAATAAACCTTATGCCTCGAGGGATAAAGACCAAATTCGACTGGCAAAATATTACCCGCGAAAGATATCGAAATTTCTTTCGTCTCCCGAAGGACGCGGCGGCGGGGCGCGACTGTTCGAGAAAATAGAAGACGCATCGCAATGGGGTATAAAAGCCGAGCGCTCCGCCGCTCCTGCATTCAGTTCTCTGGATACACAGCGAACACTCACAAGCGAAGAAGAGCTCAAAGCGACTCCGGGGCATTATCTACAATAAAGTACAGTAATAGAACAGTGAATTATAGAATATCGACGACCTCTGCATCCCACTTCGGATACCGATCAACCTCGACGTTTGGATACCGTATTGAACCGACTCCGCTGCCTTTCTACCGTACTCCGCTCCAGCTTCATAGTACCTACTTCTTCCACCGGACGTAACAACGATCCACCCACCGTCTACGTGTGCTACGGACTTGGAGACACCGTACACCGGAGCTACCTACCGACCCGAACCAGCACATTTATACAGTCCACGTCGTTACTCCGCATCACTCCGGCCTCCACTCCACCGTCCCGCATAGACACAGCTAACGCTCCATCCCCATTTTCCGTCGCATTATGTACCAGTGCCTTTAGTTTAGACAGGGCGTCGATGGTAGAGCGCCCTGATCGAAAACCAAACTGAGCCTCCGATAGATCTGGTCCTGTCTACCTTAGGTGTTGATTGACTCGTGCGGCAATAATCCGTTCGAAAAGTTTACCAACTTCATCTCTCTGAAACCTATCAGCCATCTGAGTGGCCGCTAACGCCACTACTCTCGCTGGAACTCCGTCTGGACCTGGAGCTGTCTTTTTGGCCCGAAGGCAATAAGCCGCCGTTTGGAACTCATCTAACGTGACCCTTGGGATGCCATCTTGTGTCTGGCTCGTCCTCGGAGGCGGCTCCATCGTCGGAAGGGCGTTTGTTTACAATGGCGAAGATGGAAAAGCCAACCTTCTCAGCCCCAGACCGGCAACTTACCAACAGAAAGACTTGACCATCATAAGAGGCCCTTTACGCACGTAGGCCTAGACTAGTTTTTTTTTTTCATTTATTGGAAGAACCACAAACAAGTTTACAATAAACATTTGTTACAATAAAAAGTTGAATTAACATGTGGGACTCAAGTTAAATGTCTATATTTAAACTATTAAAACACAATAATTGTTTTGGTTGTAGAAGGTGTGCGTTTATCAGTTTTATTATATAAAATATCAAAATGAAAATAAAAAGGGTGTGTTAGAGTGGTTGTAGTTAGTAGATGTGTGTGTGTGTGTGTGTGTGTGTGTGTGTGTGTGTGTGTGTGTGTGTGAGTGTTAATATTAATGGTTAGTAAGTAACTTTACAATTTCTTTATTGTACGATCTTATGACGATATTATGGCCACATTATGGTAACAGTGCATCGCCGCCAAGAGAAAAGGTACGTCGCATTATACACTTGCTTAGTGACGAGAGCGCTTCACCTAGAAATTGTTACTTCGCTATCATCGGGTGCCGCCATAATGAGCTTAAGGCGCTTCATCGCTCGCAGAGGCTCTCCTACTACTATTTTCTCCGACAATGGAACAAACTTTGTCGGGGCCTCCCGCGAGCTACGCTGTCTTCACGATGAATCATTGAGAGACTACGCCACAAATCATCGGATTGGATGGCGCTTCATCCCACCGGCATCCCTGTTTATGGGCGGCGCATGGGAAAGACTTGTGCGAACAGTTAAAACCGCTCTAAGTCCTGTCTCGCAAACCAACCACTAAAAGACGTCCTGACTACACTATTGCTCGAAGCTGAAGCCATAGTTAACGCACGCCCACTGACTTACGTATCTTCATCCCCAGACCCACCAGAAGCCATAACTCCGTTCCATTTCATCCTTGGCACATCATCAGTCGTACCATGGACCTCGACACTTTCCGACGCAGATCTAGTGAGAAGATGCGACTGGCGAAAGACTCTGCGGCTCGCTGACAAGTTCTGGGCACGATGGGTGCGTGAATATCTGCCAATGCTTCGACCAAGAGGACACGCCACCAGTAATGCATCGAATCTTAGTGACGTGGTGTTAATCGCAGACCCTAGCCTCCCTCGCTGCCTATGGCCTCTAGGAAGGATATCGAAGTTCTTTTTAGGGCCTGACGGAGCGGTTCGGAGGATTGCTGCGCCGACCGGCCCGTAAGCTTATTTTAATGGAAGCCGAACACCAGTCAGTCGCCACTAGGTGTTAGTGTCCCACTGGGGGACCGGTATGTTGGCGACTGGCTGCGATCCGACCTTTTTTACCTTTTGCTATATTCATGATGTCATTATTTTCAATGAAAAAGGCAGTTGTCACAATGTCAGGTTCTCAGTAATGTCTTGCCGGGTTTGATTGTATTAATTTAAATATATTATTGTTGTACCAAAACATATACGTTGTTTCCATCATCATCTATTCCATTCATACAGTCCACTATTTCCACTCGCTATCAACATCATTGGTTTTAACGTTATCGTTACAAAACACGTATGCAATCTAGATTCTCTACAAGATAATAATTACCAAGATGTTCCAATAACAAATCAATGAAAATACCTTACAAATCACTACACTACCTTACCTAATATCTTACAGATTACTACAAATGTATTTTATTCTGTTTTTATTTACAGCGTCGTCTGATGTAGAGCAACGTGGCTCTCCAGTTCCAAACACCCTGGCATCGGCAACCGCAGACAGGCACATGAAGAATTTGTATAGAGATCGTTAGTACCTATTATTTAATAATAAGAGTGAACGAGTAAAATCTGCAGTCGTGACGCTTCGTCCATTTACATTGCACCCCAATTCATGTGCAGTTCTGATTCGTAAAAAGTCACCATTTCAATTTTCTTTTTCGAAGGAAAAAATGTTTTTGCTGTCTCAAGTTCACGATTTCAATGCAATTGACCTTTTTCATGTGGTATTTTTTAAGCGTAGATAACTACTTCACATTTCAGTAGAATGGTGAAATTCTTATTTGAATTACACACGGAAAAAGTTCCATCACATTCGTAAAAGTTCACCAATAGAATATTATTTTACAATTGTTGGTGAACTGCATGAGAATTGGGGCCCTGAACGATATACCATGCCACACACACTGCGTGCTGGCGTTATAACGCGTACACGCTACAGACAAGGTAATACCACACCCCGGACACTCGGAAGATACTTTTCATTTTGGCCATACATTGACAGACGGCGTGTTGCACAGACGCTGCGTTTGTGTGCGTGCTATATGGGTTGACAAAGTCTGTTACACCGGTCATAGCTCTTTTCACTTAAATAAACAGATACCTAAACAACGTAATTTACTTTAATTTAGTACACAACGTAACAAGCACTCATTTTCGTAATGTCATATTCACGTGGTATCGTGGAGAAATAAAAAGATAGTATCTGCCTTAGCAACACCTAATTTCACTGATCACATAAATATTACAATTATAATTTCTTATCTACACATAATTCTAAAGAATGTTACCTTTACCTAACGTTTTTAAAGTTGTTCACTGTAACTGAATAGTTAGAATAGGTTAGTTATGGTTGCATATTTTGTATGGAGTTACTTACTGTCTCACATCTTTTGAGAAACGAAAAAGCTTTTATCGGAGTCATTTCTCGAGGACGAAAGACACCCGTACCACAGAATATATAACCCGTACACAGCACAGTACCTAGGCATCTCTCGTACACGAAACTTTGTTCTTCCGTTAACGTCGCAAATAATCAAAAAATAAACATGCATTAGATGTTATTTTGTCTTTACTTTTTACATAACGGTAATGTTTATAGAAAAGAATAAGCAAACTTCGTACTTTAAATTTAAACCGGATTGGCAAATATAAATCGTAAATAAATTGAGAGGCTTCGATTTGGACTAAATTACCTCTTAAATGAGAAGTTATAAGGGTTATTTTGGTGTAATGAACAATAATCAATCACCGATCAAGTCCCCATGTTTCAGAAGCACAATATCTCTTAAATATACACAATTTCATTTAAAATTAAAAATCACATCAAATAAATTTTCAGCGAGGCTCTTTGGGGCTCCTAACTGTTTGACAGCCGCCAAAAATGGTTCTGCTGCTCAGCATCATATCTCGCATCTCTTTTTATCGCACAGCTTTATCCTACTGACATCTCGCTTTTGTCGTTCTATTCCGATAGGATAATAATTCTATGGTATTACCACAGAATATATATATTACCTTGTCTGTAGCGCGTGCGCGTTCTAACGCCAGCACGCAGTGCAGTAAAAACATTCTAAACCATTGTATAGCGAAGCGTCATCATTTCCAAGTTGAATTTATTCTATATAGAATAACTACTTGGACTGCTGTTGCATAAACAGACGTGTAGATGGCGCTAACGTCACGCAATGACGTATACTAAGAGACCAAGAATTTCGCGCGGTTGGACCGACAGCACGGTAGCTCAATTGGAAGATCAGTTGGCTCGGTAAGCCATAAAGATGCTGGTTCGAATCCCGCCCGTGCGCAATTTTTGGTTTCTTATTTCATCTTTGGTTATTGTCATCCAAAATCGGTTTCGTTTGACATGTTTTACTTGTTCTTCTATTCCGATAGGAATATTAATTTTATGGGTAATACTGTATGTGTATAGTACCGTGTACAACAGGGTCACTCCGCTAAGACAGTTAAGTAACACTACGCAACAATGCAATAAAGTGCAATTCAGTTTGCATGACTTTCATTCAAGGTTGTTTCTCTGCCAAAAACGCGTGTTGTGGCCTCAACTGCGCGAGGGTTGTCTTGTATTTCTTTTACTTTTGAAAATAACGCAATAATAAATATGTACAATATTTATGGATATCATGAAATGTTTCCCATTCAAACGTGTACGCACATTCGGAAACTTTAAATAAGGGAAGATATTGTGGTGGTTTTCCTCTTGCCTTCCACAATAGGTATATTTATGTTGTATGCTGATATAAAAAACTGCCCAAGTGCAAGTCGGACTCGCGCACTAAGGGTTCCGTACCACTCTTTAACTGAATTCGGGGTCCACTTACTTCCACCTAGCGATAATATATTTATTGACAGCAAAAATAACTTTGTTTTTCATAGTGATTGTATGAAAGACAAAGTGTTATTTGCGGTTAATAAAAATGTGCTGTATCTCAAAAACTACCGGTTCGACCTCGTTCAAACCAATTTTTAGGGTTCCGTAGCCGAATGGCAAAAAACGGAACCCTTATAGTTTCGTCAAGTCTGTCTGTCTGTCTGTCTGTCTGTCTGTCTGTCTGTCCGTCCGTATGTCACAGCCACTTTATTCTGAAACTATAAGCATCACATAGCTGAAACTTGGTAAGTAGGTGTATTTTGTTCACCGCTTTCCGATTCAGATACAAAAAGTAAGAAAAACTAATATTTAAGGGGGGGCTCCCATACATGAAACTAAAACCTAAAAATTTTTTTTTATTCAAACCTATGCGTGTGGGGTGTCTATGGATAGGTCTTTTAAAATGATGTTGAGGTTTCTAAAACCATTTTTTCTTAAAGTGTAAGGTTTGAGATATAGACGCTTCCAAAGTGGTAAAATGGGCGTCCCCCCCCCCCCTCTAACTTTTGAACTAAGAAAGTGAAAATTTTGAAAAAAATATATGATGTAGATCTCAACAAAAACTTCCAACGAAAATGGAATGGAAAATTCCAATGGTTTGAAGGAGATCGAACCAGTAGTTTTTGAGATATTGCACATTTTTATCAACCGCAAATATAACTTTGTCTTTCATACAAACACTATGAAAAACAAAGTTATTTTTGCTGTCGCAATATATTGTGATGTTTTCGTTAAGTGAAAGTAAGTAGACCCTGAATTCAGTTAAGGGTGGCACGGAACCCTCAGTGCGCGGGTCCGACACGCACTTAACCGGTTTTTGTTGAAAGTATGTGTTAAGATTTACATTACGTATTTTTTTCTTTTATGTTAGACTTGAAAAAATGGTTTTAGGAACCTCAACGTCATTTTGAAAGAACTATCCATACAGTGCGACAAGGATCTCTTGGCCAACGGATGACATTGACAGGGGGGCGCTTATTCAAGAAAGAGTAGCCAGAGCAAGAACATCTCCCTTGATTCACGGGGTTGATTATTTATTAGGGTCTTTTTATTTATTACTTTTTTTACGATTTTTTTTACCCCACCATGGCAAAGTCAAAACAAAGATTTCTTGAATGGAAATGTCGTCGAAGGCCTAATCTGACTAGAGATTTTCCGATTTTTCCTTATGTTTATTTTCGAACGTGTTTTGTGTAAACTATTAATATTATAATTTTTTAATACCGTAGAGCTAAACTCCTTAAATAAAGTTTTAATTTTCAATGTTTTTTATTGTTAATACAATTGTTTTGCGTCGAAAGTCGGTGGAACATACATGATATGCCTCTTAGGCAGAATTCGCTACACTCGATCTGGCAGACGCATTTTTAGGGTTCCGTAGCCGAATGGCAAAAAACGGAACCCTTATAGTTTCGTCAAGTCTGTCTGTCTGTCTGTCCGTCCGTATGTCACAGCCACTTTATTCTGAAACTATAAGCATCACATAGCTGAAACTTAGTAGGTAGGTGTATTTTGTTTATCGCTTTCCGATTCAGATACAAAAAGTAAGAAAAAATAATATTTAAGTGGGGGCTCCCATACATGAAACAAAACCCAAAAAGTGGGGGCCCACTTAAATATTATTTTTTCTTACTTTTTGTATCTGAATCGGAAAGCGATAAACAAAATACACCTACCTACTAAGTTTCAGCTATGTGATGCTTATAGTTTCAGAATAAAGTGGCTGTGACATACGGACGGACAGTCAGACAGACAGACAGACAGACAGACAGACTTGACGAAACTATAAGGGTTCCGTTTTTTGCCATTCGGCTACGGAACCCTAAAAATGTGTCTGCCAGATCGAGTGTAGCGAATTCTCCCTAAGAGGCATATCATGTATGTTCCACCGACTTTCGACGCAAAACAATTGTATTAACAATAAAAAACATTGAAAATTAAAACTTTAATTATGGAGTTTAGCTCTACGGTATTAAAAAATTATAATATTAATAGTGTACACAAAACACGTTCGAAAATAAACATAAGGAAAAATCGGAAAATCTCTAATCAGATTAGGCCTTCGACGACATTTCCATTCAAGAAATCTTTGTTTTGACTTTGCCATGGTGGCGTAAAAAAAATCGTTAAAAAAGTAATAAATAAAAAGACCCTAATAAATAATCAACCCCGTGAATCAAGGGAGATGTTCTTGCTCTGGCTACTCTTTCTTGAATAAGCGCCCCCCGACTTTTTGGCGGGCTTTTGAACGGAATAGGCGCGATTTTCGAAGATTTTTTCTAATTTCTATTTTTATTGCCTGAATTGATTATTTCTCATTGGGAGTAGTCTCAAAATTCGGCAAATTCATCATGCCAGACGGGGACGGTGAAGACCCCCCGGGGATAACAGCTGAAAAGCGGAAACTTCCAAACAGGAATCCTGGCGCTGATGCAGCAGCTGAGGACTTTTACAAACCGTATGTAAAACCCAACTATAGAAGATTGTTTGGAGAACATCCGGTGAGTGGAGTGACTGATTATAGCGTATATGTTGAGATTACTAAATTGGACGAGAAAATTGGAAACAACAATCCTATAGTTACCACCAATCTGTTCAAAAATGATATCAAGGGCATTATAAATATCAAGAGAGTAAATGCTAATAAAATTTGCATTACCTTTTCCCAATCCAATTACGCCAACAACTTCCTAAAGAACGACACATTTTTAACGAAGCACCAACTCAAAGCTTACATCCCTGCAGCAGCGGTCGAAACAGTCGGCGTGCTCCGTTTTGTACCCACAAGTATAAGCAATGAGGAGTTATTCAGAAAGCTTTCGTCAGAATATGAGGTAATAGGAGTCCGTAGGTTTACCAAGAAAGAGAATGGTACTGTTAAACCTTTCCAAACAGTAAGTGTAACATTTTTGTCAACGAAGTTACCAGAGCATGTATATCTAGATCTGTTCAGATTTCGTGTATTCCAATACAATGCACCATTACTCCAATGCTTTAAATGTTTTAAATTCAATCACGGTGCAAAGATATGTAAATCTGTACAAAAATGCTCTATCTGTTCTGAAGACCATCATTTTAGTGAGTGTACTTCCGATAAAATTTCTAAATGTATCAATTGCCAGGGTGCTCATCTTGCTATCTCGCGTGACTGTCCAGTAAAAAAACAAAAGATGGAAGATAAGAAAAATAAACTTACCTATGCACAAAAGCTAGTTACCCCCAAAACTGTGCCTACAAACAATTACCAAGATTTTCCAACACTGTCTCCTCCCAAGACTAACTCGAAACCCTTGCCGCCAAGGAAGGCACCAAGCGTAACTATCCCCCCTCCAAACCCACCCCATGTAAATATAACTGAAACTAAAGAAAAACTTTCTAATGAAAAGTTAATAGATGAAATTTTAAATAACGACTACATACGTAAAGAGCTTGTAGGCGCTTTGGTCGCCATCAGCAATGAAAACAGAGCGCTCACAAACTCTGTTATACAAGAAATACTTATAAAAAGCTTCAAAGAAAAGTCTGTAAATGGGTAAAAGTTTTTTAAGGTTAGCACAGTTTAATGTTGAAGGTGTTATAAATAAAAAACCATTGCTGCTTAATTTTTTAACTGAAAACGATATTGACATTTGTTTATTAAATGAAACGTGGCTTAAAGTACATAAAAATTTTCGTGTTCCAAACTACAATATAATTAGTCAAATAGGTCAGGAAATAGAAGATCGTGGTGGCGTGGCCATCTTAATAAAAGACATTTTTAAATATTCCCTACTAGAGCTTCCATATTATCACTACTTGCAATCTGTAGCCATCAATTTACAGACTGGTGTTGGTAATTTATGTATTTTATGTGTTTATTGTCCTCCTCCCAGGGACGGCCGACCTCGCTTCAGAGTCAATAAGCTGAAACAAATAATTCAGAGATTACCAAAACCACTTCTTTTTTCTGGTGATGTAAACGCTCACCATATTGCGTTTGGTTGCGCAACTAGTAACAGCCGTGGTAATGAAGTTTATAACACCTTAGATGAATGTTTATGTATTTTAAATTCAGGAGCGTTAACTACGGTCGGTACATCCACTCATAATCCTTCGGCAATAGATATTACTTGCGTTAGTCCCTCAGTGGCCCCACTATGTGATTGGAAGGTTCATGACGATCCAATGGGAAGTTACCACTACCCCACAATAACAGACATACAAACCTCTGTAGAAAAATAAAAAATAGGTGATCCTGTTCATAGATATGTTAATAGTAAAGCTGACTGGGTTAGGTTCAACTTAGAAACAGAGAAAATGGCTGATAGCATTAATTTTGAAAATTCTGATCCCATACTGATTTACAATGATTTTTATAATAGTTTAATTAGTACTAGAGATAAATGTATACCAAAAATTGTAAAATCGACTCCCCACATTTTAAAAAAACCTGTTCCATGGTGGGATGATGAATGTAATAGAGTAGTAAAGAAAAGTAAACAAGCTTTAAATTTCTATAGACGTAACCCAAGTATTGACAACTACATTGAGTATAAAAAATTAGATGCTTTTAAAAAGAAAACTTTAAGTGAAAAAAAGAAATCCAGTTGGACGTCATTATGTGAGTCTTTTAATAGATATACTCCTATAAGCATGGTTTGGAATTATATGAAGAGGTTTAAGCGCTTGCCTATTCAGAAACTGCCGAAGAATGATGAATGGATTCCCTCTTTTTTCGACAAATATGCTCCAACATCTCCTCCTGAAAAAAACATAAATAATTCTTTATTGCAACAATATTTTTCACAAAATGACGGCAGTAAAGCAACATTTCTTTCGCAACCCTTCTCTGAGAAAGAGTTTGATACTGCCCTAAGATCAAGAAAAAACACAAGTCCTGGATTAGATGAGATTCCTTATGAGCTCATTCACCGCCTTCATTTCAAAGCTAAGCAATTGTTATTAAAGATTTTTAATCTACTTTGGCAACAACATTCCATTCCAGAATCATGGAAGACGCAATGTGTTATCCCTATCTTAAAACCTGATAAACCTCCCAATGACTGTAATTCATACAGACCTATTTCCCTAGCTTCTTGTATAGGTAAGATCTTTGAATGTATGTTAAAAACTAGATTGGATCATTATATAGAGTCAAATAATATCTTACCAAATGAACAATTTGGATTCAGAAAAGGTAGAAGCGCAGCAGAAAGCTTTACAGCACTGATTTCTGATATTAGGAACTCTTTTCATAGTCTTTCTTCAACAGCCTGTGTCTTCCTTGATGTGCAGGGGGCATTCGATAACATAGACCCGTCAATCTTAGTCAGCATCTTGAGCACTATCGGCATACCAAGTGATGTCTGTAAATGGATTTTCAACTTTTTATATAATAGGGCAATGTTCATAAGGTATAATAATATTCTTCATGGACCAAAATATGTATATAAAGGGATAATGCAAGGGGCCTGTATCTCGCCTTTACTGTACAATTTGTATACTAGCCAAATATGTAAATACTTAAATCAAGTAAATGTTAAGTTCCTTCAATTTGCAGACGATTTGTTAATTTATACTGTAAATAACAATGTAAATATTGCTGTAGATAGTTTAAATAGGGCATTAGTTGAGATTCACCATTACTACCATGATAAATTAAAACTTGACATCAGCCCTCATAAGAGTGGTGTAATGCTGTTTTCCAAAAAGTTTACTGATTGCAGCTCTCAAGTCTACTATGATAAAAAACCTCTCCCATGGATAGCTGAGAAAAAATTCCTAGGAGTGTGTCTTGATAGCAAACTCACATTTGAAAGTCATATTAATCTACTTATTAAAAATTCAACCAAGGCCTTAAACATATTACGCTCTCTAGCAGGTGTAAATTGGGGCTCTGATCCCAAGATTCTGTCCATGCTATACAAAAGTCTAGTACGTAGTCACTTTGATTACAGCTCTTTAGCTTACATGAACTGTAGTGTAACTTTGTTAAGAAAACTTGATATTATTCAAAACAAGGCACTAAGAATAATAACAGGAGCCATGTGTTCTACTCCCATTAATGCCATGCAGTGTGAGTCTTGCATTCCTCCACTTGTTATAAGACGCATTCAATTAGCTTCAAACTTCTGTCTCAAACTCATTTCCTCAGATAACAAGTCTGTTTTGAATCGAATATTGCCTACACAATCGCTAGAGATCAGTTCATCCCTATCCTCACAAGTGACAGGTTCTGAATTGATATCAGGACACACTCCACAGTTACTTAGAATCGCAATGTACATATATTATATGACTGTAAATATGTATATAGATAAGCCATGGCCATTATACAAGATAAGTTATGATGTCTTAGTCAATAACTATTTTACCATTGTATGGGAAAAAGTTAATAACCAGAGTGAACTGGATCAATTTTTTGATAACAAAGCATATTATAAAGTCTATACTGACGGTTCCAAATCAGAGAATGGTGTAAATTCTGCATTTTATGATCCTCAACATAAACTAGTTAAAAGTTTTAAAATTGATGACCGTTGTAGTATTTTTACTGCTGAAAGTTATGCTATTCTCTTAGCCTTAAAACATATTAATGATTCTGACACTTCATCTAATATTCTCATTTTAACCGACTCTAAGAGTGTGCTTCTAGCTTTAGAAAACAACTCACATAAATTTAATTTAAATTATTTAATCTATCAAATAAAATATCAAATTTGTGAAATAGTTAGACTTACCGGCAGGAATATAAGCTTCTTGTGGGTACCTTCACATTGTGGCATCAGTGGGAATGAAATAGCTGACAGAGCAGCAAGAAATAGCTTTGATTTGGATCATTCAGCATCTATGAAGGTTCCCCATACTGATTATCGAGCAGATATTAATGAAGACCTGAAAAAGTTGTGGCATGATTATTGGATTACAACAAGTGCAGAAAAGGGAAAGTGGTACGCTAAGATCCAAGGAAGCCCGCCCGCCAAACCTTGGTACCATCGCAATAATAATAACATCGACAGCAGAAAGTTTATAACTGTCATCAACAGATTAAGGTTTGGCCACTGTCACACTCCAGCTCACCTGGCAAGATTAAGGATCATTTCAAGCGCAAATTGCACATATTGCAGTGGAGAAGCTGCTGTGGACCTGAGTCACTTATTATTGGAATGCACCAGATTCGGTCTGCAACGACTCTCAATGATTGCCGAACTCGAGCAATTGTGCCATCCGCAAACAATTCCCCGTGAACTTCAGGACATACTTGGAAATCCAAAGTTTTTCAAGTCTATATACAATTTCATAGTGTCAACTGTTGGCACGATTTAGAAGATCCAAGCCACTGATCATGTATCCAAGCAAGATGATGTATTAGAGATAAACAAACACTTACACAAAGAAGAATGCAACATGCAACTGTCAATAAATTCAAACTATAACAAATTGAATTGAACGAAACCTCAAGGAATGATGTAAACAAACTGACAGCAAAGCAACTGACGGATAGAATGACAAACGAATGGCTTAAAAGGGCTAGAACCCAGAGCCGTGAAACCCAGTATTAAAAAAAAAAAAAATAAGCGCCCCCCTGTCAATGTCATCCGTTGGCCAAGAGATCCTTGTCGCACTGTATGGATAGTTCTTTCAAAATGACGTTGAGGTTCCTAAAACCATTTTTTCAAGTCTAACATAAAAGAAAAAAATACGTAATGTAAATCTTAACACATACTTTCAACAAAAACCGGTTAAGTGCGTGTCGGACCCGCGCACTGAGGGTTCCGTGCCACCCTTAACTGAATTCAGGGTCCACTTACTTTCACTTAACGAAACGAAAGAAACGTCCTATCCATAGACACCCCACACGCATAGGTTTTAATAAAAAAAATTTGTTAGGTTTTAGTTTCATGTATGGGAGCCCCCCCTTAAATATTAGTTTTTCTTACTTTTTGTATCTGAATCGGAAAGCGGTAAACAAAATACACCTACTTACCAAGTTTCAGCGATGTGATGCTTATAGTTTCAGAATAAAGTGGCTGTGACATACGGACGGACAGACAGACAGACAGACAGACAGACAGACTTGACGAAACTATAAGGGTTCCGTTTTTTGCCATTCGGCTACGGAACCCTAAAAATCATTAGCTCGGACTTTTTAACATTGTAAACAAGACAGTGTTGAGCGGCATATTTTTCGCAGATAACTAGAAGTCGGCATAACCCGTTGCTCGAGGGGCTCAGCAGCACCATGTCGTCTGCGTAACTAATGTTATTCAGGCATTGCCCACCAACATAACAGCCGACACGAGTGCTACTGAGCTCCTCGATCAAGTCGTTTACATACAAGTTAAATAAGGTTGTTGAGGTTAAGCCCCCCTGCCTTACTCCGCATTTTAACCTGTATTGTTCAGATAAAGTGTTACCCCAACGCACCTGATTTGTTTGTTGACCATACCAGAATTGTAACAGATTAGTGATTTCTGGTGGAGCCGAAGTTGCTCTTAGTTTAGCCCAGAGCAAGTCATAGTTTATTATACTATCAAAAGCCTTACTAAGGTCAAGAAAACAAGCAAAAATGCTGGTGCCACGACTTGTGTAGTATTTAACTGTATTCTTTAGTGCAAATATTGCCATATTGGTCCCAAGACCTTCTCTGAAACCAAACTGCGTTAGCCAACACAATATTCTTGTTTAGGTCAGGGCTTATAATCCTTTCTAAAATTTTTGACAAAACAGTAGCTAGTGAAATTGGGCGGTAATTATCAAGATTAGTCACATCTCAAGTCTTATTTTTAATTATTGGTACTACAATTGTTTTCATAAAAGCATCAGGTAAATAGCTGTACATTATCACTGCATTATAGAATAAAGTTAATTTTTCATACAGTAAAAAACCTTCTGTTCAACGGATAGTCCGTCGTGCCCTGGAGACTTTCCCCTTTTCATGTTACGCACACACTCTAAAAGACGTGGTCTTTTTAGGACGTGGTAACGACTCAATGACCGTCGATCCATTTACCGCCGATGGTGAAGTCAACAAAACTGTTGTGCGCGGTAAGTATTTACAGAGTAAAAAGTAAAACCATATCGACGGTTCCCGGGCTATTTGTATTAAGCGACATTTTGTAAACTTTACACCAGAGCTGTTTAAAGTTTTGATTTTTGAAAAAAAAAACATAACTTCCGCAATTTGTTAAATTTTGAAAAAAAAAAGATATTTATTGATTACGTTACATACTCTGCATAATCTGATTAGTTTTTTTTCTGATATTCCTATTATTAACAAAGATACATGTCGTTTAATACAAAGTGATCCTTTTTTTTATTTTTTTTATTCCAGGCCAAATGATTTAACCGCCTAGGATAAGTATTTGTTGTTCCTGGCTATATGACTTATCCGCCTAGGTTTATTAATTCTTGCTCCAGGCTAAATGACTTAACCGCCTAGTACTGAAAATAATAGCTCCAGGCTAAATGCATGAAATTGAAGAGTTGTTCATTTCATTCCTGACCTAATGATTAAAATGTCATATACCATACATTTTCGTGGTGTATAGCCTATTTTGTTTAAGCGCCGATTTCATTTTTACTTATTTGTTCCTAATCGTGCCTGAGTAATTAAGTTTTCTGAAATAAGCAGATAATATTTTTAAGGTAAAGCTCATTGTATGAAGCGACTTTACTATGTATTTGTAGGGTTAAGCTAATTGTATTATGCGACAATCTTATGTATTTACCTCAAGCTAAATGTATGAAGCGACATTTCAAAATATTTATAAGGTGAGGCTAATTGGTTTAACGTACATTGTCTGTAAATTGTTGATCCAGGAAAGAGGGTTTAAATAACTCTCTGGTATTTCATAGTGAGCTTAAGTACACAGTTCCTAAATTTAAAAAAAAATGGTGAAGGTACATACATCGCAGTGCAAAATAGGCCCCGAAAATGCGATTGTATTGAGCGATAAAAGGTGCCCAGATCGTCACCAAACCCAGCTCAAACGACGCGGAAAAATTTGCTGATTCCAAATATGTATATAAGTCAATTTCGCCCAAAATGTCGCTTCATACAAATAGCCCGGGAACCGTCGATATTTATGTAATTATCAATACAGATTAGTTTGTATTATATTTTCAAAAGCATGCGCATAAACTTGCGCATTAAAAAGTACTCTACTTTATTCTCTAGAATTTTCTAGTTACATAATTAATTATTTTTGATGTTTTCGTATAATCTCCCTAGGCAAGAACTGTTTTTACGTTCTGCTCTACAGATACACTTTGACACTGTGGTATTCGTAACTTGTTCAAATCTCTTAACATCGTAAAACAAATTTCTCAGCGAGTCCGAATTAGGCAATTACCACCGAATTTCGGCTCTTGAAAGTAAATGCTAATCTTTGCAACGTGTGTTTCTTTGCCATGATATGCGCAAAATAAAAGCATTTCCTAATAACAATTAACTATAGCAAGTTAATCACGATTTATATAATCTTTTTATATTTCTAGGCTGGGACGCGTTCCGTCGCAAGATGAATTTTCTCTTCCTACGAGGTGAGTGATCTTTAGCTAGACCAATCCATTCATTCTAGAATAGACCAATTACAGAACAGAAGCCGACCGTGTCGTGTCCGTCGTTACGTCGTTACAACACCAACGCATTCGTATGCGGCATGCGAAACTCGCATATACGAGTACCTACAGCGTGTGGCCTGTAATATGTCATAGTTTTCAAAAACGCTTTAATTCAGAGATATACTAATACATATTATATTATATATTATAATATACTATATCATCATCTAATTTAAGAGCCAAGCTCTTGTCGGTGGAGTTTTTTCCATTCTTTACGTTCTTCCGCCATTCTCTTAACCTATAATTAATATACTATATATCCTACTAATATTATAAACGCGAAAGTTTGTGAGGATGGATGTGTGAATGTGTGGATGTATGTTTGTTTCTTCTTCACGCAAAAACTACTGAATAGATTTTGATGAAACTTTGCAGAAATTAAGCTTATACATTAAAATAACATAAAGGCCATATTTCATAAAGATATGTGTTTCCGTAGTGAAGATATGACGATGAACGTTCATGAAGCCGGAAGAAATCTGTCATTTTCGAGCTATTTTTGCGTACGCTGCAGGATATATAGTATATTCAAACTTTCGGTATTTAAAACTTTCGATCATATAATTATTCGGCATTCTAAAATTCGGCCTTCCGTTCGTAGGCCTTATGAAATCGGTATTGTAATACGTACCCCTGAGAATTAGGTGACGTTTTCAAATTGGCCATATTGTATTTTGTTCGACGAATATAGTCTCGTCAAGTCTGTCTGTCTGTCCGTCCGTATGTCACAGCCACTTTATTCTAAAACTATTGGCACTCACAGCTAGATGTCACCGCTTTCCGATTCATGTACTAAGAGTTAAAAAAAATGATATTTAAGGGTATATAAATGATAGGCTATACATGAAACTAAAACCTAAAAAAATTTTTTACCCAAACCTATACGAGTCTTTAGATAGGTCTTTCAAAATGACATAGAGGTTTATAAAACCATTTTTTCTAAAAGTCTAACGTTTGAGATATAGACGCTTCCAAAGTGGTAAAATGGGCGTCCCCCCCCCCCATCTAACTTTTGAACTAAAGAAGTGAAAATTTTGAGAAAAATATATGATGTAGACCTTAACAAAAACTTTCAACGAAAATTGGTTTGAATGAGATCGAACCAGTAGTTTTTGAGATATAGCACATTTTTATCACCGGCAATTATAACTTTGTCTTTCATACAAACACTATGAAAAACAAAGTTATATTTGCGGTCAACAAAATATTGTGGTATTTTGGCTAAGTGGAAGTAAGAATCCCTAATTCAGTTAAAGTTGGCACGGAACCCTCAGTGCGCGAGTCCGACTCGCACTTTGCCGGATTTTTTGATAATTAATTGATTTTCGAAGGAGAGATATTGACGAGAGATATTTGATGTTTTCACTTCAGATTTTGATGTTTTAACTCCTGAATTTTGAAGATAGAGTTCGAAAAAATTAAAATAATGATAAAAGTTTGAAATCCCGAAAATTCAAAACACCGAATCATAAAAGACCTACAATTGGAATGCCGAATTTTAAAATACCGACTGTTTATATGACCGAAAGTTCAATATACCGACTGTTTATATGACCCAAAGTTTAATATACCGAAAAAGGACACGGTCGACCCGCCATACATTGCTTGCCCCAAAAGTAAAAATCCATGCGTCACGACCAAAACTAATTTTATGGGTTCGTTTCTTCGCCTTTTAAAATAATATAAAGTAATATAAGCTGTAAATAGCGGGGTTTTCACATAAAACGAAATAAAACGTGTGGGTTCAATCTCTTGCACACTATCTAGAACAGGTCTTTCTAGATCATAGCGCCATCTGTGTCGAAAAACCGCCATCTAGGCCACCAAAACTAAAACATAGAAAACTGCCCCGCTAGGGTGCGTAACGCGTGAAAATTACGATGACGCAAACAATAGCCAACGAAAAGAAGTTCCTTGTCACAGTTTTTTTTTTCAAGTTTTAGGAAGAGGTTGGTAGGTTTAAAGGTTAGTACCTATGGGAGGCAAACGTCATCTTCCTTCTTAAAATAGCGATTGCGAGCTCTTACTTATTTAGCTAACTGCCAGTTATATGACACTGTTTGACACAATATGCCATTTCGTTAAGCGGTCGCCAGTTTGCTTATAAGTGCTCGAAACCGCTATTTTCTGCCAAACACAACAATTGTTGGGGACAGGAAATTGTGTTCAATCGTTGTCCTATTTTTTTTGTAGATTTATATGCCGCTAGATAAAAGCAAAGTAAATTAACAATATTGTATTAAAAATTCAATATATTTTTTGCAAAATAATGTAGTCAAGTCTCTTAATGCTTTTCTTTAATCAAACATAAAACGACTCTGGGGCAATTTACGACCGTGTCCTTTAAAATCCGATGATTAAAAATACCGAATTTTACAAGACCCTTTTTCTATAGGCCCTAATCGTCGCCAGGATGTCGAGACTTATCCTGAACTTTCAAACGAGGCTGGAACTAATGACGGTAAGTAGATAACTACTAGAGATGGGCCGAGTACTCGGTAAATACTCGGTACTCGGCGTACTCGGCAGGTTTTTTGATACTCGTACTCGGCCGAGTAACTCGGTTTTAATGCCGAGTATATTCGGTTTAAGTAAAGCAATATATTTAGGCAGATATCAACTAAACGACTGGGGAAATCTTTCACAACCACAATTATGATAATGAATGAATAGACAAAATGAAAAAAAAAGATAATAAAAATAATAATATGTAAAATTTTGTAAAGTTAGATTGTGTTGTGGTGATGCAAAGCACTCTGCACGTTCTAGTAACAGACAATTCCTTTTTTTTCGTAGACTTTACCAGCCTCCGAAAATAATCAGTCGCTGTGAATGGATGGTGTTGGTGCTTGCAGGTGCTCATAGGAACATTCTTGCTAAGCGTTCCAGTTCTTATACTAATTTACAATATATTGGCTTAAGCCAATACTAGGTTTTCCTTTTGTTACAATTAGTATAAAAGTTGTGAGACTTAAAATAGCAACCTTATTTATTTAAATAGAATGTAAATCCGTCATTGGCTGTAAGTCTTACATGATGTCTTTATATTATGTTATCATCAGGCTGTGGATTTTGTAATACAAAAAAAAAGTAATGGGGCTTTAGGATCATGGCGCTCTAGTGGCTTGATGAAAGCATTCTGCGCGAACCTGGTTTGTACTTGTTTACACACCCGAAACAGGAATTTGATTAAACCGAGTTACTCGGCCGAGTATTCGGTTGTAAAAAAAATGAACCGAGTAAAACTCGGTACTCGGTACTTGGCAAAAGTGCTACTCGACGCATCTCTATTAAATACTAAAGATCGAGAGTTCTGCTAAAAGAAAACTTTTTAAATAAGAACTGCATCTGAAAAAATACCTACGTATTTTAGAAATATACGAGTTAGATAATTTTTATTTTTAGGAATACGGGTAAAGTTTCCATTTTGTCATCATTACGGTGGCGTAATTGCGGTGGTGTATTGGACCACCGGAATGACGAATATGCCACTGTAACGATAAATACCCTTACAATCAATACAATATTTATTTTAAACACATAATGATAGATAAGCAATTCAAATTCAAATTCAAAATCTTTATTTTGATACCATGATATACAGTGAAAAAAAATAAAAATAAATGTGCCCTGAAAGGGCCGAAACATGTCTCCTTATCTTTTGGGCCCTACTAGCGCTTCGAGACAGAACACAGACAATTAGGCAAGTGCTGAGAAGAAACGCCGGAACAAACTCAGTCACCACTAGCTGCCGTAAAATCAAAATCATCAAAGGTAAGTACATCAGTCGGTGCCGGCTGGACGGACCACACATTCGTGTCGTTTAGATAGTCTTGAACCTTATAATAGCCTTTAGACATTAGCGTGTTTTTAACGTGTTTCTTAAATTTATTAACCGGCAATTCGACAAGATTGTGTGGTATATTATTAAAGAATTTTATACAATTTCCCATAAACGAATTACTAGTTTTAACTAATCTGAAGTTAGGAACGACAAGCTTGTGTTTATTCCTTGTGTTATATGGGTGAATGTCGCTTTTCTTCATGAAATTATCTAAATTTTTACGGACGTACATTATATTATCAAAAATGTATTGAGAAGCCACAGTAACTGTGGCTTAACTTAATATTAACTAATATGTTGATTTTCTTAAAGACCTCTCTCAGGGAGTCACGAGGACTAAGTTTATAAATAGCAGGAATGGCTCTTTTCTGCAAAATAAATATGGTTTCAATGTCTGTAGCAGAACCCCACAAGAGAAGACCGTAAGACATAATACTGTGGAAGTAACTAAAATATACAAGCCTCGCCGTTTCAACATCAGTCAGATACCTAATTTTTCTAACTGCAAAGGCAGCTGAGCTTAGCCTTCCAGCTAGGGCTTCAATATGAAGTTCCCACTGTAATTTTGAGTCAAGTGTAATGCCCAAAAATACAGTGGAGTCCATTAAGACTAGATAATTACCATTTAGTAGAATATTTGGTGTAAGTTGCTTTACATTAGGCAAAGTGAATTTTATACATTTAGTTTTACTAGCATTCAGTAACAAGTTATTGGTGGTGAACCAATTCAATACTTTGGAGAGAGTATTGTTTACTTCAACTTCTTAAAAATTAAAGAAGTATCATCAGCAAACAAAACTATCTCACAAAGATTTGTGGAATGAAATGGTCGTTTACATATATTAGGAAGAGTAAGGGCCCCAATATTGAGCCCTGGGGCACCCCCATTTGAAGGGGGGCACCGGAAGAGTAGGTACCATTTATGTTAACTGATTGTATTCTACCTGATAGGTATGAACTTAACAACCTTGTTGAGTTTTCCGAGACACCATAGTGTTCCAACTTAATGAGCAGTGTTTGATGGTCTACACAATCAAACGCCTTTGATAAATCACTGAATACACCTACAGCATCATGTTTGTCTTCAAAAGCATCAAGAATGTGTCTGATGAGTGCTACCCCAGCATCAGTTGTATTTCTACCTTAATTATTATTACTAGTAGATGCTCAATTATCATTTACTATAATTTAAAAACATGAAGCCTAGCTCAAACTTTCCCTGTTCACCCTGTTGACCCTGTTCGGATAGTAATAGATGGACAGGTGATTGAACTGTGTCAGGCGTACAAGTACCTCGGCAGCGCGATGAACGAGTCTGGTAATCTGGAGAATAACCCACAGCATCGCATAGCAGCCGCCTGGCTTAAGTGGCGCGAAGTTACGGGCGTAACATGTGACAGTAGAATGCCCATAAAGTAAAAAGGACTGGTGTACAAGTCAGTCATAAGTCCAGTGCTTACATATGGTAGCGGGACCTAGGCGGTCACAAAAAAACACGAGCGGACCATCCAAGTTGTTGAGATGAAGATGCTGCGATGGATATGCGGAGTGCTTGAGAAGATCGGCAACGAGTACGTGCGTGGAAGCCTAGACGTGCGCAACGTTGCCGATAAACTACAAGAAAACCATGTAAGTAGTAATGTAGCACTCAACCAAAACCTACCGAGTCAAAGGTGAAGAGGAAGACCTAAACTGCGATGGTTGAGTGTTGTTAAGAAAGACCTAGATAGCTGTGACTTACCGGAGAACGACGTCTAGGATAAGGCAAAGTGGAGGAAGAATAGTCGGAAAATAGACCCCGTCACCAGACGGGACAGTTGCTAGGAAGAAGAAGAAGAAGCCTGGCTCAAACTTTTAAAAGGGAACTATATTTTCTATCACCAAAATTTATATTTGTCATCAAGTTGTATCACCTAATAAATAGATCTATCGCCACGAAATATTTTCGTTCTCAGATAAACAAAAATTGTTCCCAGGTATGAATTATCAAATTAATGTTAATATATGTGTAAAATAAGAGATCGATAACCAATAAAATTATATTGCATTACATGAATATAAACTTCGTTCTTATAATAACAGTTTTTTTACTTAAATAATAGCTCTGTGTTTAGAATGGTAGATCTGTCACCAAATAAATCGATTTATCGATCCCTGACTGCGACTCCTTTTTATTTGATATTTTGTCACCAATACAGTAGTAACATTTTATTTCGTTCAGATATTAAATTAATAGTATTCGTTACCAATTTAATACATCAATTTATAATTTTAATGAAAAAATGACTGACAACGATGGGTAGTAGCATATTATATATTCTGTGGTAGTAGGTAACTATAGGTAAACCGCTTCATTGAGACTTCGCCTGCGGGGTACAGGGGTGCGGGCGGAAAGACGAGAGCGGGGAATGTAAGGGGTGCGGGCGGCGGTGATACACAAGAGACAGAATTTGCCGTGACAGTTCTTAAGATATGGACGTCAGTGGTCACAATAGTTGTCGTCAGTGTCGACACTTTATAAACATTACATAACATATTGGAAAAAAATATTCGATTCAATACAATTACACCAATAAGAGTGAATTAATTCTAAATATTACTATCCAAAATCGTGGATTTTGATCAATAAATAAAATGTAATTTTAAAATAAGACAGATTTTTTGGCAAAATTAAAAACTTCAAATATCATTCTGGTAACTTTTGCGACTGTTTTGTTTGAGTGTATTATCGAGTTCATATTCATATCTAGTTTATATTCCACTGAGTTTAGATCTATATTTTATTATATAATATTCGTATATATTTAGAGCATTTATTTAAACACTGTTGTTTAACAGTGTTCAAACGGTGGACTTAATGCTAGAATGATGTAAAATAGAATTTAAAAAAAACACGACAAAAATACAATAATATAGATTTTGCGTCCGAATATACTGCGACTCATCTTCAGACTTCAGTCAGACAGTATTCTCTTGTGTACTTCTGTCAAAGCGTCCGCAACTGTCAACAGATGCTATCGCTACCTGTGTAGCGAGCGTACTGAATTTTGAAAAGAATGTGCCTGCCGCCCGCACCTCTCACAAGCCCCGCTCTCGCCTCCCCCCGCGCCCCTGTACCCCGCAGGCGAGGTCTCAATTTCGCGGTTTACCTATAGGTTCGATCACACGATGCGCGACGCGCTACTATTCTGCTAGCCATAAGCCAGCTATTTTAAACCAGCGCTGATTGTTCAGTGGTAATTATTTTAAACAATAAATATTGATTATTTTGACTTTAATTGTTTTATTTACTACTCTGCTAAAAAAATTATTTAAATATAATTTATACTACCAGTGGAAATTTAGAACCTTTGGAGTCTAGTTAAATAGCAGAATCTTTTGGTTGAAACGATGATGACAACCCTAATTTTTTATTTGAACTTAATGCAATTTTCTAGTATCATAATATGATTTATTGGTGATCTCTTTAAATTAGTTTGCTTAAATACTTATTAGGACACACCTATTATAATACATACAAAAACATTTATTTGGTACTAGACCTTATATCTCAGGATTTTAGGTGATTTATTGTGGAACTGATTTTGCATTGTTTGGTGACTACATTTTGGTGACAGATCTACTATTTTGAGGACAAACCCTATTATTTAAGAAACACAAAACTAATTAAATTGGTGATAGCTTAAATGATACCCCTTTTAAAATTATAGTACTTGTAATAAAAAATATATTACTGTTTCGACTAAGTTCCTAATTTAAACGTTGATTAATATAAAAAAATATTAAAATACACAAACGCATTTTTATTTGAATATTTTAGAAATTTTGCTTCGTTGATTAATGGTTAGGGTAATTTCGGTGGCTCTTATCATCATTTAGGTAATAATAACGGTAATAATCTAGTCTTAATGGACTCCACTGTATTTTTGGGCATTACACTTGACTCAAAATTACAGTGGGGACCTCATATTGAAGCCCTAGCTGGAAGGCTAAGCTCAGCTGCCTTTGCAGTTAGAAAAATTAGGTATCTGACTGATGTTGAAACGGTGAGGCTTGTATATTTAGTTACTTCCACAGTATTATGTCTTACGGTCTTCTCTTGTGGGGTTCTGCTACAGACATTGAAACCATATTTATTTTGCAGAAAAGATCCATTCGTGCTATTTATAAACTTAGTCCTCGTGACTCCCTGAGAGAGGTCTTTAAGAAAATCAACATATTAACTGTGGCTTCTCAATACATTTTTGATAATATAATGTACGGCCGTAAAAATTTAGATAATTTCATGAAGAAAAGCGACATTCACCCAAATAACACAAGAAATAAACACAAGCTTGTCGTTCGTAACTTCAGATTAGTTAAAACTAGTAATGCGTTTATGGGAAATTGTATAAAATTCTTTAATAATATACCACACAATCTTGTCGAATTGCCGGTTGATAAATTTAAGAAACACGTTAAAACGCACGAGAACCCTAATTCCAGCGCAATAGTGAGGTAAGTCAGACTAGGGAGGGGAGGTGAGTGTCCGTTCTGTTTGTAGTACTTTTATATATTCTGTGGTAACACCAAGAAATTAATATGATTCTTCTACCGATTTTTGGTAATAGCGGCCCCTGTCAAGAGAAGTAGGCCAGGTACGCAAGAGATATTATAGTGCCTGCGCAATACACAAGTGCACTCTCTGTTCCTTCACTCTTATTAATTCGGTGAGCACAACGCAGTCCGACATGACCCATAGGAGATCAGGCGCTGGACGTGCTTTCCGAAACACGGGGGTGTCAACACCACCATCACTTTACAAGACAGAAAAACCATAAGCAAAGTCTCTTGGGGTTTGACCGGTGAACTAACCTCTACATCAAACGTGGTGGAGTATGGCTCAAACTACTTCATAGTTGAGTGAAGGCCTTTGCCCAGCAGTAGGAAGTTACAGGCTTAAAGTATAATCAATAATCCCGTAGAAAGATTTGACGTTTACAGTGTTACTACTTTTTGACGAAAAATTAATAGTGGTGTGACTAGAAGAATGATTTTCATTAATGTCATTCATTCACTCAAAAATTCTTATAACGTCTCAAATTAAATAAAATTCTTATTATTTGATTTACTCTATTAAGCTATCTTTTAAGCTAGTTTCGTTATGTCGATATAAAAATATTAGCATTGTTGGAAGAAATAGAAGCCGAATGAAAAACAAACGCATCTGAATTTCCGCGTAGGTAGCTGAAACCGGGTACAATTTCAAACCAATTTTGGTTATTGCCCCTTAAAAAGTTAAGGTTTCTGTTACACCTGTTAGCAATCGTTGAAATAAAAAAACCATTGAGTTTATTATGAGTGTTCGTTCTAATCGCCTCATTCGGTTATTTTTGACGAATGGACTGACGACTTAGCTGTATGGGCGAAGAAGCCCATAGCCAAAACTAGAAAAAACAGTTCTGATCTTTGAAAAACAGAGGGAAGATTGTGTGAGAGAAATAAATATTGTTGAAGCCCATAATGACGAGTTTTTATCACACCTAAATAGTCTCCGTAGCCGATTTCAACTACGGTGGCGAGTCACAACACAACGATTAACCGACTGCGCGGGCGGGACATAATTTTTAGTGTACAAGTGAGTGTGCAAGTAAACACAGTTGGACTCTCTTTCTTTTCACTCTCTTAGCCCGATGGGACAACAATCCCACGGGACAGAGTTCTGAACAGTAAAATCCAGGTACATATTTATGGCCCGACCCGGGGATCGAACCCGGTACCTCTGGCACAGCCGTAGCTTTTAAAAGCGACCCTCTAACCGCTGCGCCACCGATGTCGTTACATCTTTATTAACGGGTCCGATATTCACTAAACTTTTCCGGTTTTCATTAATTTTTAACTATTCCTATCTTTGTTTCCGACTCCCTTAACCCGTGCATCTTGTCTCTGATGGAATTCGCATACATAAGTATTATGTTCGTTTTAATCGTACAAACTTTGAGTGAACTGTATGAACGAAATAAACCAAATGAACGATACACGTCACTAGTAAGATAAATGTGGCAACATTATTTTACAAAATGACATTAGCATCTGTCAAAAGTTTCTACGGGTTTATTGATTAGACTTTACTTTACCTGACTATTTTTTTTTCAAGTACCTATCTAATTTTATCGTTTCTTTCGCAGCCGAGGATTTTAAAAGTTTCGGGATAGGCGACACAATTGGTAAGTCCAGCAATAATATATCTCCATTTGTATTCTTTACTTACATAAGTAATCATCTAAAAACTTTATATCGGTTAATTAAATAATTATTAATTAATTATTTAATTAATTAATCCTCTAAGGCCCACTTGCGCATGATGGCTTAACCGAGGTTTACGCTAACCCTTGATTAAATCATCATTCTGTCTCTGTCAACGTCAAATAAACTGACAGAGACAGAATGATGATTTAATTCACGATTAGCGTAATCCTGGGTTAAATCATCATGCGCAAGTCCCACTAAGTACTTTATATTGACAAAAAAAAAAATATTGTAAAGTTGGATGTCCACCGATAAGATGGATAGATGACCTTGTAAAAATCACAGGCTCACAAGACAGGATGCAGACTTTTTAGGGTTCCGTAGCCGAATGGCAAAAACGGAACCCTTATAGTTTCGTCAAGTCTGTCTGTCTGTCTGTCTGTCTGTCTGTCTGTCTGTCTGTCTGTCCGTCTGTCCGTCCGTATGTCACAGCCAATTTATTCTGAAACTATTAGCATCACACCACTGAAACTTGGTAGGTAGGTGTATCTTGTTTACCGCTTTGCGATTCAGGTACAAAAAATTAAAAAAATATATATTTAAAGGGGGGTTCCCATACATGAAACTAAAACCAAAAAAAATTTTTTTACTCAAACCTATACGTGTGGGGTGTCTATGGATTAGTCTTTCAAAATGACATAGAGGTTTCTAAGACCATATTTTCTAAAAGTCTATAGTTTGAGAGATGGACGCTTCCAAAGTGGTAAAATGGGCGTCCCCCATCTAACTTTTGAACTAAGGACGTGAAAATTTTGAAAAAAATATATGATGTAGATCCCAACAAAAACTTTCAACGAAAATTGGTTTGAGCGAAATCGAACTAGTAGTTTTTGAGATATAGCACTTTTTTATCAACCGCAAATATAACTTTGTCTTTCATACAAACACTATGAAAAACAAAGTTATATTTGCGGTCAGTATAATATTGTGGTATTTTGGCTCGGCGGGAGTAAGAAAGAATCCCTAATTCAGTTAAAGTTGGCACGGAACCCTCAGTGCGCGATTCCGACTCGCACTTGGCCGGTTTTTTAACCTACAGTACAGAGACGTAATAGTATACCAACACCCTGTATGCACGCGGGCGGCCACTAGGAATGATACGATGTTACGTACGGTGACCGGTTCGAATAATACTTACGGCAAGCGCACGACTGCTTACCTGGTTCCTCGACTAATAAATGGATTACCGCCGGATTTGCGTGTTACTCATCATAATGTTAAACCTTCTAATGTAAAAACTAAGTTAAAATCTCATTTTTTAAAGAAACTTATAGCGTCGTAGATTATCACGACATTCGTCACAAACCTCATTGGTTTATTGAATGTAATTAGTCTTAATTTATGTAACTGTTATTTTATTCAATAAATAAATGAAAAAAAAAGATCTTGCTTGCAAAGGGTTGCTGGGATCTTTAAATGGGGGACTATGTTTAGCATATAAATAATCCGGCCAAGTGCGAGTCGTTCTCGCGCACTGAGGGGTACGTGCTAACTTTAACTGAATTAGGGATTCTTACTTCCAGTTAGCCAAAATACCACAATATTTTGATGTCCGCATATATAACTTTGTTTTTCATAGTATTTGTATGAAGAACAAAGTTATGTTGTTATGTTTGCAGTTGTTGAAGATGTGCTATATCTCAAAAACTACTATAGGCATAGATTAAAACTTTATCCATTCATAATTTTTCAAAAATTCCAGCGACGGAATCTTGACGTTTCCACTAAATCCATTATTTCTTAGAAAACGGTCTCGCTGTCATAAGGTCTTTCGCTGTCAAATCCTATAGAATTTCACTAAGTAGCACGCTCTTTTTAAAGCGAAGATTTTTCTTTCTCTATGACTATAGGTCGACCGCAAAACTGAGACGTTTCTGACGTCACTTTTGTCGCCCCCAATCAATATACTCCTCATCATTGCTATGAACTAAACGATATTTCAATTACCTAATAGAAGAACATTTAATTCATATTATTAATGTGCAGTACTTTATTTGTGAGAAAAATACAACAAAAGTGACGTCAGAAACGTCTCAGTTTCGCGGTTTACCTATAGTTCGATTTTGCTCAAACCAATTTTCGTTACGACTTTGGAGCCCCCCCCCCCCCCCCCCTTAACTTTTTTTTCTATCAGAATAGTAAAGCGGTTAAATGATACATTTACCTACCAAGTTTCAACTGTGTAATGCAAATAGTTTTAGAATAAAGTGGCTGTGACATACGGACGGACAGACAGACAGACTTGACGAAACTATAAGGGTTGCGTTTTTTGCTACCTATTTTGATACTACAACGTTTTTTGATACCTACGGAATCCTAAAAACGCACCTAAGCGATTTTTTCAGAAAGTATAGTTCACCAGTAAACAACATACCTTTTCTTCTTCATCATAAATGGCGAGTGAACTTAAGTTTGCACACGACGGTGGTTTGCTGTTCCGCCAAAGTCACGTGTGTGGAGCATTTACACGGATGTCAAAAAAAAGCCATACAGGGTGTAAAAAAAAGTGCGAGTCAAATTCAAAGGGGTGGTTAAGAGTCGAGTCTAGAATACAGGAAAAATATAAAAAACTTTTTTTTTTGCTAGATACAATTTTTATTTGCACTTAATTGTTATACAGAACAGTTAACGGTCCACCCATAAAACGGGCGTCCCTTAAAATAATGATCCTGCTATTTACACTAATAATAATTGATTAAAATTAAACCACGCATCACCTTACAAAATCATACTCAAAAACATCTAAGATTGCGCGCACCTCATTCATTCATATAAAAGCTATAAAAACAGATGGTTAGCGCTGTTGCGAGCCGCCTGGCACCGAACAATTGAAATACTAGTTTAATTTTTTTATTATTTTCTTTTCTTTATTTTTTTATTATTTTTCTCGTGTTCTAAACTCGATTGACAACCACCCCCTTGTATTTGGCTCGTACTTTTTTTTACTCCATGTATATAAAAAAAAACATTTATTTCTGTATAAAGACTCACTTACTCACTTGAGGTGCGTAGCACAGTGGTGGCGCTTTGGTAGTTATGCCAAAGTTAAGCAACTTACGGCGCGGTCAATGTTTGGATGGACCATTCCGACCATATAGGTGACGTATATCACTAGCATCTCCGTGCTTCGGAAGGCACGTTAACCCAGATAAACCTACCGACCCATACATGGGTTTCGAGAAATAATAAAATCTACCTCCATAATAAGATATATTTTAGGAAAATGATGATTATATTTAAAAACGTCCGTTATTAGGTGATAACTCTAGAAATAAGTATCAAAGGTAATTTGTTTATTTTTAGTAGATTTTTAAGATCGAAAAACTTGAATTTAAAAAAAGTTTTACATGTCCTCGAAAAGGTAAGTTTAAAAAATGATCTTGTTTATATTTTGTAAATAACCAAGTGAAAATAGAAACATAAGAGTACTATAGTATTCATAATGAAAACAATATACGAACAATTTCATATTTTGACACTTTATTCTTTCCACCAATTCCATAAACCCATATATGGTCCGGTCGGCACAACCATGATGTATTGGATTTTTGAGAAAACACATTTATTTTTGACATTTGTAATAAAAACCATTATCGTTACATAAAATTTTGTATGAGTAGATAATAGCAATGAACCGGTCTCAGAATGTATAACATTTTAACCACCAGATAATACAATACTGATGTGTCCGATGAAGATAACGGAGTAAAAGATATACGATTTTTCATACTCTTCTATCTGATTCAGTCGTTCTACCTGCTGAAGTAAATTTCGAAAATAAGACTTGTTCTTTCACTCGGCAGAAAGTGCAGATGAAGACTCTTTTTGCCAGTTTACCAAGATCTTATACAATACATCCGATTCAAGAGTCAAGACCACTTTAGTCGCTACAAACGGAAGATACCTATCTTCACTCAAATGCATCCTATGGTCACCAAGTGATGGTTTTGATCAAAATAATAGTATTTAGAATCCTGCATCAGAGGCAAAAAAATAATCTTTTCAGTATTTTATCATAATATCGATATGACACTGCATAAGTTAGGGTCAATATGATTAGCTGGGTAGTCGAAAACTGGATCACCTTGGTTCTCGTAGGCCTGTTATATGTATTAGAGACCTATTAGGAAATGAAAGGTGTAAAATACGTGATCTTGGTCCTGCTAGTAAAAGCTACGGTAAAGTTTCAAGATACGATCAACTGGGTTACCTAGTGGACCATAATGGGAAGATACTACAATGCAATGATGTTTGCGTGAACTTTATGCTAAGTAAAAATTTTGCTTACTACTATTTATTGTATATTTATTATATTTATTTGAAAATATACTTTATGTTAGATATCTGATTTATTGTGGAAGGCTATAGACTAGAAAACATCATACTACGACTCAATTATAGGAACAGAATAAAATCAAAACGGGAGAACAAAATCCGGGGCACCGCTAGTGTAACATACATTTATATGCCTAAAAGTGTTTGTTGAACTAAAACACTGCAAAAACAATTCACTTTTACTTAGATTTACTATAAAATATTTTAAATAATACATTGTGAATTATAAAAGTGTTGTATTTATTTTTCTTACAGTAACTTAAGTCATGTGAGTAAAAAGCATTATTCGTGCCGACCGACCCATGTATGGGATATAATTTTCCAGCTTTTCCAGGAGTTACATATTTATTTCATAATTTTTCCCGACATATTTGGACTGAATTTAAGCACATATAAAAAAATCGTAACTTTCTGCAATAAAAATAGTTTCAGGTTTATCTGGGTTAAGCCGCTGATTGCGGCTTTTTTTTATAAAGACTCACAAGGAGCACTTATACCCGACACGAACATTCGGAACAATGAGTAGTTTTATTTTTTTCCATCACTTGATAGCTCTCACTTGATGGTGTTAGCATCACTTAAGTAACAATTTTTTTTTTACATTGGCGGTAAGCCTTAGACAGACAAAAAAAGTTCGTAATATTGTAAATCGTAAAAAAATACGAAAATATACCTATTCCCGATTTTATTCTATAAAAAATAAATTTGTCAATTTACGCAATTCCAAGATTTTCTTTGATTCAAAAGTGCATTCCATAATAGCTAACAAAACAAACACCTCAACTAAGGGTAAATAAATATACATCTGATTATCCGATCTCTAGTTATAATTGTTGAAAATGACAGCAATAAAGTTTAAACCATAAAACTATCGCAAACATAGTGAATAAAACCAAATTAAAAAGGGATGGAAGTTTTTTAAATTTCACCTATACTGACAACACTTAAGCAAATTTTCATTGATAAATTAAACAATCTTGTTTTAAGTATTAAATGTCTAAAAACAAGCTTAATTGGATAAATTACGTGTGGTATGCAATGCTTAGGGTTTTGTTGTGTTTTTAAGATCTGTTGTGGCAACCATTGACTGCATAAACCGTCATTATTATCAAAAATTCGGGAGCTGTTACTCGTACTGCGTGTCCTTGAGCACTAAGGGCTCAATGTCAAATAGTTGCCAAATGGGCTACTATTGAAATGCGCGACTTACAAGCCAGGACTGCGCTTCTAGGTGTTTATATTCTCAGCCAAAAACATGTAAACCATCTTCGTAGTATTTGTTTAATGAGAGAGAGAGACGCATGCATTCATTTAAACTTGCGCGGCGCTCGCGCCGTCTCCCGCGCCTAATAACCTTAAAACAAATATCAACATACCTTACACGTATTGCAGTATTTTTTCCTCCTATTTCCGAGATACAAACACGTGCTCTTTCCCGCAAGTTATTCATCAAAGAAATAAGAACGTTTCTTTCCGCTTGAACCTCTTGAAAAGCCGCATTGATTCGGTTTCGCAAATCACCAACACTAGTAGCTTCACTCACAACACAACACAAACACTCGGCGCTTGAGGCGTAAGGTCCGGGGACCGCGAAGGCCAGGGCACGGGCCCGCCGCGGCCGATCCACCGCACTCCGAACTCGCCGTTTAGGTACGCGCGCACTGCATTGTGGTAATGGGGCGGACCACCGTCATGTTGGAAGTACAGCGACTGGAGATACGCGAGGGGCACGTCGTCCATTATGCTCACCATGAGAGCGTATTCACGATTGGAGTACAAATAGGCCATCACGATAGTCGTCACTTCACTTTTTCGAGTAAACACTCACAGGTGCGGAGGTCGCGTGCGCCGGTGACGTTGCGTGACACAACCTTGACCGTTTAAGATTCGCGACGGACGGACTGAGGTCAATATGGCGCGGGCGGGCGGGGGATGCGCGTGAGTCTCCGCCCCGTTCATTGATGAAGGGAGCTGCCCAGCTTCGAGCTTAGACGCGAGTTTGCCAAATGAGAAAGAAACATATTTTGTCGGCAGGTTGTGTAATTTGTTTTCATTCATAGTTATTCCTTCCGTACGTCAATATTACGCGACCAAATTATGTGGATTTTGGTTCCGTTAATGTTGGAATGATAATGATTACTATTTGAATTAGCAGGACTTTTAGGTGCATATTTTTTAGGGAATGTTAGGAATCTTTTAAATAAATTTGTTATTAAAAAAATATTTTTTATTCGCCAAATTCGATGTATATATCGATATCTGAGTATGTTGGTTAATTTTCTCGGGTAAATAAAAAGTCACGATATATATTGTAGAAAGGTCACTTCTATGCGTGAAGAAAAACATTTAAATTAAATGCCATATTTACGCATTTTCAAATTATTCAATAAAATAATTTATTTGCAGAAAGGTCATTAAGAGCAGCCAGAAACTACGATGCGAGGCTCCCGTGTGGCCAAGGAAAGATATTTCTAGATGGACCTGATGCTTATGTCCTTTGGGTCAAAGATGATGAGAAATTCCTATACAGATTCCCAAATGAGGATACGTTAGCTAAGTCAGTACTGTATTCAGCTCAAGACCAAATGCATGCCAATTCAATACTTGCTTAATTATTTTATTCCTCATCTCACTCATTACAACACTATATCCAACTGTCAAAATATGTTTCAGATCTTAAAACCCTAAAAATATAACTGAACATCATGCGTTGACACGGAACACTGTTACGACATCTATTCAGTGGTTACGACGACACTTCTCTCTATTATCCTAAGTTGGATGAAAAAGATGCAGGAAAATACCGGTGTAGAGATCATTATCAAGGCTCTTCTTCGGTGGATTACGTCATTGATCTCGAAATCGTTAGTAGGTTTTTATTTATTTATTTATTTTATTTTTATTATTACAGGAAAAACAGGGTTTTTAAACAGACAATATGAGATAGTATAGTTAACTCATAAACCTCTTACAGGTCCTTACATATAGAAATAGTATGAATTAACATACACAATCGGTCAACAATACTGCCAAGCAACAAAACAACAGAATACAAAAAGAAAAAACAAATTGAAAACTATTTAAGCAACTCGCAATCAAAAATCAAAAAAGCGCTCGCCCAATAACCCAATAAGGTTCATAGGTTGCACCATGGTTGCACTCGAAAATTTCACCACAAGAAGTCCCTGTGAAATCCCTGGAGCTATCCGCCAAAACAGACATACTTAATTTTAGATTTGAAAGGGGAATAATAAAACGAGCGAATAAAAAATAACTTGGCGACTGATGATGATGTTTTAATCACTTGAGCGGTATGAATTTGAGTAAGCGAATAATTAACTAAACTAACGACGAATATTGATTAATAATAAAATCCAGAACGAGCTTACAACAAGTGGGCTTTGTTATATCCATTTCAGATATAAAATTAAAAATACTATCCGGGCGACTAAATTACTAACTGAGCGACTAGAAATACAGAGGGGGCAGCTTTAATATTAAGATATTTTCGATTTTTCCAATTGAGGTTTTACATAACGACCTACAAAAAAGTTCACTATCAGCAATGTTTGTGAGCTGCTGTATTAATGATTATTGGTTACTGATATTCTATTTGAGGTCTTATGTTTTATATTTTATGCAAACTATAAAATGATTATGGGTAGTATTTAAACGAGCGACTGTAAATTAATGTTTTAAGTGTCAAAAATACTTCATTTGGGTTATAATAATAAATAAATAAATAATAAATTGTTTATTAAAAATTCATTGGTTCTTAGATAAATCGTAGAACTGAAAATTGATCAGTAAGTGCGTTCTCTTATTTTGCCTGAACTAGGTTAAACCTGTATCTCAGGCTAAAACAGAGCTAACACAAGCATTTTAAGGCTTACATAATTTAACAATAATTACTAAAACTAACACAAAATTCAAAACTAAAATAAGGTCTAAATTAAACCATTATCTAAAAATAAACTGCAGAAAAACTTAATCATACATTTTAGTAGCGTCAGCATAATTCCGTTTTCTAGGGCAAATTCCGTACGTGTTTCTTGACGCATCAATAACATTATTTACGAGGGTCAGTAGGACAAAACGGAAGACCTGATTTATTTATAGAATTACTAAGTGAGTGACTGAATGCGAGTGACGAGAAATCAACAGATCAGCAACAAAGAATAATTTGAGTTACTTTAAATACAAAATGAGAAGCTTCATAATATATGAGCAACCCAATTTTTGATTGAGTGTCAACATTACGTCCTGCATTTTTTTCAATATTTGGCAAATGGATTTTTCAAACTGAGCGGTATTTAATCTTATATGAAGTGTTTCGAATGCAAAAACTGCTTTGAAAAATACTAATCGAAGTAGCGGATTATGAGGCCACATTTAAATAAAAAATCATCTTATGAAATTACTATTTGAAGATACACTAAATATTCTTATAAGTAATTAAATTAAACAATGTATTACGAAAAAGTAATAATAATCAATTTGCGTTTACTTAAATCAAATAATAATAAACCGGCCAAGTGCGAGTCGGATTCGCGCACGAAGGGTTCCGTATATACTATGTATGTAAGCATTTAAATTGTGCAAAAATATCAAAATCAGACAATTTTTTTGCGTATTTTATGTATGTTTAATAGATGACATGAATCATGTCCAGAGATAGGAATAGGTAGTGGCTAAGGTTGTGACTGGACATAATACAGGATGTGAATAAAGTACTATCCAAATCTATATACTCAAAGATCCAAATTCAAAGAGGTGATTAAGAGTCGAGTCTAGAATACAGGAAAAATATATTAAAAAAACTTGATTTTTTGCTAGATACAGTTTTAATTTGCATTTAATTGTTCTACAGAACAGTTAACGGCCCACCCATCCAAACGGGCGTCCTTTAAAATAATGATCATGCTATTTTCACTAATAACAATTGATTAAAATTAAATCAAGCATTACAAAACCATACTCAAAAACATCTAAGATTGCGCGCACCTCATTCATTCATAAAAAAGCTACAAAAACAGATGGTTAGCGCCGTTGCGAGCCACCCGGCACCGAACAAAAGAACTTTTGTCTCTTTTGAACTTAGGTAGCCGCACTATCTGTTACTTTCGCACATTGATAACGTGTTTTTTTTTTCAAATAACGAGTGTTCATCCATAAAAATATCGGTTAGTAAGTCAAGTGCTTTATTTGTTAATGGTTATCTCGGGATGCGTGCGCGTGAGCAATGATCGTAGATCGTACCGGAGTGACTTGACGAAGCTGACATGAGTGTGCGTGAAACAGTGCGTTGGTATTCTGAAAATACATAGTGTAGATTACGGAGGCGGTGTGTAACAGAGTACCTGTGTTCAGAGCAATACAAAATTGGCATGACTTTTACTACAGATAATTTCATGCGCCCAGTGTAAGTTATTACCAGACAGATTATTTGCTATCGTGAATTATTGTAAGTAGTTTATTCCAATTTTTTAGGTACGTACATGCGAACATGCTCAATTTTGCACTGGTCCAATCACATTTTTGTGTTTTTTGACGGTCTTAGGCCCGTGGTCAAGACCACGGCTTGGCATGAATTTATAGAACACGATTTGCTGCCTTAAGATTGCTCCTGTCTGTCTACATCAAATAATACGCAAGTCGAATTTTATTTGTCTATACTAATATTATAAAGAGGAAAGATAGATGTAGTAGCCATAATACTGTTTTTAGGTTACACTTTATCCAGTCGTAAACTTAAAGTTAACAAAGACCGACCACTTATTCAAAATATTATTATTATTTATGTACCTAATTAATGATGTCCCAACAGATGTCCTAGAAAAAAAATGTAGTAAGGGAGTCTCCGATTCTTGTCTTTGTTCTTCGAAGTTTATGCTAATAAGTCCTACCTATTCCTATCTCTGTTAATAAGGTATATTAAAAAAATATTTCTCAAAATCTTATTTTACCACTTTGTCGAGGAGTTAAAATTATAGTTTTCTAACACCTAACTCTGCGCTGAACTGCAGACAAACAGACATGGCGAGACTATAAGGGTTCCGTTGGACTACGCAGCCCTAAAAAAAGACGCTTTAGTTAATACAATACGCTGAAATTCAATATTATCGCACCGGAACAAAATGGCTTTCAAAGAGGAAAGTCAACTACTCTCGCGTGCTTTAATTTAATACATAATGTTATTCTTGGACTGGATGAGAAACAGCGCACCACTGTCCTCTTCCTCGATATGTCCAAGGCATTCGATTTTGTAGTCCACGAGGTCTTGTTAGATAAATTGGAAAGGAACGGAATAAGAGGCCTTTGTCTCTCTTGGCTCAAATCATACCTAGAAAATAGACATCAATGTGTAGAAATAATTAAACAAACAAAAAAAAATACAATGGTTTCAGATCGCTCTAGTTACAAAGTAAATAAATTTGGAGTACCGCAAGGCAGCGTTATGGGCCCTTTATTATTTTTGATTTATATAAATGACTTGCCAAAAGTGACAATACACCAGAGCATTATGTTTGCTGATGACATCTCTATTATTTTTAAATCCAGCAACCATGACAATTTAAATAATTTCGAAAATGACATTAATGACACAATTAAAAATATAATAAACTATTTGAATAAAATTAATCTGAATATAAATTTGACCAAAACTAATTTTATAGATTTTAATATAAGAGAAAGTGCAGAAAATACTCTGAACATACGATATGGTGGAATAAATATTAACAGGGCTAACATGGTCACTTTTCTGGGGATAGTCGTAAACGAAAATGTAAGCTTTACTGACCATATTAATATGGTATGTAATAAAATAAATAGATTTGTCTTCGTATTGAGGCGATTATCTAAGATAACAACTCTCAGTATAACTTTGTCTGCTTACTATGGATACGTCGCCAGTAATATTAGTTATGGTCTCCTTCTGTGGGGCAACTGCAAGGATGTAAATCGGGTCTTTATCGCACAAAAAAAGTGCATAAGGGCTATTTGCGATAAGGGACCATTTGAAACATGTAAGCCCTTATTTATTAAGCTAGGAATACTTACTGTCCCGTGTATGTACATCTTAGAAGTATTTAAGTTTGTCAGACAACATCCGGAGTTATTCAAAACGGCCGCCGAAGTTTATCCTCGCAACACGAGGGATAGTGATAGACTTGTCTTAGACCGACATCCAAAAACTGCTTTCTGCCAGAAAAGTTGCTACTGCATGTGTATCAATTTGTTCAATAAAATCCCAAAGCAATTCAAAGTCGGACCATTAAAACTAATGACCAAAAATCTACGAGACTGGCTGTTAAAGAAATGCTATTATACACCGTGCTTTTTTAACCGTCTTACAGCCGAAGGCCACTTAAAGTATCCAATAACTACATGTCATTCGTTAAATAAAACTTGGTTATTATTAAGATTTCAAAGCCTAAGACATTAAAGAAGATATCAGCACAATTTAGTACGAAACATCCTGTAACGAGCACTACGCGCGGGTCATTCACTCGGCTGTCTAGCACTACTGACATAGTTTTACGCACGAATAGAAAGGGGCGAGGCGGTGGGCGTCGCAAAGGATTGCGCTAGCGCATGATTGGTTAGAGATCCACGTGGACTGTCTTAGATTGGCTACGGTGCGGAACGCGTGAAGGCGGCAAGGTCAAGGAATGCATTGTTGAAAACGTAAACATTATGAACAGGATGATACATTACGTAACATTACTATTAGATATTTTTTACACCAAAATTATGTGGAGTGTAATAAAAAAAATAACATGTCCTAGAGGTTTATTAAGATGGTTACATTACGTGGGCTTCGGGTGTAAGACGGTTAAAAAAGCACGGTGTAGTGTGAAGGAATTCCAGATTGACAATAATTTATGTTATTGATATTATTTGAAAGTAGATCCTGATTCGCCATAATTTATTGACTTATGTTATTAATTAAACTGAATTGAAATCTTCATAATCCTGTTGACATGTTTAAATCTAGAATTGTTTGTAATTAATTAATATGTAATATTTTAAATTGCATGCTGTACTAAACGGCTAAATAGGTCTGTAAGCTACATAAACTGTGTTATAACAACATTATACCCTATTTACTGCAAATAAAATAATATGAATTTGAATTTGAATAAAAAAAGTGATTTTCTTATCAATACTATAAGGAACATTAATTGGTATGAGGTTTGAGGAGCTCTACTACTCATTGTCACTAGTAGATAAGTGCTAGCCCGGCTAGCTAGTGCTACACAATGGGTATCATTTTTGCTTCCAGTGGTGGTGTTGTTAATAATATTCATTTTATAGTTTGCATAAAATATAAAACATAAGACCTTAAATAGAAAATCAGTAACCAATAATCATTAATACAGCAGCTCACAAACTTTGCTCAGAGTGAACTTTTTTGTAGTTCGTTATGTAAAACCTCAATTGGAAAAATCGAAAATATCTTAATATTAAAGCTGCCCCCTTTGTATTTCTAGTCGCTCAGTTAGTAATTTAGTCGCCCGGATAGTATTTTAATATCTGAAATGGATTTAACAAAGCCCATTTGTTGTAAGCTCGTTCTGGATTTTATTATTAATCAATATTCGTAGTTAGTTTAGTTAATTATTCGCTTACTCAAATTCATACCGCTCAAGTGATTAAAACAGTATGTCATCATCAGTCGCCTAGTTATTTTTTATTCGCTCGTTTTATTATTCCCCAATGATTATTATTAACAACACCACCATTGGAAGCAAAAATGATACCCATTGGACAAAAATGAAAACGAGGCCGGGCTAGCACTTATCTACTAGTGACGATGAGCTCCTCAACCCTCATACCAATTAATGTTCCTTATAGTATTGATAAGGAACCCTTTAGTCTCGCCATGTCCGTCTGACCGCAGTTCAGTTCAGCGCAGAGTTAGGTGTTAGAAAACTGTAATTTTAACTCCTCGACAAAGTGTTAAATTTCATTTTGAGAAATATTTTTTTAATATACCTTAGTAAACATACATAAAATAAGCAAAATAATTGTCATGTAAATTTTTGCACAATTTAAATGCTTACACACATAATATATACGGAACCCTTCGTGCGCAAATCAGACTCGCACTTGGCCGGTTTATTATTATTTGATTTAAGTAAACGCAAATTGATTATTATTACTTTTTCGTAATACACTGTTTAATTTGATTACCTATAAGAATATTTAGTGTATCTTCAAATAGTAATTTCATAAGATGATTTTTTATTGACATGTGGCCTCGTAACATAATACGCTACTTCGATTAGTATTTTTCAAAGCTGTTTTTGCATTCGAAACACTTCATATAAGATTAAATACCGCTCAGTTTGAAAAATCCATTTGCCAAATATTGAAAAAAATGCAGGACGTAATGTTGAAACTCATTCAAAATCGCTCATATATTATGAAGCTTCTTATTTTGTATTTAAAGTAACTCAAATTATTCTTTGTTAGTTGGTGATCTGTTGATTTCTCGTCCCTCGCACTCAGTCGCTCACTTAGTAATTCTAAAACCCAAATTAAGTATTTTTGACACTTAAAACATTATTTTACAGTCACTCGTTTAAATACTACCCGATTTGAAACTAGACAGTTTCCCAAAAACACGAAGTTCATTTGTTTGAAGAAAGCCCACATTTTCAGAGGCCACAGGAAGATCAAAACTTTATGACGAGAGAAATGAACAAATCGTTACGCCATACATTGCTCATCTCACGATGGGGTCCAATTTCGCCATTAATGCGAAGTCATTATCAGTGCGTATTACATGTTCAACAGAAAAATATTCTTTAACCCTCACACGAATTTTGAATACTTACTTACATGACACGAAATATCCCCATCCCTCCGCAGGTGATCCGCCAACTACAGTTCTATGGCTTCGTAATGGTGTAACTGTACGTCGCATAGTGTCAGACAAGCCGGGAATACTACGGGTAAAGGTGGAAATAGTGAACGCGTCTAGGGATGAGTTGAACGCCCATTATCAATGTTCAGCATCTAATGCTGACGTCACCGATGCTATGGCAGCCAGTGTGGTGGTCAAGATGTATCGTGAATTGTTTTATAGCAGCTTAAAGTTAGTCTGTATCCAGAATTAATGATAGTCTCCGCATATCTGCTTTTCTAAAATATATCTTCATTAGGAACCACGAAAGCAAGATTATGCATGACTCTGAGCACAAGAAACGGATAATGGGACGCAATTTTTCTAACTGCTTAAAAGGTTGATTTATTTTGTTTTTATTATTGTAAATAAATAAAATATTTTATTAATTTATTTTATATTTTAGTTCCTCCGCTAAAAGTGGAAATTCGACTGAACAACAACTTGAACTTTGAGGTAGGCCAGCCAAGAGTAGTAGATTGCGTAGTCGTGGGTTGTGTGCCCACTCCACAACTGGTATATCGGTGGCACATTGCTGAAAGCATCTGCACACAAGGTAACACCTTGGCCCAAGGATATACCCACAACTAATATTGGGATTCCTTGCACAGAAAAACTCACATGATAGTCCTTGCAGGAACTTCACAACGGAAACTATTCTGTATCATCTGACAGCGTCGATGCGTGATGACAAAAATGGCTCTCTTGTAGAGTCCACAATGCGTATTTGCCAACAATTTACGAAGATAATGTGACGCTGAATGTTGGGTGTAAGTCACAAAATTTAGTTTTAGTAGAGTAGTGAATAGAGGGAACGGTTCACCACCTTTCTATTTATAACAAAGCATGCTTCCTTCATTTTGATGGACTAATAAATCTCTGTTTTACTCACTAATTATTTAAAATTTTATTCAGAATCTAGCATATAATAATGCAATTTTTTTGCTTTAACTGCTCTTCGTAAAAGCCAGGAGTTGATATAACCATTGTATAACAGACCGGCCGTCCTGCAACACCTCGCATGCCAAGGTGATCGGCATCGTCCCAGGGGAACCAAAAAAATTGCCTGCACCACAGTATCCCCTGAACGTCCTCGGCATTTCAAACGGATTTTCGTAGAACTCTTTTTACTAACGTATGTCTTTAGACCGCTTGTGTGCTGCTTAACCTTTTGGCTTGGTTCGGATTTGAGATACTCTGAATAATTTAAGATTATGGGTTTCAACATTCAATTAACTGCATATACTAGTAGCCAGCACTTCCACGCACTAGCGTAGCGTAGTCGCAACCATACACCACTTGCACTAACTTCACCAAGTCACACAATTCAATATGCAGTGATCGAAGGAACAAAGCCTTGAATTCTCCCAACAGGACATGCATGGACAAACTCACACATACACAACAACCCTGACATGGGTACCATCCGATTCAGATATAGGACTGCTAGAATGTTACTCGGAGAATGTGTTCGGTGAACAGCGAGAGCCGTGTCTTAAGGTTTTACGAAAATTTCCTATCAAAATTCTGATCTTTGATACCTGTTCGAAAATGGCCTGATCCTATTTATCAAAATACGGTAATTAATTACAATATAAAAGTACTAGCTGCCTACTGCTCCTATCAAACTACGGGATGCGGGTGGAGATCGATTCATTCTAGCTAGAAAATTCAAAGAGAATATAGTGTCCTGAGTCCTCAAATCACTGACATTTATTCATTAGTATTTTACCTTTAGGTTGGGATGGTAGAGGCGACCAAATTATACATTTACAAATCAAGGATTCCCTCGGTGTTACCATCTTTAACGATTCCAGTATCACTGGCAACTTTTCTATACCCTTCGAGGTGACCATAGACAATGCATTCGCGATTGTCTATGCCCAAAACAATAAAGGGAAGAATATAAAGCGGAAAATACTGCTTGACAAGTAGTAAGTGCGGCTCTACAAGTTATCGTAATTATTACCAAGATTTTTTAGAGTGAGTTTTTTTTCGCTGAGACCACCACAAGCTTTTGACTGCACATAGTTTGCAAGTATTGTATAAAATAAAGAAATGTTTTTTATTTATTGCAGATTTGTTTTTCAAGTAGTTAAATTAACCCTTATAATACGTAAGTTTATACAATGTGTATTTTCGAAACTGGATCAAACGAATGTGCGGATACTAGACCCAAAATTATCGACAAAAGAAATAATAAATAAAAATTGACAGATACAAAAAGTTTTTTTTTTGAAGTTGTATTCATTTGTTTTTTAGTTTTTTGTTCATTATGGTTATACTTTTTATCTTATTAGCTAGATAAACTATTTAGCTTTCAAATGAGACTACTTTGAAAAAAAAAATAAACATTTCAATAAAAAGAAACGACGAAAAAATTAAAAGAACAAAATTATATTTTTATTAAATATGGCTGCCTAAACATATTTTTCTAATTTTTCTTGTCGATATTTTTGAGTCTAGTAACCGCACATTTCGTTTGATCAAGTTTCAAAAATACACATTGTATACCTATAGATAGGTATTTCGGTAATTAAGAGGATCGTGTGCAGGCGTAGCGCAGCGCGAGTTTTCATTCATTTCGAACGCCAACGGTCGAAATATGCTTGCGGGGGAAAACGTTTTCCTACCCGTAAACCTTTATGGAATGAGACAAATTTGGTCTCATTCGTTTTCATACATCCTGAACTACGCTTGTACGTCTTCGATTTTTTCTATAGAGTCTTGATTAGTTAAAAATGGACGAAATTCCAAAGAGATTTTTTAGTCATAACAGTGAATGTTTAGGTTCCTATATTTTCTGAAACATACAATATTTAAAAAAAATAAAGACATACGAGCATAGTTTTTCAAAATATCCCTAACATGTAATAAAAAAATACAAATCAGACAACGTTTAAAAGGGGTGGAAAACGTTTTCTCTTTAAAAAAAAACTCTAAAATATAAAATATCTCTAACATGTAATAAAAAAATACAAATCAGACAACGTTTAAAAGGGGTGGAAAACGTTTTCTCTTTTTGTATGGAAGCTTGCGCGAACACGATCCTCTTAATAACATATTTCAATATGGTACTTATCAGTTATTAGAAAATTATTATGTGTTAAATAGTTCGGTTGTATGTAAACTTTTAGTGTAGCTATAATTAGTAATTATTTGTTGATTAATTACTCGGGAGATAATTTTTGATCGACTTGTTAACTTGCAGACATGGTTTTTTGTCCACTCGATGCCATCTAAGATGAAATGAATGAAGAACAGCAATGCAACTAGCGATGTTATCTTTTACTTTCTGACAGTCATTTTAAACACAAAAACGTAAGAATAGTTAGATACGGGATTGCTACCATGTACCTTATTATTTATGAGCTTCCGATATTTCGGCACTGTTGCAAGCGCCATGATCACGGAGTAACTGAAGAGGCTGAAAAGGCAGAGATTTAAAGGGCAACTTCCACCTAGACACAAAGTGAGACACCGAAAAGATAGGGTGTCTATCTGACAACCAGTATTTTTGCCATACATAAAAGGAGTAACAGACAACCCAGTAAGCACATAACTTGTATATTAACCAAAACAGATACAGAATTATGTCTTGAAGTCATATTAATTCTTTTAATCGTCACTATCCAAATATTAATACTCTATAAAGGCATTTATTTCATCAATAATGCTTACTGCTATATTAAAGTTAGCAAAAAATTGTTACAATGTCAAAAATCTTAAATTAACGTAGGATAATTCTAAATTACAGCTTCTAAAACAGCTTTCAAACTTATACAAAGACTAATATCTTACATTGGTAATTTGAAAAACTTTACGCTTTAAATATGCATTAATAAATTATTGTATAGTGCTTTTAAACGTATTTTGATTTTTTTAAAGAGTAAAAGCTTTCTAATAGTCCATGATTGTGTTAATTTAATGCTAGTCCTATATTAGCATTGACTTTATAACAAATAATGCCTTTGCTCCGTTTTCTCTCTGATCTATTCATCTCTACAGTATATAGCTATATTTTGATCGAAATAAAAATATTATTAGAACAATCAGTAATAATAGTATCGTAATTTGAATTTACAAAATAGTTATTTATAATGGCGAATATATTACAACGGGTAGTTTAATAGCAATGGATAAAAAGGCTTTAAGTTGCTTGATGAAAATCTTGGCTAATTAAGTTTATACCAAATGATTTCGGTACCTGCTAAGCTCGATAACGATCAGTCACTAATAACGTATAATGAGTTTAAGTATAATAACATATTTCTGAAGTGCTGTTATATGGCTGAACACAATAAGTAAGTGTCTTGTATAGTGCAATACGAGCTCTAATTTTTTTAACGGTCCATATTAAAATTAACAGCACTATTATGCTATCGTCAAATGCCTAAAGCTTTAATTTTATTTGTCGCCATTTTCATTCTTTTTCCTTTCTTACAAAAAGAATACAAGTCACTATAATATCTGACTAGAAAGGGAATGAATCATTTTTATTTTGTACGGATACCTTTCTAAGCTACTTTATTAGTTAGACCTATTGCTAAAGGCTAATTTTTATATTTGTTAAAACTAGGTTATGTTTTCAAAAATAAATAAATACTATAATAAAGTATTTTAGCGAGGGCGCGTGTATTCTTTACTAATAACATGTATATTTCACCCGACAAACTGATTTGCGCAGCTAAATTCACTCAAAACAGTCCGAAATAAAGGCGGTACTACCCATTCAATAATTGTCACATTTAATTATTTCAGGTCCACAAAGTTGCATGATATCAATAGTAGAATAAAATATATTTTTAATATCAATAAGATTTTCTTTTTTATAAAGGAAGTAAAACAGTAAGCATTGTAATGAAATTTTAATAACAGATTGTAATTTTAAAAGCTATATAATAACTGTATTAAAGTCGCAAAATATGCCATTTGTTTATTCCTATGCTCATAACTGACTTTATTAATGAAGTAATATGATAATTTTAATGCTAATAAATGGCGTTTATATAACTCAACGCTGTCTAAAGGGGGGGCCCAAATTTTACTTAAAAGAGTCGTATATTAGAAATACAGCCGATATACGATTTGGTTATAATGCTTTGTACATGAACTCGTGCTATCATAAGTTTGTTATAATGGTGTTGTGTGCTTGCTGGGAAGGTCTCTAATGTTCTAAATAAATATTAACTAAATACGGTCTTCACTCCATTAAGAAAAGTGGCACAGTGTTTAAGATCGCCCAAAGACAGTTTCCCACTACAACAACCTGGTGTCTACAAAATTGACTGTAGTTGCGGTAGCTCATATATTGGCCAAACTAAACGTTCCGTAGCGTGCCGCATGAGTGAACACATAAAAGCGGTAAAAAACAATGACAGACAGAAATCTGCTATCGCAGAACATTTATTAGAATCGGGGCCAAATCACTGGATCGAGTTTCACAACCCTCAGATCATTTCGACAGAACGCCACTACATACCAAGATTGGTTAGGGAAGCGATTGAAATAACTAAATACAAAAATTTCAATCGTGAGGACGGGTTTAAATTGTCAAGTGTCTGGAATCCAGTGGTTCGAATGTGTAAAAACCGTGTAAATAAAAATAGTGCCGTTTCGCGAACAGATACTGTCAGTGTTGTGTGTCGAGAACAGGGGGTGATCACTTTCGTGTCGGTGAGAGCTCACGCACACATAGACAATAGTTTAAGTGTGGCCACTATTTGTACGAATTAAATGCATGGTAGATTCATAATAACTTAAATTACTCAAAAATCATTAAGACTGTGAAAATTTTCAACGAACTGCCTAAGTTTTACAGTGATTAATAAAGATCACACAATAATTTTGCAAAAACAACAATTTACGTTATGCCTTTTCGTACAATAAAATATTTGGTATACGTTTAAGTAGAATTTCCTAGTTGTAACTGGCAACATCTTTAGGTAATTCAAATGTGACATTTGTTTTGAATAAAAACAGTTGTGAGAAAGTTTTGCCGTTTTTAATGCTTGCTCTTTTTTCTCTCAATTTCATTACAAATTTCCCCAAAGTTTTTCATTTCATCCAAATTTGAAGACCTGCGTCTCCTCCGTATTGCTTCTTTGGGTGATTCAAGGCTCATGTACTTACCATACGGTGTTGTGTTGTGAACTTGTGAGTGACTACTTTTGTGCCAGTTTTACTGAGACACATTATGAGAAAGGACTTCAATAGTTTTAAGTACCCTGATCTGTGTGTTATTTATTTCGTTTACTATGTCACATATGTACCGGAGGTTAGTAAAAGTTCGCATTATTACGTGACTAGGTCTCATTAGGTCTGTGGATGGAGGTTATCTAAATATAAAAATAAAAATCTTTATCATTGTTTTATTTTTTGCAGTCGTGTAAATGTTCATTCGTTTTGTTTCGAGCAAGTTTGTGCAGTTTGGCTTCAATCATAAATTAATAAATAGACGTTTCCTCAAAACTTCGTAATTTATTGCATCTAAACTTGCTCGAAATAAAATGAATGAATGAATGAAAAAATAAGAAAGAACCCCACCGCTGCCCAGATTCTAATTTTTTAAATTTCCCGCCACAAACAGAATGGTAGATTTTCAAATTTCCCGCCAAATGATTACATTGCGACAGTGGCGCACTCTGTCCCTACTTCGCAGAAATTAAAATTGACAGTTAACGTAGGGGTAATTTTTTTTATTCCTAGTGGTGCTTCTTCTCTTTTTGAGTATAAATATTCTTTGGTCGAGAACAGATGCGAGAAAATAGTGAGTTGGTGGACAATGGTACCGGCGTCGAGCGGAATAAACGACTTCGAAGGAGGGTATACCGATATGTCTGCCAATAACAAGTAATAACAACCCACCCGCAAGTTCTCTTCAGTTACTCCGTGATCATGGCGCTTGTGAACAGTGCCGAAATATCGGAAGCTCATATATAATAAGGTACATGGTAGCAATCCCGTATCTAACTATTCTAATGTTAGTGACCATGAAAGTTTAAAACAATATACAAAAACGTAAGGCAGATTGTATCGTTGAAAAAAATGATTGCTTTATTGCTTCACTCTCATACTTCAGTACATTATTTATAGTTTACCTGAATATGTTTCCGATTCGATGGTACTATTCCTCCAATTCCATTTTATTCATGAAATGTATGAATTTCACAGTTAAACAATAACCTACTACGCTTTAGGAAATTTTATTAAATTTACCCGTGTTAAATAAATTAATATTATTTAAATATTTTGTGTGAGAATGCACGCATTACATGCTTGACTCATCCAGATAAAAACATTTGAAGTAAAAAACCTATGTATGTTGAAAAAGCTCGACTGCACCAGCTTCGTAAATACTACCAAACCCTAAAGACGACGAAGTAATAGGTATGTTTAGTTTCCTCCTTTTTCAGAACCTCATTCGCAAAAAGAGCATAAAAATAGTTTCCCCTCTTTCACGCTAATGCCTACAATTAACATGATGCTTAACCTTCCCCTAAATTCGCAGTTACAGAGCGACGAGAATCTTTTGGCTGACGGCGAGAGTAAGAAAACGCCGCCATATTTTAAATAAAATAGGGCAGTAAGATCCAGTGAAGCCAAATCTTAAAGAAGATTTCCCCATTTCTCTTAATGTTTCCAATTTCTCTTAATATTCGCAACAGCTCTTTTTTTTTTAAATACAATGATTATTTTTAAATATCTTATAGCTAAAACTACTGAAATACGTTTATAATTTTCAAAGTTTGTTATTATGTGTACAATTGATTTGGGTTAAGAGTCGGTGGAAACTGGACTTTTCATCTCTCCTGTTCGGAAACTAGCACATTCCTGGTGGAAAATAGCTTTTACACGCTATCTGATCGGCAAACTTTAATTATATGTCATGTAATGTTGACGTAAAGCGCCTCATCTCGGCTCACAGGCCGTCATATTGTGTGAAAATCCATTACTCGATAGTCGGTAATGTGGCGCATTTTGCCTGCACCTTCATCCGGCGATGAGGAGATAGATCGAAAATCGAACGCCACCACACGCCGGTAGCAGAAAAAATATTGCGTAACTATTTGTACCTACAATAATATTTAAAATGACTTGTTAAAAGCAAGGATGGGCATCTAATTTCAGTCGATGTGTACATTTATTTTTTTGAAATGATTTAATAAAGCGCAGCGTGGTGCACCGGTGCATACATCCGACTTATTAGTTAACACGTTCCGGGACAGTGACCGCCTACAGGCGTGAAAACAATAAAATATCTATTGTGTCTGGAGTAGTGTCCCGGAACGTGTTAACTTCATTTTATTTGCCTCACAGAAAGCATGTAAAGCAGAGTATTCACCTCGGGCATAAAGGTGTCTTTGTCTTGGGCGAACTTAAATCTCTCGCTACCCTCAGGATTTTCTATTACCTCCGTAAACCCGTTAATGCCCTCGCTTCGTTCGGGCCTTAAATCTACAATCCTTAACGCTTCGCTCGTGATTAAAGGTGGCGCCCGCGCCCAAAGACACCATTTTAGGCCCTAGGTGAATAATCTACTACTCCATCCCTTGGGTAGAAAGAAATTTAGTTTTAATTGGCATGGCATAGAGTCAAGGCATGGAGTCGAAGCTGGGGTCAAAGATAATTGAGTCACATCATATTTTTAAAATAATAATCAATTTTGCTTAGCTTTACATTGAAAAACATGTTTATTATGATCATTGATATTATAACAAATATATCATTAGTCTAATGAATTAAATTCAATCTATAATTAAAATAGACATAATATTACTAATCTGTGATTAATTATTCAGCTTCCCGCCATAAAACAAAATGACACTTTTCAAGTATTCGTGCCGTTACTCTTTCTAATCATGTTAGATGTTTGTAGTACTGTAAATCAACAGACTGTCATTTTGTGCAAAATCTTGAGTTTTCTTTTCTCGCTGAACTACCTACATAATACCTCACCATGACATCTACAACCACTATTGTAAATTTAATATTTTTTATTAAAGTCGAAATGAAAAATAGTATTTTTTATCTCGGGTGAAAGCACCCATTTCACTCTCGAAGTTTTAGCGCCAGAACATCTCGAGTGAAATGGGTCGCTTTCTCCTCTTATATAACAATCTACTATTTACTACATTGAATTTTTTACCCTTCTCTTTGACTTTACCATGGTTGGGTACAAAATATTAGTAAAACAGCTTCTTGATCTTCCTAAATCATGGGAGATATTTTGCATTGGCTACCCAGATTGAATGCGCGCCCCTTTGTCAATGTTATTTATCGGCCAAAAGATCCTTGTCGCACTGTATGTTATAGAGACACTTGAAAGCTCAGTATGGCAACATCAATGATCGATTTAGGCATAAGCGTCCGATATTAAATATTTTTGATTTGTCCTAAGGTCAAACTGCGCACCCTGCGTGGGAGCAAGTGTTGCTATCTTGGACTGTGGTCGGCTTTGGCGTCATTGCGTTCAGCGCTGCCGCTTACATTGTGGCACTGAGCCTTCGCAAACGACGAAACCACCAGGACGGTGAGTTTTTTTTAAATACATACTAGACCTAGCTACATGGTATGAAAATTTAAAAGATTCGTCGTTTTTCACTTGTACAAAAAGAGAACTTTCGTTTTTAGGTTTTTCTATTCAACATAACAGACATGATCCTATTACCATAATACTTTACTTTCGTGATAGGTCTCAGTAACTTCAATCATGTGGTTTCCTTCGTGGTCCATTCTCATTTAGGAAGGAGTTTATGATATGTATTTGTGCATATCAAAAGTAAATCTTAAAAGTCAATATGTAATAAACGTACTTTGAATTCTTTAAGTTCAATAAAACCAAGTTACAAGTTACTTTATTGCATTTTCCTATTGCATAAATAATATAGGAGAGGAGATGGAGATACGAAGAAGAACTAAGGTAACGGACATAGCCCTGCAAAACAGTAAGTTCAAGTGGCAGTGGGCAGGGCACATAGCGCGTAGAACTGATGGCCGTTAAAGCTGAAAAGTTCTAGATTGGAGACCCTTCGACCAAAGGCGCAGCGTAGGACGTCCATCGACAAGATGGACAGACGACCTTGTAAAGATCGCAGGATCACACTGGATGCAGACCGCTCACAACCGGTCGCTGTGGAAATCCATAGGAGAGGCCTATGTTCAGCAGTGGACGGCCTTTGGCTGATGATGATGATGATGATAAATAATATATGTCGTAGTAAGTATAAACATGAAATAAGTCGACTAGAACAAGTAACGACAAAGCAAATCAACATTTATCAAATCTTCATTCGTGAATTCGCGATCGCGATATCTACGACCTAATGAGTTTGAAGTTGTGCCCACCGCTGAACGTGCTGATGTCAAATGGTCACATTGGAGGTATACTTTGAAAACTTCATGACGGAAGAAGATCCATCTAATGTCGATGCCCTAGGTAATAGTAAAGCTTCTAATACATCATTTAGGACAGTATGTATATGTTTATGTCCAAGATTGCAAGACTTATGAGAATGTAGAAAAATCTCAAAAAAGCATATACATCAAGCCTAAAGGTCTGGGTTCACTATACGGTACCACCTTTTTTACGCACTGAACAGATTTACAGCGTTCTGTCTCATCGTTATATAGAGTGTGTGAGAGAGAGCGTATTTTGCCGCTGCTGACACGCGACGGTGTTGGTCGGTGAGGGAACAATCTAGTGGGAAAGGTGTCATAGTTTTAACTCGTCAAGTATGTGTAAACGAGACACAATAAAAATTCCATTGGTAAGCGACTCTCGGCATTCGTTTGATACCTGACTGATTAAATACATATTTTTTGCCTGTCACGTTCCTAGCACTAGGGGGTCACTGACAAGATTGGAAATATCTTGAAGCGGGCTTCCATCAAGACTTATTTCAAGCCGCCAAAGAAGATAAACTGTCAAGTGCACCATACCTCTTCAAGATGCAGGGGTGTATAGATTGGAATGTGACTGTGGCCTTTCCTACATCGGGCAAACCAAACGAAATATAGGCGAACGGATAAAAGAACATATAGCTGACGTAAAACATAGACGGAACATGAAATCTGCAGTGTGTGAAGTGAACATGCTTTAGACAAACCCAACCACTTCATACGTTTTGACCAACCCAAAATACTTTCAAAAGAGCGTCGGTTCGTTCCTCGTATGTTACGTGAAGCCATAGAAATTAGAAAACATCCAATTTTCAACTGGAAAGATGGTTGGAAAATTCCGCCAGCATGGGATCCGGTTCTATCGAAGACCCAAGCCAGACCACTCACTGCAAGATCTCAAGAAACGGTTAGCTCTTTCTGCGTGGATAGGAACGTAAATTAATTATGAGTATGACGGTGTGATAAAGTGTTCGAAACGTCGGGATGAAAAATCAAATAAATTATCGCGAAATTATCCGTAAATTGTGTTTTATTAAATGTGTAATATTCGCGTAAACTTCAGAAATAAGTATATTTCACCTTGTCTACTACAAAATATCTGACGGTGACTGTACATAACCTTAAACATTTTCAGTAAATTATTTTACTAATTTTGCCATTGATAATTGTTGTGAAAATGGGCCTCGTGAGAAAACTGTAGTTGACCTAAATATAGGTCAAGTTTCAGCTCTGTAACGCCAGGCCCAAGTTTCTATGGGAACCGGTTTTCTCCTTTGCAACGTGATGGCAGCAACTGTACTTATCATCCGATATCAAACCTATTTCCGTTAAATTAAGGCAATACAAAAATGAAGATATACAGCCTTACCACAAACAATTTTTTAACAAGGTTTGGGCCCCTGTTTAATTATAATATGGCTAGCATAAAATCAACGTGAATCAAGTCAAATGTCATAAAGGGTGGCATACATTTCACTCTAGCCGCATAACCAAGAATCGAAGACGTGATTGCTAGCTAATATGGCAATGTATAACTATTTCAGCCATATCGACTTAACCCTTAAATGCATAGTGTATCATTTTTAAAACTTACCCAATATTATAAAAAAAAAACTTATTATATTACAGATTTATTAATTATTTAGGGTATTTAGTATTTACTGTCGATTTAAAGCATTCACTATTTTTTTATATTTTTTTAAATATTTACTATATGGACATCCATTTTTTTGCTAAGACCTCTTTGGTTTCTGGAACCCAACCTTTTTGGAAAATTAATAGAATAGTTTTTGTTTAAACGTTGACGACTTAGACAGATAATAGTCAGTGCATTCGAGTCAGTTAAACAAAATCGATCTGTGTTGAACAGTTTAAGGCCATCTTCTTTCGTCAAATTATCTCATAGGCCACGCCCCCTTGTTAAAAGTGCGGGGTGCTTCCCCCACCAGCACCCCCGCACAAAACTTTTTCTGTCAACTTTGTCTTACAAATCTCGTGTATAATTAAGCCATCTAGTGTTTATTTAAGGAACAAAATTCACTTGAATAAGATACTTTCATGCGCTTTTGTAAGTAACATACCCGCGCCATCTAGCAGAACCCCCTTAGAACATTTTCAAAATGGTTTCTTTAGTACACCACACATGCTTTTATTCCAAACGTTTATCGAAAGAACAAGGAACGCATAGAGTGGCATAATACAAAAAAAAACTCTTTTACACCGGTTATTTAATTCTTACACGACTGGCCAGGGCCATGTTTAATAAACATTACAATCCGACAATTTTGTAAATAACTTACATATTTGTTAAGTTTTATGACAAGTGCTGTTCAATAAACCTTACAAATATGTAGAAAATCTACAAGTAAAAACCTTACAAATATTGTAATTATAAATGCTGTTTAATAAATAATAATAATAATAATAATGAAATGCGTTTATTGCTTCCCATACAAAAAAGAAGAACTTATTTCTATCACAAATTTCTTTCTTAAAACTAGGAGAGCAAATGGATGTGGCTCAGCTAGTGTTGGCAAAAGTCAACGCTGATTTTCAGCCACTCCCATCCCTCTTAGATCTTGTGCGAGGGTTTAAGTTATGAGGGCTTAAAATATACAAGTAGCAACGAATGTAAATGGATTAAAAAAAAACAATACATATTAAAAACTAGCGGCCGCCCGCGACTTCGTACGCGCGTTTTAGTTTTACTTCGTTCCCATTGATCGTAGCGAAAATATTTATAAGCCTATAGATACGCATTAAGCTACTTGCAAAGTAAATTTATCTTTTAAAAAAGTCTTCCCCGATGAATAAGCTATCTAGCAATGTATCTAACATATTTTATAACCAGACCAATAGTACCTGTGATCAGCGCGTTCAAATTATCAAACATAAACATCCAGTTTTTAAATGTATACATAGAAATGCCTATATAGGCCTTTGCCCAGCAGTGGGATGCTTACAGGCTAACTTTACTTTCTTTTTACATACAAATGCGTTAATGTTATATTTTATGTACACATAAAACGTAGCCTGGGCCCCTAATTTTGAATCACTCACTTGGATATAGCGTGTGATTTTCGTTCGAAAACACATAAAAAATCAACGGAAATCACTCAAAATCTAGACGTGAGTACTCATAAAATTGAGCAATGATTTTTCAAATCCTTTTTGTGTAGATAACAACTGGTTTTCATTCCAAACTTCGACATTAAACATTGGATATCACTCGCCATCTTGAAGCGAGTGATTCAAAAATAGGGGCCCTGGTCTTTAATCTGGTCAAACTTGCACGGGAAATGAAATGAAATGATTATTTATTCGTCATCATCGGGGATATTATCTTTTTATTTACAACGCAATGGAAAAACGTACTACGCCTATCGCCAATTATATTTATTCCGGTTGCTAAAAAGACCTAAAGGCTACTCTGTGCGCTTACATAGCATCATGTCACATAGAGGCTGTGGAGAAGCAAATTCCCTAAAGTCTTCTCCCGCTACCTCAAGAGTTTGATTTGAACGTCATATCGAATACTCATCTTTCTTGAATTCAAATCGTGAATTCAAAGGGACAATTCTAGGTATTTACCCCATCATCATCTTCATCACATAAAGGCCGTCCGCTGCTAAACAGAGGCCCCCCACGAAAAGTTTGCAGAAAAGTTCCAGGTTTGACACCCTTCGACCACAGGGGCAGCGTAGAATGTTCACCGACAATATGAACAAACGACCTTCGGAAAATTACACTGGACACAGACCGCTTGATACCTACCCTTTTAAAACCCTAAAAATGATTTTTTACTAATCTAAGGAAAAAGTCTTTTCTCGAAAGCAACACATAAATAACAAACATGTGTCAAAACATTGAGTTTTAAGACTTGTCAAATTATTGTCAAAAATAAATTAAAAATTATTTTAATCGTAAGCACTAAAGAGTATTGTTATCAACTTCGAACAAATCACCCCCGGAATAATTTTGCACTCCTTTTTTACCCCCTTAGGAGAGAAATTTCAATAAAATTAAATACACAATTTTCTTTATTTATTTTAAATAATGTTTATGCAAAATTTGAAGTAGATCAGACAAAGGAATCACAATTTCCAATACAAACTTTGCACCCCTTTTTCACCCCCTTAGGGGTAATTTTTTTTTGGAAAATCCTTTCTTATCGGATCCCTCCGTTATACAGAGAACACAGCCTCCAAGTTTCAAGTCTCTACGATCAGCGGTTTAGGCTGTGCGTTGATCCATCAGTCAATGAATCATTCAGGACAAAGCATTTTATAAGTATAGATTATTTCTATCCTAGTTTACTCTCCAAGTGATGCTGAGTCAAATAAAAAAGCCCCATCAAAATCGGTCCAGTAGATTCTAAGATTAGCTCGAACAAACAGACAGAAAGACAGACAGACAGACAGACAAAAAATTCAAAAAAAATATTTTTGGTATCTATTACGTGTATAAGAAGCCCCCTCAATGCAATTTTTTTTTAAATATGCAATGTACAGAATTCACCTACTTTACAGTTTTATTATATGTATATATATAGATAAAAAGACTACTATCCAAAAGACACCTCTCTAGCATCCTGTGTGTGTGTGTGTGTGTGTGTGTGTGTGTGTGTGTGTGTGTGTGTGTGTGTGTGTGTGTGTGTGCTTGTGTGTGTGTGTGTGTGCTGTGTGTGTGTGTGTGTGTGTGTGTGTGTGTGTGTGTGTGTGTGTGTGTGTGTGTGTGTGTGTGTGTGTGTGTGTCTGTGCAATGTTCGTAGGTATGTGGTGTGTGTGGGCTATAAACGTTTACATATTTGTAGAAAACGCCTGTAGAATTCGATGACAATATTGTAGTTACAAATTTGTAGTTGTAAGTTACAATTTACATAAAATGTAAGATTTTGTTGGCGTAGATTTCATAAATCACATTTTGTGGCATTGATTTATAAAAGTACTTTCTTATTTGTTTAATTCGTAACGAAAGTCATGAACATAGTAAAAAAAAAAATTGTTTCTCTATATGAGAATAAGGATATTTTATTCGATGGGTTTATTGAAAAACTTACTTACGATATAAAAAAAAAAATTGGACACACAGTATCCCGTATGTAGAAGTTAACCTTCTTTCAGGACTCATATATTATTATAACGGAAAAACAGCAATTCTCCCCGCGAAATTTAAGCGCCGTGCGCTGCACACAATACGGGTAATAAGCTAGACTACTGTGACTACAATTTTTCACTTTTTTATTTACTATTTATTATTAAATGTAACCTGATTATATATATATGATATATAATAATATTTGAACTACATATTATAATTATCATATTTTTTTGTATCCTGACATTTGCATGCTAATTTATGTAGCCCAAATATGTGATTATTTTATTTACCTACTGTAATTTGACAACTTGTATACCATATTTGACGCAAATAAATGATTGATTGATTGATTGATTTACAAATAAAATAGGCCTTCGGCTATACACCGTGCTTTTTTAACCGTCTTACAGCCGAAGGCCACTTAAAGTATCCAATAACTACATGTCATTTGTTAAATAAAACTTGGTTATTATTAAGATTTCAAAAACTAAGACATTAAAGAAGATATCAGCACAATTTAGTACGAAACATCCTGTAACGAGCACTACGCGCGGGTCATTCACTCGGCTGTCGACCTACTTTTACGCACGAATAGAAAGGGATGAGGCGGTGGGCGTCACAAAGGATTGCGCTAGCGCATGATTGGTTAGAGATCCACGTGGGCTGTCTTAGATTGGCTAACGGTGCGGAACGCGTGGAGGCGGCAAGGTCAAGGAATGCATTGTTGAAAACGTAAACATTATGAACAGGATGATACATTACGTAACATTACTATTCAAATTCAAAATTCAAATTCAAAATCTTTATTTCAATTTAGGTCATGAAATGACACTTATGAACGTCAAATATAAAAATTAAAATAAATGTTAAAATAAATGTGCGAAACATGTCTCCTTATCTTTTGGGCCCTACCAGCGCTTCGAGACAGAACACAGACAATTAGGCAAGTGCTGAGAAGAAACGCCGGAACAAACTCAGTCACCACTAGCTGCCGTAAAATCAAAATCATCAAAGGTAAGTATATCAGTCGATGCAGGCTGGACGGACCACACATTCGTGTCGTTTAGATAGTCTTGAACCTTATAATAGCCTTTAGACATAAGCGTGTTTTTAACGTGTTTCTTAAATTTATCAACCGGCAATTCGACAAGATTGTGTGGTATATTATTAAAGAATTTTATACAATTTCCCATAAACGAATTACTAGTTTTAACTAATCTGAAGTTAGGAACGACAAGCTTGTGTTTATTTCTTGTGTTATATGGGTGAATGTCGCTTTTCTTCATGAAAATATTTAAATTTTTACGAACGTACATTATATTGTCAAAAATGTATTGAGAAGCCACATTTAATATGTTAATTTTCTTTGTCTAATCTTGGTTGACCGATTGTGACCGGTGCGTCTTGTATAAATAACTTAAAAATCTTTGTTTTTATTAGATATTTTTTACACAAAAATTATGTGGAGTGTAATAAAAAAAATAACATGCCCTAGAGGTTTATTAAGATGGTTACATTACGTGGGCTTCGGCTGTAAGACGGTTAAAAAAGCACGGTGTATAAACACGCATCGCAAAATAAACAAGTAAAAAAAATATTTGTATTAACAGTAGTCGAAAACCCATCACTAGATGACAATTTGGTAGATTTTCTAAAGTACACAACTTAAAAAGAACATAACTTAATTTTTTATATATATTTTCTAATGACTTTCATTGTCTAGCCTATCACCTATTTTAGGCTGGACCTCTATTTAAAGGACACCAAGTATAGCCAATAACCTTTTCCGACAAATGAGCTATCTAACCCTTTTTTTTAAATCGGAGCAGTAGTTCCTGAGATTAGCACGTTTAAAAAGTTTTCGAACTAAGCACTTTTCGTCAACTTTCATAATGCGCACAGCAAAAGAGTGGAACTCTCTACCCGCATATGTGTTTCCATCGGTCTACAACCCTGTTATTTTCAGAAAAAGAGTGAACAGGCTTCTTCTGGGTGAGCTCGCTTCATCGTTACCGTATGCCTGTTACTTCAGCAGTCAGCGGCGGAAAATGCTGCCAACTTAAAACATACTAAGTATGCTGAGGTAAAGTCTGAGTATGATTTTGTTCCAATCGCTGTGGAGACGGCTGGGCCCTGGGGAGATGAGGCACGCGAGCTTTTCAAAGAGTTGGGACAACGAGGCAATGCTGCTTGCATAATGGGAACCTTTGGATCGGTCAGAGCGTAGAGTGGGAATCAATAGTAGTTATATGGAAATTTAAAGCGTCTTTTTTTTCTGCAACATTTTGTAATAGAAGGACGACGCTTTTCGCTGAATGAATAATTTGTATCTTCATTATAGTTCATTATGTATGTCATTGTAATTTTCATTTAACACCTTAACGCGTTCATGAAAAAAGGGGCAGTAAGTTTTGTTTTTATATGATATAACAAAAAAATACAGTTTTCGCAATTATTCCTGTATCTGTACTATAAATGACATTGCTTTGTACCAAATTTCAAGATTCTAAGTTCACGGGAAGTACCCTGTAGGTAGGTGTTGATTCCTTTTCGAGTGTTGAAAATTTGCGAAAATTTGCTGATATTTACGGCAATAACGGCTGTATCTTTTGATTGCGTTGGCTTAGAAGTTTGATTTTTTTACAGCTTTAAGGGACCGCAGAGCTTTTGATTGAATTTTAGCTTGATACCTCCACGTGTTCATGAGAAAAAGGGTGGGGACAGACAAACGGATGAACAACGAAGTGATCCTATAAGGGTTCCGTTTTTTACCTTTCAATGTACGGAATCCTAAAAAGGAAGGCAAAACAAAAATATTCTTTCAAATTGAACCAGTAGTTCCTGAGATTACCGCGTTCAAATAAAAACAAACCAACAAACTCTTCAGGTGTATAATATAGTATAGATTTCACCGGAATGATATAATGAAGCCATCAAAATGAGAAAAACAATCACCGATATGAACAATTTACGCACCGGAATTAATAAAATTCACCGAAATGATATTTTTTATCATTTCGGTGAATTTTGTTTCATTTCGGTGGTCAATCTAGGCCACCGAATCAACCGAAATGAAAACACCGATATTAAAATCAACGACATAATTTAACATAACAATAAAAGTTTTAAAGGCACAACGTTATTAATACCACACTAATAAACGTAGTTTGGGAAGGATACCAATAAATATTTCATACATTTTATGGAGAATTGGATGACAATATATTCCAACCTGCGGAAATGAAAAATAAAATGTCCCATGTCACCGAAACCAACTACTTACTTTTTTGGCGGGAACACGGAGCAAGTGGCGCACGTCTATTTACTTTAAGCATTGAGGCGGCACTGGTATGTAGCGATTTAGCGCGGGGGCAAGGAGCTAGAGTTGTCCCACGCAAAAATATTCTCGACAAACTAAAATTCACCGATATGAAAAGTCTTATTTGACCACATGCATTTTTACTTATAAGTCATTTAATTAAATAGATTAAATTATAAAATTATTATGTGATAGTACTATAACTATTCACGATTTAAATGAAATAAGCAAAAATACTAAATAACCAAAAGTTTTTACTATATAAGGGAAATTAAACAGAAAAATGGATTTGACCGCGCAACCGAAATGAAAAATATGGTGCTTTATCATTTTTTATTCCGTACTAGCGGCCCGCCAGCGACTTCGTACGCGCGTAATAGTTTTACTCCGTTTGGTGCCCATACTCGTAGATAGATCGTAGCGAACATTTTTATAAGCCTATACGCATTAAACTACTTCTATAGCCTTCCCTCATATATTAGCTGTCTAACATTGTAGCTAAAATATTTTATAACTGGACTAATAGTTCCTGTTATTAGCGCGTTCAAACAAACAAAGAAAAACATCCAGTTTTTAAATTTAAACGAAAAAAGGCGTAAAGATAAATGTTATATTTTAAAAACACACAACACGCAGTCCGGTTTTTAATCTGGTCAAACTTACACGGGGATAATATCTTTTTATTTTACAACGAAATGGAAATACTTACTACGCCTATCGTCAATCGTATATTTCGTACGGGAGCTAATGAAAAACCAGGATATACTCCGTGCGCTTACACGGCATCATGCCACCTCAGCATGCCACATACAGGCTTTGGGGAGAAGCAAATTCCTTCAAGTCTTCTCCAGCTACCTTAAGAGTTTGATCTTTAGCTTTGTTTATAGTCATAGAGATTACTCTACATTCTTGAATTCAAATCGTGAATTCAAAGGGTTAATTTTATTGTATGTAGGGATCTACCCTATCATCATCAATACCCAAAAGCCGTCCACTGCTAAACATAGGCCCCCACGAAAAGTTTGCAAAAAAAAGATTGGACACCCTGCGACCACAGAAAAAGTGTTGAATGTCCACCGACAATATGAACAAACGATCTGCAATCTACACTGTACACAGACCGCTTGATACCTACCCTGTTTAAACACAAAAAATATTATTTACTGTTTTAAGGAATAACATCTTTTCTCGAGCATTTTCGAGGGCAACATCAATAACAAACATGTGTCAAAACATTGTGTCTCAGACATGTCAAATGATTGTCAAAAATGATATACAAAATATTTTTATCATTAGCACTAAAGAGTTTTGATATCAACTTCGAAGAAAATCACCCCCAGAATAACTTTGTAACCCTTTTTAACCCCCTTAATAAAGGAGATGAATTTCAATAAAATATAAAATAAGTCTTCCGTCAATTTTGCAAAAGAATGTGTATGCAAAATTTGAAGTAGATTGGACCAAGGGATCTGGTTGTCCCGTACAAACTTTGCACCCCTTTTTGACCCCCTTGGGGATGGAATTTCTGAAAATCCTTTCTTATCGGATGCCTTCGTCATACAGAGAACACATCCTCCCAGTTTCAGGTCTCTACAATCAGCAGTTTAGGCTGTGCGTTGATCCATCAGTCAGTCAGTCAGTCAGTCAGTCAATCAATAAATCAGTCGTTCAGGACAAAGCATTTTATTGGTATAGATTTAACGTAGTCCTAATCAAAAAATATTTATGGTCTCGTATACGGGATAATGCCTTCTATAAATAAAAAAATAAATAAGCCTCATTGTATCACTCTGCACTGCCGATTTCACTCATGCCGCGTAAAATTTGCTGCTGGGAAATTCACCCAGTAAAGTAAATACTCACTTTTCATTAAAATTTGCTATTATTAGCAATTAATTGTAAAAGTTAAGGTTTTTTTAAAAAAACGTTATAAGTATTTTAAAAAAATGGAAACTCGTCTAAGACAACCATGGCTCAAATGGTTCTAAATGGTCTATACTACTTTCGCCTCCAAGCTTTGCACCCATCTTCAAGTCACTTACCCTGTATTATTATCTTTTTATTTATTCAAATTTTCTTTATTTGTTAGGTTGAGGCAAAATTGTAAAGTTCTGACACAAGGCGAGTCTACCTGTCGGAATTGTAATACAATTTACAAAATATGTAAACTTGTAACTACAATTATGCGTTCAATAAAGCAGTTTTCCCTACAAATATGTAAATTGTCACCTGTAGAGAGAAAATGTTTATTGAACAGAAACTTGTAAAATTGTAGGTACAATTCTACAATTTTGTAGATTTTCCACCATGGAAAATTTGTAAGTTGTATTCTTTATTAAACAGAAACTTGTAGAATTGTAGCCTGTAATTTACAATTAATTACAATTTACAATTTGTAATGTTTATTAAACAGGGCCCAGCACTTAATGACAGCAACCAAAAACAAGTAAGAATATCCTATAACATTTAGGTGGTTTTTATTAAGATACTTTTTGTCGACACAGGTAACTCTCACTACTATCTTCTATCAGTCTTCCGATGGACGATGACTGAAGACCATTATAGATATGGCACTTCAAATTTAGGGTTCCGTACAGAACTATAGGTATACAAAGTTCACCCATCACGAGAATTAAGTTATGGTAATTTTTTATTGCACAATGAAATTCATAACATTAACAAATGGAAAGCTGAAGGAGCACAAAGGTTTCTTTAACAGTTTCAGTAAAGTTATTTATTTACTAGTCATCTCCAGTAGCGTCGTCCGCGTATATATATTTGATGTCCCGTGAAATGGTTCAATATAAAACACGTATTTTCATCATAAGTTGAATGTTTTTGTATCACATTAAAGTAATTACTATCGAGGTCACCCCCGCCTTACCACATTGGAGCTTATATCTCCTGCGTGCGACTCGCTTAAGGTGACGCATTGATGATTTGGTGATAATCGGGTGTGCATTATGTTGTGTCGGACTATGTAATTTAACCACACACGAAAGTAATATTTAATGAACCGATTCTTGAGGACATTTGCTTCATTTGTAGAGTTGCCGAAACACGATTGATTGACTTTTGTAACAGAGAAAATCATGTCGAAGATATCCTTTTTTTAATAGATATTTTCAAATTACTGACAAACTAGACTTAATTTAGACCTTCAGCTTTCAATGTAGATAACTACGTTCGAACTCTTAATAATTGTAGAAGCATTTTTCTTTAATTTCATATTTTCATTCATAAAATACTTATTTAGAGATTTTATATATTGCATCGACTTTTATAAGTAGACCTATGACGCCGGACGTTATACCTTTCTCTGTTTTTCCCGTGAAAGTAACAATCGTCCTATTCCGTTTCCGCAAATGACAGTGAGAAGATGCCATTTTTTCATACCCGGTGTCGCCACTGCGAACGCCGGACCTATGTCAATTTTTGTAAATTTATACGCGTAATAAATTACGTAAAACACCTATGTACTAATATAGGAAAATTTCGTCGCGGCGCATCACTCTCAGTTGGCTCAACACCAAACTACCTAAATAATAGGGTGCGAGTTCAAATCCGGATCCATAAATATTTTTCCGTCAATATTTTTACTATTTTTGAAATATTATAAGCCTTTATAATATGCCTTTGCAACATTTTTTGATATAATAAAAAATAAAAAACAATTATAAACTTGAAAAAATATTTTCCACAATTAAAAATAACTTGAAAATGGAAAAAAATAAAACAATTATGCAATAAAACTATCAGAAAAGAAAATATGACAAAGTTTCTTTTCCGCCAACATGGGAATGGAACCCTGAACTCTTGGGACTTAAGCAAAATAAAAAGAGTTCGGTTATGGAAGCATACTAAACTACGTTGAATCTTTCGTTGAATAAATGTACCGTATTTGGTGTGACGTTATTTTCGTTTCTATAGTAACAATATAAACAATTTTAGAAATATTATGTTTAATTTCTATACGGAGTAAAGTTTCAATATCAGAGTTGAACATAATTCAAATTTTTGCAGTAAGCCCAATCATTTCTGAGTACACTACGGAGTATGGTTTCAGACAATGCAAGACAGCCTTCAGTGACCAATGTGTGGAGACAAGGCACGATCTAGGTTATAGAGATGGCTGTTTCCAAACAAGGACTTAGATCGCATTGTTTACTCATCTAAACTCCTGTTTCTGGTACTTTTTGGGTACTTCCTGTACTTGTAGTTATTTTAAACACAGTAACTTTAAATATTAACATAAAAGCTTTTTATGTAATTATTTTTATAAATAACTCATTGGACTGGTATTGCTCAGTATGATTTAATTAAGTATGCTAAAGTGAAATGTCAAGTCGGAAGCAACATATTTCAAAAACGAATATAATTTCAAACTAGTGGGACAAAAAAAAATTTGAGTAGCTTTTGATTCTGTTTTATGTCCAGGTGCACGAGCTAATCATCAAAGTAAGATATCAAATCAAACCCTCAACCTATCAAATCTTATTCTAAAGAGAGATTTTATTTTTATGAGAAAATCTACCACAACGGGGAACATCATACCCATTAAAATTTCATACATTGACGCGAGTTATTGAAGAATAAGGGGTGCAGTAAAATGATACTACCTATCATGCAAAATTAACACTTTTGGTGACACTTTTGAATAAGTACCTACTACGAAAACTTGTATTAGCCTAGCATCATTCTCTTGCCCTGTTCCCAGTTTATCTGTGGTCGGCGCAGTTTGTTTTACGCTTCCACACGGCGCAGTTTGTTTCTGTCACTCGTCACTAAATCATCCACTCCTTTCACACTCATATCGCTTTTCACACAGTCCATCCATCTCTTCTTCGGTCGGCCTCTTCCCTTCCAGCCATACACATTTATACTCATCACTCTTTTAGTTTCATGACTTTCTTCCATCCTCATTTCATGACTGTACCAAGACAGACGATGACCCGCCATCTTCTCAGTTACCGGTGCCACTTTCAGACTTCCTCGTATAAATACTCATTCCTTATCTTGTCCATTCTTGTAACACCACACGTCCATCTTAACATTCTCATCTCTGCTACATGCATGCGCCTCTCATCCATCTTCTTAGCAGCCCAGCATTCCGATCCATACATTAAGCCTTTGTATTAGCCTAGCATAGCCATTAATTTATTTATTGGTTTGTAATTGTAATTTAGTTCTAATTTTAAGTTCTAAGTTGATACAAAAGTTAAGTATCATTTCATTTAGGTACTGTTTTATCAGGAGGTAAACACATTTTGAATATGGTGAAACCCCATGTAAAGGCAATAATAATATTTTTTGTATTTTAAAGGTTAAAATTATACGCATAACAGTCTCAAACTTCGATATTAGAAAAAAAAATACAGTCCTACATTTCTCTAAATAGAAATCTTTTCTTTTCCTTTTAGACATCGTTACAGCATTTTTTCCCATTTTTATAATGTTTGTATTATAGTCTAATTTGATTTAACACAGAAATCAAAATGACGTGCTCATATAATTGTCAATCGTGATTCGTGACAATATAGAAACAACATTAAATAAATAAGAAGTTTGCTTTGAGGTATTCTACTGTATTCTATTCCAGATCCAGAACGATATAATATTTGTGTTAGCCTAGCCAAGCCTTTTATTTATTTATTGATTAATTGGATTAAATTATAATTTTGGCATATTGATTTATACATTACTGCTATGACACAAAAGATAACTATCGTTGTCATTTAGGTATTGATTTATTAAGGGGTAAAAACATTTTAATATGGTAAAGCTCCGTATAATGACAATAATTTTCGTTTGCTTGTAATTAATATAGTTATTATTAGGGTAAACGCTATTTATTGTAATATCACGAAAATAAATAAGCATCATTTCTTGATGATGAATGAGTTGAAGTGAAAATACTTAAAAATTATGTGTAATTACTAGTTAACAACAAAACTTCAAGGCCCTTACGTACGGCTAAGATAGTAAAAAACACCGCTCGCACTCATTCTATTAACTTAAAAATACATTTGTATTTACTGTTTTGTACCTCACTGGTTTGATTATAGAAACAGATTGCTTGCTCATAAGTATGATGGTTAATCATCGGATAAGTTTTAACTATTTAAGATATTACAATAAAATTCTCAATAAGCCTATGTGTAAAAAACCCACAAATAATGTAACAACAATTCGCCACTCGGCTCCTTAGTTTTTTTTGTGCTCTTGATGAAAGTTTGATTAACGTCATAGGCTTATGCTTAAAAAACTTTTATGTAGTTCTTCAAAATTCCATTAGATGGTGTGAGAAACTAAATTTGCTTCCTCACTTCTTCACTAGATGGCTAATTCGGACATGACGTCATTTTGTTAGACAAAGTTCGCAAAAAGTTTTGTGCGGGGGTGCTTGGAGGGGGGAGCTCCCCTTGCGGGGATGCTGACACTGACTTTCAGAATAAATAGTTCGTCAATGTGTCGCCTTAAAAAGAGACACATTTGAACCCGAATCATAAACACCATATATTTCTATCTGATCATTTAAAATTAGTTTGACATTGATTAATGGTGTTACTGTTAGTTTTTTTGATTTTTCATTGAACTCTGCTTCAATTACAGAATTGTTCACATGTTTAATGTCATATTTTCTATTTGTGTTATCTTCCCTTGTTTTAAACCAGCATGCAGTTTCAGAATGATAACGAGTAGCTTTGTTCAATTTTTCACATATATCTTGCATTTTGTTTTTAATTCATATTTAGTATCATCAGATCTCGAGTTGCTGTAATATTTTTTTGTTGTAAACTCCTCTTATTTACCATATGTTCATATTTACTAACCTCATTAAACAAGTCTACCGTTTCGTTTATTGCCTCTCTATCAATTCTATTCAGTACAAACTCCGGTAAACCAGATGCAATAAGATCCACCAACGTACCTGAATCTATTGATTTTCTCATGTCTAGTAAAAGCTTTTCTTTCCTTATAGCGTAATCCAGCAAGGAACCGTCTTTATATTAAACAAAAGTGCATATGTTACGGAATTCCACCCTTTACTTGCGAAAGATTCACAGAATTTGTTTTTCCATACTGACCACTCTGTATCGATTGACAACTTCATCATCATTGAGCTATTACCAATCCACGCAACTTTTAGCCATAAATAATTCAAGAATCTCAATTTTCATTTCATCTCTAGTCACATTAAAACGCATACACTATTTCTCAAAATTATTCATCCATTGATTCGCATTGGGATTTCTGGTAGTGAACTTCTCCATCACAAACTTCTCTGCAATGTTCCTTATGTTATGTTGTTTCACTGCCTGTGAGTTTTCTTCTAGTCTCCGAAATATCTTATTTAATGTATCTGATTCAGCTTGACGCTCAAATCGTTCTTGAGTTAATTATTCTAAATATTGATTACCAAATTGCAAATTACCACCTTCATCGATATAAATATTTTTAAGTTCGTCTGTCATTGTTATCCAAACTCTTCTTAACTGATATCTTTTAGTCAAACTATTCTTCACCTTACCAAAAGCAGCTGTTTTTATGATTTCCTGGCGATGGCTTACTGGCTGAAGGTTTTCTGGTATTGCATACACCTTCTCATCACTGGTTATGAGCGAAGTCAAACAACATACGTTCGATTTTCCGTCATCTGCAGGGAGTAGTTTGAATTCAAATCGTAGCTTTTCCATGTAGAATTATTATGAACAGAATCGTCGTTTTATAAGTGTATTCTTCCAAGGAAACAAACTTTGCGTTGCTCTGAAAAATCAGGAATTTATTTTGTAAATTCTCACCTTTGATTAAAGTAAAATAGCGCTATTTTACTTTAATCAAAGATTCTCACACTATCTTTCTTTCACTAAACATAAACTACACCCTAGATTAACAAAATAAAACATACCTGAAAAATCAGGAAACAACAATTATGTCTATTCCTTGATAATTCACTTCATTTTAATATAATTTCCTCGATTTCATATTCCATTGTGAAAATAATATTTTTATTCATTCTTATTATCACTCTTATTATGACAAGTTGCTATGACAACCGACATTAACGTTTAAGAAAATACAAATAACCATAGTCAATACCAAAAAGTATTTAGTTACATGTATTTACGCATTAAAGAAAAAATACCTTAACCAATAAAATAAATATTTGTTTAAGGTATTTTTCCCTTAAAACACACACAATCGTAAATATTCAATCGCTGATAACGACATTTAGCTATTAGTTAACTATCGATCACGCAACCGGGCCATAACTACGTAATTGCTTACTTGCATGTTCTTTTTCACTTTCCACCTATTTAGTTTTTTTTCACGTGTGTGTTTTATTATTTTGAGTTTGTGATGCCTTATTGCAGGGCGAAGGCCTCTCTACCCTTAGGCACGTTACTTTTTGTCAGTGGCCTTGCCTTTCTGCAACCTTATCAGTTCGTTTGTTCGCAGGGACTTCCATGTCATGCACATGCGGCCACAGGCCTTAAAAGAACTACACGGACACCAAGGCCCGTCACATCAGGTAAGTCATAGGTGGCTAAAAAATTGGATAATCCTGTAACCATGAAAATTTTTACTGATGAACAGCGCCGACACATAAAATAAAGCGAGCTCTTGATAATTCTTTTCTTTATTTTAAGTGCCGACTGGTTTCAGGCTGTTTACCAAAGGAGTGGTTTCTATGTTTACCAACCTACAAACTGCTCTTTGCTTAGGCGTGATGTGAAGCCGCTGCGACTTTGCCGCGAAGACTTTACACCAAGGTTAAAGTAAAGGGTAAAGTCTTTGCCTCAAGGCCGGCGCTGCCAATGGTCCACCACTCAAAAGTATATTATTCCAGTTGCTATCACCGGGCCCCAACGTTCGGGTGGAAACATGCGGGAGATACCATTTCAACCAGTTCCCGAGCCCCAAGCCGTCGGATGTTGCCAGTGCTCTTGAAGTTAGATGAGATAATATGGACACTGTTATGCAAGAGGGTGTCAAGTGACCTAAAATCAGGTATGGAGTTATTGGTACCACTGGATTCGCAAAAATGTCCTCTAACTGGTCGCCCAAAGGTCGAACTTCGAAAAAAATTATATTAAAAGTTATCTCACAAAATAAAGTTTTGCGAAACAACCCATTGAGTATACTGATATATGCAAAAAGGTTTCATGTGTTCTTAATACCGTTTAGCGATTTATTATTGCTGAATTTATTTTAACAAAAAGGTTTCAAGTCCATGTTTATTAATGGAAATACTAAAATTATTGTGTTTTTTGAATTGTTGATCTGTCAGGTTTAAACAGCTGTCGTTTTTTCTTGCACAGATCTTTAAATAATGACTAAATAGACCTTAGTTTAAGATTTTTGACCAATGAATAGGACGACAAGTCATCCTAGTCATAATTCCTTTAAAAAGATTATTCAACCTACTAACTCCTAAAAATCTATCCAGTTTGACTTACTTTAAACAAAATCATCTATGTATTCCAAAATCCTTATAATAGAAGAGAATTTCTTTTTGAATTAACTTTTTAAAAAATACAGATTTTTCTAATGATTTTACGAAGGCATCTTATTATTTTTGAATAAAATAATAGTGACCTATGGATGTAAGAGTCTTAAGATTAATATCTGTATTTTTAATAATCAAATCTGGCAAAAAGAAGCAATTTACTGCGGTTTTGGAAGTACATAGTACATACAAATTAAAAACAGAATACATTTTTGAATATAGGTCTTGATTGATCAAACTATCACCTGAAGTTGTATTTTATACTGATTTCGCCATGGGCAGACTGTTCATTGATAATCAAGTATTACAAAATGCATAGAAATACGCAGATTAAATTACGAATAGCAAAAATCCAGAAAAAGTGTGTGGATTAACTAGAACGTTAGAATTATTGAAAGTAACGCTTTTTATAAATTTCTACCAAATAAAACAAATGAAATTTTAATGAAGAAATCATAAAAATATAGAGAACTGTGTCGTTGAAACTGTTTGACTATAAAACTAATACTAATAGGATTCTTAAAAGAGTTTTGCAAAAGGGATTTAAAGTACTTTAAAACCTTTTAGCAAATTATTTGCAACGATATCCTATTAAAGCAAAAAGGTTTTAAGTGTTTTAATTGCATTTATCTACTTGTATAATTATAATTCACACAAATGAACATCAACTACATAAAATATACATCTCATTCTGTAGTTATGCCAATTTTCAGGCATGTAAACCGTGTAAATACGAAGTTACAGCAATTTTTAAAAGTGACGACCTTGAAAATCTTTAAACGCGTTTATCTCGAAATGACCAATATGTCACTTGACACCCTTTTGCATAACACTGTCCATATGATAATTGCTCTGTAACGAAATATGGTTGTTTTGAAGATATGTTTGTTATGGACTAAACAATTGTTGATAGAATTTATTAATACGGTTAAACACTGTAGAATGAAAAAGTAATACTATAAACAAAGGGACTTGTTCGTGAAGGATGGCCGACTGTAACGCACATACCGTTAATCTGTTACTTATACTATTCGTTATTAATTAAGTGTCTCAGTAACTGGCTGATTTTCTTAGTGACTTCTGTCAAGGAGAGTGAGGTTTGTTGATATTGTCATAATCATGGATTATTATGAGCGAGCTGTCGCGAGGTCGTGTAAGTAAAATGATTTCGTTATTACCAGAGTGATTGTGATAAGCAAATAAAAGGGATATATTGCATAACTGTTGTTCAATGTCCGACTCCCTTCTGAGGTGTTTTACATCTCAGAAGTGGGATCAAACAAAACGATTCTGTTTTGCAATACCACCCCACAAGCTCGACTGCTATTCTGTATGGAAAATGGGAAATTTTATGAGTCTTATAAAATTAACTTAAGAACAGTGAATTGTAAAGTCACCATGTATGTAGACTTATTGTTAGTTTTTTTTTTATCCGAGACATGTAGCCTTCAAACCTTTTACATTATTTTTTATTTGTTTTCCTTTTACGGCTTAAAGTGACTATTTGTTTCCTAGTTCGAATAATTTACTATTTTTAGTATTTGTTTTACTTTTACGTTTGTTCATTATTTGAATATGAGTATAATGAAAGAGTGTGAGATAGCTGCGTGTGTGCGTGTGTGTGTGTGTGTGTGTGTGTGTGTGTGTGTGTGTGTGTGTGTGTGTGTGTGTGGTGTGTGTGTGTGTGTGTGTGTGTGTGTGTGTGTGTATGTGTGTGTGTGTGTGTGTGTGTGAACGTAAAAAAATAGAAAAAGAGTGTATGAAATGCCTATGAAAGAATGACGAATGAAAGTTTAAAATGGTTAAACTTTGCGTCCGACATTGGCTTTGGAGATCGGTATCGGTATAAAAAGTAAGGTTAACATTCTAAGAAGGAATTCAAAGTATGTAACCCTTAGGTAACAAAGATTATGTCTTTCTATTAGCTATTATTTCAGCAAAACGGTACGTTGCACAAAACCAAGTTGTTTAAACCATTACCGATTTTTTATCGTGCCTGGTAATATTTTATTTATTTATTTGATTGCATTACACCCATAATATTGCTGCAACGTATCTTTATGTCCAGATGTAGTTAGGAAATAGTCATACAATATTGGCTCATTTATTACCTTTATTGTCATCATTTAAATATTTATCTGTATTTATTTATACTGTCTAAAAGCATATAGGCTGTTCTGATATTTTTGTGTAAATGTCACAAAAATATCAAATAATCAAATGGCACTTTAGAAAGTTCAGTTACAGAGGATATAAGAGGTATTTCTTGCTGTAATATTTAAAAAAAATAACAGTACTAACTTATAAAATCATGATTACAATCTTATCGGTAATATTGTCGAAACATTTATTATATTGTTTATTTATTGTTGATTTTAGGCCGTATAAAATAATATAATTCAAACTTAATTTAATGAGAACATATAATTATTATTATCATTTAAATTGAGGGAGTACGATTTCTGATTATACATGTACGAGTATTAATTTAAACAAATTCTCGTGCGTCATTGCAGTCATAACAATATCATTATAAAATAAAAAATATAAATGTTAAGTGTTGTAAATACACGAATCAATATTATGATCTATTTTATTCATCTAACTAAGTAATACTCTAACAAAAACCAACCACACTATAAAATTATTGCTAAAATTCTGTTGAGCATCGTTCGTCGCATAGGGCGAACAAAGAAAATGAGTAGATAATAATATCACATTAATAATATGAATTAAATGTTCTTCTATTATAGTATAAGATCCCAGGGCCCCCAGACGTTCCTAATTTTTGAAGTAATGAATTTTACAGTATAGATACTCTTATATGTGTATAAGAGAGTGTGCATGCTCGCTAGCTTGTCTAGGCGGCCCGTTCGCAGGTAGCAGGTAGGAAAGGTAGACAAAAACATAACTAACTTTTGTTAAATTCGAAGCACTGATTTTTATATATGTCACACAGAATATTTTTAAAAATAAATATTTCATATTGACAGACCGTTTCTGTGGGCCGTAATTCCTCCCAGACGCTATAAATTTTATTTTAAAAAAAAATCTTACATTACATTACGAAGTCTTCAATTTTAAATATGATCCTTGGGGCACTATTTTAATACCTTTTGTGGACAGACAGACCAATCCAAAGGGTAAAACATTCTCCCAGACACAATTAAAATTTCAATCGTCATCATCGTTTTTATCGTTATTTGAATCTTCTGAAAATACAATAAAATTATTGAAGATATGAATGAATTGCTCTACATATAAGAAATTAATTTGATGTGAACTTAATGTACCTGATGCATTTTCGAGTAATTCACTGACAAGACTTGGTAACGATCGCCATCAAACCAGTAAAATTGATATTGGTTCTCATCCAACGTCCACCCATTATTCACTGGACTGAAACCAGGTAAATTTTGTGTATGTGCATTATTCCATATACTTGCGATATAGTTTGCTCGACAGAATTGCTGGAGTAGTTCGCTTTTGCAGGGTGGCAAATCACATGAATCAATGTTTCTCACACTTTTAGGGTTCCGTAGCCGAATGGCAAAAAACGGAACCCTTATAGTTTCGTCAAGTCTGTCTGTCTGTCTGTCTGTCTGTCCGTCCGTATGTCACAGCCACTTTATTCTGAAACTATAAGCATCACATAGCTGAAACTTGGTAGGTAGGTGTATTTTGTTCACCGCTTTCCGATTCAGATACAAAAAGTAAGAAAAAAATAATATTTAAGGGGGGCTCCCATACATGAAACTAAAACCTAAAAATTTTTTTTTACTCAAACCTATGCGTGTGGGATGTCTATGGATAGGTCTTTTAAAATGATGTTGAGGTTTCAAAGACCATTTTCTCTAAAAGTATAAGGTTTGAGATATAGACGCTTCCAAAGTGGTAAAATGGGCGTCCCCCCCATCTAACTTTTGAACTAAGAAAGTAAAAATTTTGAAAAAAAAAAATGATGTAGATCTCAACAAAAACTTGCAACGAAAATTGGTTTAAAGGAGATCGAACCAGTATTTTTTGAGATATTGCACATTTTTATCAACCGCAAATATAACTTTGTCTTTCATACAAACACTATGAAAAACAAAGTTATTTTTGCCGTCGCAATATATTGTGATGTTTTCGTTAAGTGAAAGTAAGTGGACCCTGAATTCAGTTAAGGGTGGCACGGAACCCTCAGTGCGCGGGTCCGACACGCACTTAACCGGTTTTTTCTGTTAAATTTTTCCCTCGCGTCAGATACTGTGTAAGTATCAATGAAAAGTTGAAGCCTAGCAGCATTCACATCGTGTATTCCGTGGACATTGTACACATCGCAAATAAATTTTTGCATTACATCGAATACTTCACGTTTTGTGTCATCATCAGTAAATAATGATTTTAGAATTAAGTCCACCTTTTGTACACTTTTATTTGTGCAATAAAGTTTTAAAAAAAATAACAATAATAATTGTACTTCACCGAATTGGAGAAAGGCTTGTTGGTATTCTAAATTTTTCTTCAATATATTGAAATGTCTTTGTTTTCCTCTCTTGAAGAAAGCAGGGTTATAGTCACACCCTGTGAAAGCATGGAATCCTGGCAAGCTTCTACATAGACATGATCCCAAGTTCTCATAGATTTTGGTTATGTCGACATATCTTTGCTTATTTCCAACACCGGTTAATATCCAAACGTGTGAATTATCATGTTTCATATTCTTAATTACAATTTAATTGTGTCTGGGAGAATGTTTGGCCCTTTGGATTGGTCTGGCTGTCCACAAAAGGTAATAAAATAGTGCCCCAAGGATCATATTTAAAATTGCAGACTTCGAATGTAAGAAAAGTTCATTTTTTTATAAAATTTAAAGCGTCTGGGAGGAATAACGGCCCGCAGAAACGGTCTGTCAATATGAAATATTTATTTTCTGTGTGACATATATAAAAATCAGTGCTTCGAATTTAACAAAAGTTAGTTATGTTTTTGTCTACCTTTCCTACCTGCTACCTTCGAACGGGCCGCCTAGCCAAGCTAGCGAGCATGCACACACTCTTAAACACATATATGAGTGTCTATACTGTAAAATTCATTACTTCAAAAATAAGGAACGTCTGGGGGCCCTGGGATCTTACTCTATTAGGTAATTGAAATATCGTTTAGTTCATAGCAATGATGAGGAGTACATTGATTAGGAGGGAAATGAAAACAAAGGCGACAAAAGTGACGTCAGTAACGTCTCAGTTTTGCGTTCGACCTATAGTTATTCACAATCAATATTTACTTGGATTTAAATTAGTTCCAAGATGTGCTCTTATTATAAAAATAGAACAAACGATATACCTAAGGACAAACATATTTAGCAAAGATGCAAATACATATTAAAAATGATAACTAATAATGGCGATAGACTAGTTATTAAGCATTGAAATAATTAATCTGCATTCGATAAAATTAATATTCCTATCGGAATAGAAGAACAAGTAAAAGCTGTCAAACGAAACCGATTTTGGATGATAATAACTTTAGTAAGTGGCATTAGTAACTTAAAATGAGATAACCTTTCGTCCAGGTTATTTATACTTATCTTCCTAGGTTAAATATATAGTTTACCGCATGATAAACAGTCGACACAAAATATCGAACATGCAGCCTTAGTGTAAAACGAAAAATTATTTATTTGCACAAAATATTCGTAAACTTGCAATAAATGTGATTTTGCCTTTACTTTTTACATAACGTTAAAGTTTATAGAAAAGAATTAGCAAACTTCGTACTTTAAATTTAAACCGGATTGGCAAATATATAAATCGTAAATTGAGAGGCTTCGATTTGGACTAATTTACGTCTTAGATGAAAAGTTTTAAGGGTTATTTTGCTGTAATGAACAATAATCAATCACCGATCAAGTCCCCATGTTTCAGAAGCACAATTTCTCTTAAATATACACAATTTCATTTAAAATTATAATAAATCACATGAAAGAAATTTTCAGCGAGCCTCTTTGGGGCTCCTAACTGTTTGACAGCCGCCAAAAATGGTTCTGCTGCATCATATCTCGCATCTCTTTTTATCGCACAGCTTTATCCTACTGACATCTCGCTTTTGTCGTTCTATTCTAAAATGGATAATAATTCTATGCGCAAATAGGCATAAAATTTTATGGATTGTGTACTGAAAAAAAACACAATTGATAAGTTGGGTCCACAATTTTTTGTGCACAGTAAAATATGTCGTATTCATCACATTATATTAGGTACACATCATTCAATAGTAGATTGTTATACAAGGGGAGAAAGCGACCCATTTCACTCGAGATGTTTCTGGCGCTCGAACGAAGTGAGAGCGCCAATAATTCGAGAGTGAAATGGGTGCTTTCACCCGAGTTAAGCATACTATTTTTCATTTCGACTGTGAGGAAAACATTAAATTTACAAAAGTGGTTGTAGATGTCTTGGTGAGGTATTATGTAGTTCAGCGAGAAAGGAAAACTCAAGTTTTGAACAAAATATGACAGTTGATTTACAGTACTAACAACACCTAACACGATTAGAAAGAATAACGGCACGAATACATGAAAACAGAGTACAAAAAAGCAGAAAATATCAAATAATTAAAATCTTTGTAAAGAATATCGATCGATTTTTTTCCACATATAATAATAGAATTCAAAAATAATTCTTTTTTTTATAAAAGTTTTAACAGCTTTGGACGAATCCTTCCTGAAATGACACTGACAATATAAAAAAAAAAACTTTGCATTATGGCGGGCAGCCAAATATTTTAATTATTAATTGAATTAAAATTAGAAATTGTATATTTTTTTATCAACGATTATACATAAATACCTACAAAATATGATTTTCAATTTATAGTTAAGCAAAAATGTATGTTATTTTAATAACATGATGTGACTCAATTATCTTTGGTCCAAGCTTTGACTGCAGGCCTTGACTCTATGCCATGTCAATTAAAACTAAATTACTTTCCACCCTAGGGATGGATAAGCTATTTTCCACCCGGCTATCTACACGGGAAAGTTATATTTTCCGAACAAGAGAGATGAAAAATCTGTTGCCATAAACTTAGGGCTGAATTTTCAATAGTTAGATAAATCATAACTGGCCGATAAAAATTTAAAGCGACCTATACTAAAGTGTCATTTCAAATAAGTATCCGCAAAAAGGTATGACATTTTCATACTAGCCATAATGTACTTTATTCGAAAGTTTTTTTTTATCTGACCATGAAAACTAGCCTTTAGTTAACTTACTGCACAATCATACTTAGACCCGGTTTTGTGATCGATAGTTAAAACACAAACACAACTAAATAATTACAAGCGGTTTAATAATTACGATAATGAACATTGGCAAAGGTATTTTTTGTTCAAAGCACGCACAGTCGTAATTATTCAAGTAATGGTAACGACTTTTGACTATTAGTTGACTTAACTACGAGTATCAATTACGTAACCAGCTCTCATTTTGCTACTACCGTCTAGATCTCATTTTTCCGTAAGATCTTGGGAATTTCATGGCAGGACAGAGTGACGAACGAGAGGGTTCTTGAAATCGCACAGCTGCCTAGCTTGACCGCGCTTCTTAAACAGAGGCGTCTGCGCTGGCTAGGGCATGTGTACAGAATGGCACCCTCTCGATTACCACGACGTGTCCTTTTGGGCGCGTTAGCGAATGCAAAAAAAGATGTTGGGAGGTCATTGCTTCGATTTAAGACTGCGTCAAGAGGGACATGGCTGCGTTTAACATTTGCCCCCAAAACTGGGAAAAGCTTGGGGACACGTCCGAAATGGAAAAATCGCGTTGCGGAGGGTCGCAAGCTTTGCGATGAGTCCTGGTTCGCAACACTTGCTGACAAGAGACAGAGAAGGCATCAATCAAAGCGACGTGACTCCATCGGTCGCAAACTTTTCTTGTCGAGCTTGTAGCAGACTTTGCCGCTCTCGCATTGGTTTATTTAGCCATGAAAAGAGTTGTACTTCAAACTTTACACCATAAATCGTCTGAAATATATGAAAAGGATGATCTCATTTTGCCTAAAATTGCACCAAAGTGATCTAGTACGCGGGACTCTTTGTATTTTTTGAGAGTTTGTACTTTGAGTCAGTCCGTCTTAGGCCCAGTTAGAACGGTAATTCACTCAATTAACGTTTAAATGTCGTTACCATTGGTTGAATAATTACGATGAGTTAAAAAATACCTTAACCAATGGTCATTAAAATAGCCATTATAATAGCCATTCTGACATTTAGTTAAGGTATTTTTTCTTCAAATAAGCATATCGTAAATAACGACATTTTAACTACCAACAGTGTTATTTACCAACAGTATTAGTGTCAACAAGAAAAAAAGACACAAACAAATAACAGCACATTACTTAATGAATCAACCCAGAGCTAGCTAGCACGTTTTTCGAATGCTCCTTTTTTAAGACGGTTGCAAACTCTTATAAATATGTCAACATTTGGTAACGGCCCTTTTACACATTACATGATACACCTTTTAAGGCCCAGTTACGGGTGAACACGCAATTCTGAACATTGTGCTACAGGGCCCAGTGTGCTATTTTTAAATCACTCGCGTCAAGATGGCGTGTGATATTCAATGTTTAAAGTCGAATTTTGTAATGAAAACCAGTTGTAATCTACATAAAAAGGATTTGAAAAATCATTGCTAAATTTTGTGAGTACTCACTTTTCTAGATTTTGAGTGATTTCCGTTGATTTTTTATGTGTTTTCGTACGAAAATCACACGCCATATCCAAGCGAGTGATTCAAAAATAGGGCTCCTGGTCTATAACGATTGCAATTGTTACGCGATTTGACCACTAGAGGAGATTAACTATTGAAAATTATCGACGCCGGTCGTGGTAGGTACAAGCGCTGTAGAAAGTAGTCTACTCAGGGGCCTATTGATGACTCGCTCGACTTCTTACTACGACCGGTTAGATCACGGAAACTGCAATCAATTACATCTGCATAATGAGTAAGTATTCCGCTATTTATTCACTGAAGATAGATACTAACATTACTAACAGTTGTGTATTGTAATGATGGAGAAATTGGATTGAGTAGCCAAGTATGACTTAAACTTCATTATTATACAAGAATAAGGGTGACGTAAGGTAATTAGGTCATTTTTAATAAACTAGGTGACTCTACTATCGAAGTAGCTACATTTTGAAGGATTATCGATGATCGTGGACATTATTGGACAAAAAATAAGAAATACAATATGATTCTTAACAGTATGAACAATGCAAAAGTATCGGAAATGCAGAAGAGATAGATGAAACGACTGCAAAACTTAATTTTTAAGAAAGCCGAGCACAAAAGAAAATTTTCATAACGTTTTCGCCGATGACTCATGCTCGATAGAATGTCAGTCTATCTCAAGCGCTATTTCCTTCGTTCTGCGGTCGAGCGGTTCCGGCATAGCGGCTGGCGAGTGGGCCAGCGGCTCTGTGTCGGAGAGAGGCGCTTGCGCAGCCGCCGCGACGCGGGGACGGCGGCAGCGGGAGCGGACACTGATCGTAAGAAATAGGGAACACGTAAGACTATAAGTTCTTGTTACAAATTACCCTTATAAAAACTGCACATGCATACCGTAAGTTTTATCGACTATATCTTTTGCGTACTGAGTTGAACGAGTTTATTTTAGATTCTTTTAATTCTACAAATTAATTTAATTTAATTCTAAAACGATTTTGAAGCCATATAATTTCAAATACAATTTAGAGTATGTACACTGGTGGGAAATGTCGGGGATGGCTGTCCCCACGTGAAGATAGAACTATCCGTACAAACTTTCTTCTCCTTAAAAGGAGTGAACATGGAACACTTTCAGTACTGTTTTCGTCTCCACTTACACATTGAAATAAAGCCAAAAGGTTAAGCCAAAGTTTAAGATTAATTGGTTAGAAACATACAGTCTAAGTTAAACACAAATTTAATGTAAACCGCTTCTCCTCTCACCAGAGGAGAGGGGGGACCTCTTTCGAGAAGCCAGTCCGAGGGGGAGCAGTCACGACGCGTACCTGCGCGGGAGTCAATGCGCCCGGTCGATTAAAAACAATGCTTTAACACATAAAAAAATAATATCGGAACCAAATATAATAAAAACAATATCCGATACGGAACAGCGCTATGACGATCTTTACAAAGTTATCAATTAGTTTTGTTTGTGGTTTGCTGACAACTTTCTGATATTTTTCGCAGTGAAAACTTATGGATTGGATTATGAATCGATGAATGCCAAATTTAATCAGGTGAGAGTCATGATGTTGATTTATTTTGGGTCCCAAAGAGGTATCTGCATATTGTATACTCTACACAGTTTAAAAAAAAACAGGATGCTTCTTACCTCTGTCAAGATATTAAGAAAGTTTACATGTTTATTAGGGTGTGAGCAAATGTAAAGTAAATGATAAACTTTGTGATATACAGTAAGTTACTTGATGTTTTATTATTGTTGTTTTTTTTGTCCTAAATCTAAGTTAAATAATCTATCATTATACCTTAACATTTTGGAATCTGTAGAGGTCGTCATATCCCTAATATACTATTATTTATAATATAAAAGGGTAAAAGCGCTGGCCTACACCGTTAATAGTAAAAGTTTCATGTCGCCTGTCAACTTTTTACATAAAAAAACAAGTGAATGATATTAATTACCTGAGTAAGTACTCGTACAGTGCGACAAGGATCTTCTGCCAACAGATGACATTGTCAGGGGGGCGCTTATTCAATGGAGGGTAGCTAGAGCATGAAAATCTCCCATGATTCAGGGAGTCGATTATTTATTAGGGTCTTTTTATTTATACCCTTTTTAACGAATTTTTATTTACTTTCTTGGATGGAAATGTCGTCGAAGGCATAAGTGGCATATCATGTATGTTCAACCGATTTTAGACGCAAAACAGTTGTATCAACAATAAAAACCATTGAAAATTAAAACTTTATTTATGGAGTTTAGCTCTATGGTATTTAAAAATACCAATGATATTAATGTGTACATCCGGGCGGCTGAGCCAGACGCCTAGAGAGATCTCACCTATCTAGGCTGATAACGAATCGTAGGTGACGCTGGTATATCCAGGTTTCATCGTAGGTGACGCATTAGTTTTCTTGTAAAATCAAAAAAACTAGGCTCACGGCCGGTTTCTGAAACGCTTGTCAAATAATGAACTAGGTAACAGTCAGTCATAATTGACAATCTGTTAAACTACTGTGGGTTGCTGAAAAGCAATTCATCCTAAAATTAACTAATCTATTGCAATCAAGTAATATTTTATTTATCTGACAACACTAGTTTTAATCAGTCACCTTCATTCACTCATCAATGTTTTGTTTTACCTCTTTAACGTATAACTTTGTCCCTATTTTTTGACAACGTCGTGTAATCTATTATGACCTTAGATTATGTATCCTGTAGATTTGACACATATTTATAATTGACAAGTTAGAAAGTGATGGCTATATACAAAAGTACTTAAGAGTGAGAGAGACGCACATATTGTTTTTTGTCCTAATCACCGTTCATAGGTAATTTCGGCCTGCCACAATCGAGATAAGGGCACACATTTGACGTCTATGCAAAATAAATAAATAAAATTGCAAAATAAAAATACATTTTGTGCAAGTGAAGTGTTTTGTGGATTACGGAGTGATTGTTTTACAACATTGTTAATTGTTGTGTGCTTTGATGTAAAAGCCGTACTGAGCGTAAATATGAAAACATAACATTTTACACGTAAGTTAGCCTCATTTATATTGTTCCTATATGTTTTACCTGCATCGAAGTGCATTAATCCTAAATCCTATAAAAGAACATACATAATAGTGGAAAAAAGTAGTGAATTATCAATCGAATTGTAAAATATTTTTGTATTATTACCTGACCAAATATAAAAGGTCGTCTATGGCTCAACTCTGGGGGTTATCACTATAACGGTAGCCATTTTGTTAGTATTTTAAATTTTGCTGGATTATCGTTACCTTTAGGGATACCACAATACAATGGGTAAAAGTTCTCGATTTTAAGGGTAATTTACATTCGACTAATTTTAAAAATCGTATAAGTATTTTAATTGCTAGATGTACATTTCATGCGTTGTAGTGATCATTATTATTTGAACTAATTATGATTTGTGTTCATTTATATAGATTTCCAAAAGATGAGACGGTACTAAAGGTTTGGATTGCAGCGACTGGACGGCAAAACTGGCAGTCTACCAAGCACACTCGCATGTGTTCCATCCATTTTAAAACCGAATGCTTTCAGAAAAAGCAACGAATAACTTATTTGGAAAATATTTGAATGTACGCAACATAATAATAAACTTACATCATTTAACGGCCCATGAAAGTTATTTGTTGATTATTTTATTTAAACTTTATTGCTCTGTAAGTTGTATAATTGGCGGACTTATTCTGTTCTATGACGTTAAAAATCCTATTTCCTTCTTAAATATTTTTTTTGTACACAATTTTTGTTTTATCCCTATGTTAATAATTTTTTGTACAAATAAATAAAGTTTTGACTTGAATTTTGATTGACTGTAAAATTAAATATTTATTGTAATTGTATTATTATTAATGTGGGGAGTAAATTTTTATAAACATGGCTACCCCAAAATACGTAAGTACTTTATATCTGTCTCATACGGGTGAACGCGGCTGTCAAGTCTATAATATACTTCGTCTAAGATTATGACAGATTCTCGTGACATTTTGACAGACCAAAGAATTTTGAAATACGAGTACATACGAAATATTTTGTGCATTTGTAGCTCAAATATTTTTATAATAAAATAACAGTTACATAAATTAAGACTAATAACATTCGTGTAAACAATATTTCGCGTAAAAATTACATTGTGGTGTCAAAAACAGATCCTGCCCACCTACAAAATATGTTTAAGATTCATAATTCTGCATCACACAAACTGCCTGAACATTAAACGAAAAGAAACCTATTTGTAGTCCGGTCAAATTAGATCAAAAAAGAAGAGTAAAGTTACATAAATTCCCACCAAGCTGAAAATCGGTAAGATTGTTTGAAATATCATTAAAAACAAAATTTGAAAGTTCCCCATCTTTCCACTGTAAGGAAAAAAAAAATATTCAAGGTCAAAGGTAAAAAAATGAGTTTTTCGCGATTTTCGGCAAAACGGTAAGTTTTATCATTAAAATATGTGATGATTTTTGTATTTAGATTTAATCAGGTAGACCTATAGTAATATTAACTCAATGTAATAACAGTTAACGTTATTAATATTTGTATAAAAATGAATATTGTTACTTTACCAAATACCGTTATCGTTGTTTATAAAGTGGCAACACAGGCTGCCCCTTTCTCTCCTACTTTCTCACTTGCGAAGCGCTCTCGGGAAGCGAGGCAGTCTAGTGCTAACCGCCGAAGCGAAAGGTTGTGGAAAGTGTTGGAAAGCAACCTTCACGCTTTATATATCGACATGTGCCAAATAGAACAATCAGATGATTTGTATTGTTTGTTTATGTTGTGATTCTCTGAAAGCTTTTGTCATTCCATGTTATGTATTTCTCTTGTGTACTTGCAAAATGTAAATATTATATTATTATATACATCTTGTATTTCTGGATTACTCTGGTATCATTTACTCTCCCCGTACACTGCACTACGCCTCAACAAAGGTTATGGGCCCAGACATGTCGTCAAGTGTACGGATGGAGTTGTTAACGAAAGAGAATTATGATACCTGGAAAGTTCAAGCAGAAGCATTACTCATAAAATATGACTTCTGGGAGTACGTGAGTGGAGAAAAATCAAAACCCACGGATGAGAACTCATTATCGACATGGAGGATCGCTGACCGAAAGGCGAAATCTGAGTTGATTCTGGTGTTAGATCCAACTGTTGTTCGTCATGTAAAAAGACTGGAGACTGCACGTGAGGTTTGGTTGAAGTTGGAAAGTTTATTTGCGTCACGAGGCCCTGCTAAAAAAGCAACCCTGATGAAAAGACTCATGATACAAAAGATGAGTGAAGATCAAAAGGTGACGGAGCATCTCGATTTTTTTTTTGAGGCTGTAGATAAGCTTGAGGAGATGGATATCGTGATACATGATGATTTGTTAGCGATTATGCTGTTGTATAGTTTACCAGTCAGCTATGAGAATTTCAGATGTGCAATCGAGTCAAGAGATGAATTGCCGACTCCTCAACAATTGAGAGTAAAGATCATGGAAGAAGATAGTTCCAGATGTAATACTAAGGTTTTAGACAAAATAGAAAGGGCGATGTATGTACATCATGAAAGATACAGTGGATTTGATACACGATTTAAATACAAATGTTTTAAATGCCACAAAATAGGACATAAGGCATCGGAATGTAAATCAAGAAGGAAGAACTCCGAAGATGGAACCTCAGAAGTGAATCATAATAAGTCATATACAAATATGAAAGAACAACAAGAAACATTAACTATGCATTATGTTTCAGATAATCTCCTAAATATTATAGCAAAGCGTCCCCGGAAATGGTTATTTGATAGCGGGTGTAGCTCACATATGTGTAATGACGCAACAAGATTTGATGAGGTACTGCCAACACATGAGACCCTAAAACTAGCCACCGATACGCAGACGATGACCCAAGGTAAGGGTCAATGCTACGGCAAAGATGGCACAATTTGCACAGAACCCGCAAGAAGTTCACTGGAAAGCAGCAAAGCGAATCTTACGGTACTTAAAAGGTACGTTAAATCATGGTTTGGGTTACAAACCGACAGGTCAATGCATACAAGGGTATGCAGATGCCGATTGGGGTAATTGTGTAATAGATAGACGATCTTACACGGGTTATGTTTTTATTTTAGGTGGAGCAAGTATCTCCTGGGCATCACAAAAGCAACGTATCGTTGCAACATCGACCTGTGAGGCCGAGTTTGTTAGTTTAGCTGAATCTGTTAAGGAAGCAGTGTATTTAAATTGTTTGCTGAAGGAGCTTGGTCTACATCATTTATCAAAGGTAAATATGCATGCTGATAACTTAGCCGCGATTTATCTTGCCGAAGATCCGGGTGTTTATCATGCGAAAAGTAAGCACATTGATATTAGACATTTCTTTATTAGGGATGTGCTTCGCGAAAATAAAGATTATATTACTTTAAAGCATTTAGCAACAGAGAATATGTTGGCAGATATACTCACCAAACCTTTGACGCATGTAAGACATGATTCATTAGGGAAAGCGTTAGGATTACGATCATTACCTGGTTGAGGCAACATGTGATAAAGTAAAGCATGAGTTGAAGGGGTGTGTTGGAAAGCAATCTTCACGCTTTATATATCGACATGTGCCAAATAGAACAATCAGATGATTTGTATTGTTTGTTTATGTTGTGATTCTCTGAAAGCTTTTGTCATTCCATGTTATGTATTTCTCTTGTGTACTTGCAAAATGTAAATATTATATTATTATATACATTTTGTATTTCTGGATTACTCTGGTATCATTTACTCTCCCCGTACACTGCACTACGCCTCAACAGAAAGAAACCTATGTTGAAGTGCTGTTATAATTATTATGGTTAGAAATAATGATTTGTATAAAAAATAAGTTTGGTGATCTAATAAAGAACTTTATAAAATTGTGATGGTGTTTGACTTGTGATAAGTCAGAAGTGGGATTCTGCAGCTCACAAAGGGTACGTACTATTTTTGATTCATATGATTAGAGAATTAAAATGTTGCTTATAAAATAGTTTCAATAACGTAACGATTTTGCTATACATCGGGCAGTGTGTAAGGATTGAATTCTATTCTGCTTAGCACTACTATCCTGATTTAATCGTGTTAAGTTTCCAACTGACCATTTGGTCAAGGCAACTCCTTGATAATGTTCAGTGGTTACGAATACACAAGCATACTTGATACCTAAGTAGGTAATAATAATTGTCCGGCTAGCACTAGGTTTGTTCTTGACATGACGTAGTTGTGCTGTGCTATCATTAAATCATTTGGGCAAGGCTACTCTTTGCTAATGGCTAATGAGAACACAATGCGCGATTTATGTCCATAATTGGTACAACTAAACCGCTAAATTTAATATAAACTACTATGATCGTTTCTCAATCCAAATAGGAAATACAAAGCGAAATAGGTACCTACTCATTATTATTATATTATTTTTTTGTAGCTATGTTTAGTAGATTTAGAACCCTATAACTGTTTTTTAACCTATAACTGTTGTAGGGCTAGTATTTTGGTTTTTATAAATAAATAAATAAATAAAAACTTTTAAAGTTTAATACGTACCACTCCATTTATGGTTCGACAGTCGTGAAAAAAAAGACAATAGCGAGTTCTTAATTGGATTAAATTTAAACCAATTCAATTCAATCCATCAATTTCATTTCATTTGATTCATTTGTTTTCAATTCAATTTTATTCGATACATGCTTGAAAAGAAGGTCTTTAAAGGAAATAAAAGTTAAATTCAATTAATGATTTAGATTATTTTTAATACAATTCAAGTTCATTTTAATGTGTGTTCGATTTGATTCAATAATTAACTTTAAATTAAGGCCACTGTGCCGACCCAATTTTACTAGGTAGATAAAGCGGCCAGGTGTGTCATGTGGGCCAAGTGTGTCCTTAAGAAGCGGCCAGGTGAGTCGCGAGGGCCAAGTGTGTCCTTAAGCAGTGGCCAGGTGAGTCGCGAGGGCCAAGTGTGTCCTTAAGTAGCGACCAGGTGTGTCGCGTGGACCATGTGTGTCCTTAAGTAGCGGCAAGGTGTGTCGCGTTGTTCAAGTGTGTTCTTTAGTAGATAACAAATATTTTCTTATTAATTAAAAAAAACTCATGATCTGTAACAGTAGACAATAACAGGCAATATAGGCATAGGTTAATTAGTTACATTATGACATCAGCGAAGTATTCACGAAATAAAATGAACAGTTAAATCAATTCATCATTAATATGTACCTAAATATCAATAATAATATTAGCATTTTGACGAACCAAAAATCACCATAAATTAATTATTTTGATAGTGCTAAATAATTATAATACGATTATGAGGTTTGAATACATATAATTAAAAAATTAAATCATATCATCTATTGTAAAAATATGAGGTTAGTAACATCAAAACTAAACTATTAAAATTCATAATTAAAATATTCCTTCACATTATAATAATGTCCCCTTTAACTCATGAATGATATTTGATATCTTCAGTTATTTATAAAATTTTATGGTTGGGTGGATTTTGATGTATGTAGTTAGGTAATAATATTGCGAAAAAGTTTGTCGCTTGGGCAGAGTGTTTCCTTTTACTTTTTTTTTAGTTTAAGTAAACGTAGGTACAACGGTTAGATGCGAATTCTCTCTTTGGGGCGTATTGCGATTCAACTTAATCCATTCAATTTCCAGGCTTTTCAATTCCACTTAGTGTAAACGAATACTATCAATAAATATTAAAATAATACTACAAAGTATGAATTAATATTAATGTTTATGTTATTATAATATGATAATCAATTTAATTCGAGAACACAATACGAATTACTAATTTGACAGCAAATCAGAGCTGATTAACCATCAAAGCTGCATCGCAATACACACTCTCATTCTGATAGTTGAATATTGTATTTGAAGCTAGTATTAACAGATTAGTTATCACAAATTATATCGCGCATTATTATAAATTGTGCCTACAGAAGAGGAGCATTGAATAAAATATTCATTTATCTTAATTTACGTATCCTGTATATTATATAGAAAGACGTCTAATACAGATTTACTTTTTCCGAGGCAATGAAAACGAAGTTGTCGAGATGGCGGACACCACTGCACACTCAGCACTGGAGCGAGGCCGCGGCGCCCCGCCTATGCGTCGGAGGACTAGGATGTCCACGGCGTAAGTGTGTTTTCTGACATGCTGGCATGACAGGCGAACCTCCCGGACCTCAGAGGACTAAGGTATTAAGACTGAGGACTACGAGGTCAGACCAGGTCGGTCGGGTCGAAAAAGAAGACGGAGCTCGAGATCAAGGCTGAGGACATCGACATCTTTCAATAGAAGTCTGAAAACTAAAGACCCCTATGCGTCGTAGACGGTAAGAGCCGTCGAGCCACCTGTAGGTCCCGTTTCACACAATTTATATTCACTCCTTTAGCTCCGTTCGCAAAAAGTAAAAAAAAGGGTCTACTCCTATTATTTTAACTGTAGTAGGTATTCACTGTATATTCATCGATTGTGAATAATGTGTATGTATATTCGCCGAATATGTCTTTGTAAATACAATTTACAGATATTTTTCGCTGAAATCTTGTAATTTTAGATCCCGACATTTCGAAAACTTATAGATGTTCGTGGTTGCGAGTAGACTGAGATGTCAAACTATAAAATTAAAGATACAAACTTTTATTGTACCACTTTAATAACAATAATAGTAGTTCATAGTACATAACAACAATCAGCCGTCCACCATCCAGCTAGTACTTAACCTGTACTGAGGTAGTAGGCATCGCGAGAATTTTCTTATTTATTATATTGTCTAGTTGGTAAATACAGTAAAGATGTAGTATAAAAAAAGTATATAAAAACAAAAGGAGATGAGTACACTAATTTCCAAATTAGAAATATGTATTTTGGCAATCCATAATTTTACTAAACATTTAGAATCAGAGTGCACTCATATTTATAAATATTAAAAGCGAACATAAAAAGTAAAGTCTGAAAAGTTTGCTTCTCTATTTGTCATTTACAGAGTAATCATTACTCATTTAACTATAATATTAACGTTTCTATCCATGCAGAAAGGTAGAATAGAATCCTATGCTGATGTTTAATTGTTTTGAGCAAAAAGTATTCACGTATCACGTCAGAATCAAGTCATCCCTTTGTAAATACATTCAAAGGCACAAAAATCACAAACGTTAAGGGTTATTTTTTTGGAACACTTTCTCTGCGTCACCTACATGGCAAATAAAAGTATTTTCAAATTTTACGATTTAAAAAAAAAACCTGACTGAAGGTTTCCGTCAATTTATTATAACAAATTCAGCTCAATCCATAGAAATTGGCTTGGGACCAACGTAGATATTTCATTTAGAAATTGCATCTGCCACAAAAGTCTCTTTGAAATGGATCTACTTTATATTTTCTTTTCTAATGTATACAAAATATCTAGTTTTTGTTTAATTTGTACAGCCTATCTTGACTTTACGGGGAGTTGGTTCAGTAAAACATTAAAAACCATAAGAAATGATTTATTTATTTACGAAAACATGTACACAGTAGCAGTAGATGTTAACATAATAAATGATACTCATTGTGATTGTGTAATTTATATCAAATGTATGGTTTTTCAAAATTCTATTCTCCCAGTAAAAGAAAATATATTTAATGTTTTATTAAACTATTTGTGTGTCTCATAACACTGTCGTTATAAAAGAGTTTGAGATCAGACAATTTAAGCACCAAGTTATTCAAACACTACCAACAAGTTATAAGAGTTTAGCCAAACCCTATGTGTTATAATTTATAACATTCATGGTCACTAGAAGACGAAACTTGTAAGTTACAAAAATCAACAATTTTCAAAGAGTAAGAAAAGCAGTTAAGATTGACCCTATATTAGATAAATTTTGATTAGTTTATTTCTTTTAGACGCTCTGTCTATCCTAAACATCACGCAAAAAAAAACTCGGAGGTGTATTTTCTTTAATCATTTATTTGTTTCTTTAGAAACATTATTGCACAAATGGTAACTTGTTGCTGGAAGTATTCATTCCCAGTCGTACTTTTGAGTCATTCCAAAATTGTAATGGATGCAGGAGACTGTTGTAAATATAAATTAAATACTCAACAAAATATTGTAATGAAGTATAATTATTGATGTTATTTATGGCAAAAACTTATTAATTTTGTAGTGCTATGTAAATGCCGAATGTGATGATTGTTTTAATAAGTACAATTTGTAATGTTTTTGATGTGGTGAGCTCAACAGTAAAATTTTAGCATTATTTTTATTGCTCATTTTTGTAAAACATAGTTTACTGTAGTAGTATTGATATAAATGCCCCATTGTGAATATGTGTAAAGCGGATGCACCAGGAGGTGCACTAGGTAGGATGGCCGAATGTGATGATTTTTGTATTTAGATTTAATCAGGTAGACCTGTAGTAATATTAACTCAATGTAATAACAGTTAACGTTATTAATATTTGTATAAAAATGAATATTGTTACTTTACCAAATACCGTTATCGTTGTTTATAAAGTGGCAACACAGGCTGCCCCTTCCTCTCCTACTTTCCCACTTGCGAAGCGCTCTCGGGAAGCGAGGCAGTCTAGTGCTAACCGCCGAAGCGAAAGGTTGTGGAAAGAAACCTATGTTGAAGTGCTGTTATAATTATTATGGTTAGAAATAATGATTTGTATAAAAAATAAGTTTGGTGATCTAATAAAGAACTTTATAAAATTGTGATGGTGTTTGACTTGTGATAAATATTTCAGTCAAAAATTGTAGATCATAAAATTACCAACAAAAATTAATTAATACTTTTTTTTCTACGAGCCACCGTTTTAGAGATGTAATGATTCAAAAAGTTGTTAAAGTTGTAATCGTCATAATATGCATATAACATTTTGCTTGACATCGACGTTGTCAAATTACCCGCCAAAATGACTGAATTAAAAAAAAATATGGCGGCCGGTCTGCTGTTGCTAATCATGCCTTCCTTGTTTATCTCGCAGTGCTCGTGTTTCATTGTTGTTTACAATTTATTAGAACCAGTGCACACTTTACTTCCACCTGCGCCGAAAAAACTGCTGAACTCGTTTTTTTGCTACTGCAAAAAGGGATGCAGTGCTATATGTGGTTGCAAAAAAGCCGGTCTGTTCTGTTCTCCGGCATGTACACATTGTCAAGGCCGGTTGTGCTCTAATATTGAATCACCAACAGTAGAGGATCCGTTTGATTCCAACGAGGCAACATGCGATACATCGCTATTAACGCAGTTTACATCCACTCAGGATGAAGATGAAGAAGAACAAGAACAAGACGAACAAGAACAAGAAGATCAAGAAGAAGATTTTGAAAGTTACGACTCGGACGGTTAAATTTCACAACTTTTTTTAAACTTAAATTGCTTTTATCTTTTTAATCTCTGCTAATTTCCATTATTTTTCAATAGTTTCAAAGTAATCAGTCAGGTATCAAACGAATGCCGAGAGTCGCATAACAATGGAATTTTTATTGTGTCTCGTTTACACATACTTGACGAGTTAAACAAGATCAAAACTGACCCGTGGAATAGGCCTACTGGGGAAACCACAAAAAAAACGCGCTAAGTACACTTCCTCATAGGTGGCGAGGAAACGTGTGCATATCGCACCTTTGGGAACAAAGGGTCACTTCTGCAGGATTTCCAACTTTACAGGAGGAGCAAAAAACGTTTTTTTTTAGCGTAGTTCTTAAATAACTTAATACTGTTTTAGAGTATTAACGCGATTCTCACAGATTTACATTGATAAATTCTTAACAGATAAATCGTTACTATTAAAAAAAATCATACAAGAGACGATTTTGAGAAATAAGCCTTAAACTGAGGGGAGGGTACCAAAAGTGTCTTTTTGTTACAAATTGCTAATAGTTGTTTTGCAGAAATGTCCTTTATAAAAAATAATAAAATCTAAAAAGAAAGTTTAAGAGTATGTTAAGAGGTGATTACCTTTATGTTTTAGTAAAGTTGAATATTATTGTAAACCAATAAAACTAAAACCAGCAGAAAAATACGCAAATACGAAAATTTTACATGATGTAACGATAACATGGAGGATTATTCAATAAAACAGGAGATATTATCAAGTTTTGTTTATTCAAAATCAAATAAATGACATCCAAATGAATAAAATAATAAACATTTCGTATGAAATTATATAATAAAGGCTTTTAAGTTATTCTATACGTGATAAAACTTAAGTAATATTGAATTGTTTTCAAAAATATATCATTCATATATCATACCTTATCAGTTTAGTAGGTATCTAAAGTCTTTATTTAAGTTGAAGTTGTACTTAATATTTAAAATCTGAACATATTTGGCATAGCCTACACGTTTCAATTAAATCTAAAACTTAAATCAATCATTTTCAGCCTTAATACGAAAGTAAATTCTCTTATACAACAAGTTTGGCGGACAAAAACTTATAAGATATTCATGAATAAATTCTGAAATTGACATAACACTTGAGCTTACTGATTCGCAGGGCTATGCCCGTTACCTTAGTTCTTCTACGTATCTCCTCGTTTCCGATTCGATCTCGTAGAGAAACACCGAGCATAGCCCTCTCCATTGCTCGTTGTGTGATTTTGAGCTTCTTTATGAGGCTCATAGTTAGAGACCACGTTTCGGATCCGTATGCCAACACACACTGGTAACACACAATGGTTGAAGACTTTCGTCTTCAGACACTGAGGTAATTGAGACGAGAAGACGCTCTTGCGCAGTTTCCCGAACGCTGACCAGCCTTTTTATCCCTGAAATCTGTCAACTAAAACCAAATTAATATTATAGTAAGTATAGTAAGTAATTAGTAGGGATATAGTTATTCTTTTCGGTCCGATACGTTAATCGTCAGCATTTTAGCCGCGTAGATCTTATATATTTTGATTTGCTCACAATGCATTTTGTCCTCGTCCTTAGTAAGAAAATAATTAATATAAACATAATGCAATTTTACTACTCATGTAACATTTAAACATCAAGTAAATGATTATTTTATTCAAAATGCAATGGCCCTTTTAGGTAAAAATCACAAATAAATCTAGTAAAATTAAGACAAGTATTAACAAACTGTCATTTTACTAAAACATACTTTATGCTCTAATTTTATTAACCATTTACTTTAATAATAAAAATACACTTTATATTAAAAACACCTTTTCTTTTATAAACAATGGAATGAAATATTATTATGTTTAAAACATTACTAGCAAATAAAAATGCTTGTGATATTATCAAAACAAACAGGATTATTTAAATCCAAAAAGTCACTTATATGCAAAAATATCACTACATAATACAAATAAAATGTCATTTATTTACAGAAGTGACGTTTTGGGTTCAATGATACGAAAAGTTTTATGGTTCGATGTCACTTATAAACAGAAGTGTCTTTATGTTTACAGCAAACAAATATCAAAATTGGTAACAAAATATACTTTTTAAATAGAAGTAACGTTACCATTCCAAGGAATATGTAAGCATATAAGTCATAACTTACCGTAGTGCCGCTCTGTCAACAACGCGCAAGATCACACTTCGGCTGTCAAGACACTACTGACCGGAAAAGACGTTATATTTGAAGCAAACGGACCAATTACGCGAAATAACGTAACGTCTCCCCCGCCCTCAAAGCGATGTTTGTCACGCGATTATCACCGTTTTTACTGTGTATATAAAGTCGATTATCGCGGTTTTTTCTGTATATTTAAGTCGTTTTTATAAAATATTGCAAAAGTGACCCTTTGTTCCCAAAGGTGCGATATTATGACGATTACAACTTTTTGAATCGTTATATCTCAAAAACGGTGGCTCGTAGAAAAAAAAGTATTAATTTATTTTTTGTAGATAATTTTATGATCTAAAATGATAAACTTACCGTTTTGCTGAAAATCGCGAAAAACTATTTTTTTTTCCTTATTTATTTTTATTTATTTAGTATGGGTTTGCTCTTGACTCCAGACCAAGCCAAGTGCGACTAAGACGGAGTCGAAGATGGAACGAGCTCGCCCAGAAGAAGCCTGTTCACTCTAACTTTGAATAGATTCGGATTATAGTCACTAGGAAACACCGACGCGGGCAGCGAGTTCCACTCTTTTGCCGTGCGCATTATAAATGTTGATGAGAAGCGCTTAGTTCTAGACAGCGGGATATCGACAAGGTAAGGATGGTATCCCGCGGTACGCCTTGAAGAACGATGGAAGAAGGGGGCTGGTGGTATAAGCTCATGGAGCTCCTTCGCACACTCTCCGAAGTAAAGCCTATAAAAAACTGTCAGCCTGGCAACCTTGCGGCGATGGGCCAAGCTATGGAGCTTAGCATCTACCAGTTTGTCGTCACCTATTAATCTCTTGGCTCTGCGCTCCACTGACCTTGAAGATTTTTTTTCCTTACAGGGGAAAGATGGGGAACTTTCAAATTTTGTATTTAATGATATTTCAAACAATCTTACCGATTATCAGTTTGGTGGGAATTTAGGTAACTTCGAATGTCTAATTTGACCGGACTATTGGTTACGGAACAGTTCTGCAGATGGCCCGCCGGGAGACTGAATTTTGATATGAGTGCAGTGTCCAGTACAATAATGCCTTCAGAAGCTCATGTAGATGCATCTTCTACGCTATCATTCGGAAGCGGACGTCGTCGATGCTTGTACCAGAGATATGCCGTCATGTTTTATCATGAGGCACTGGATACAAATCCATGTGTAAGGATTAAGGAACCGGTTTTTTGACTGAGCACTTCAAAGTTTTATTTTTTATGTGATGTTTTATAGTTTTTATTTTTAAGTAGTACTAACAATACATTGAAGTTAAATGTTACTAACCACTATCTGTAGGATCTTTGATTTGGTCTAAAATAAACGTTTTATTATTATTATTTTTCTCTCTTTCATCATTTTTTTTTCTAGGACCAAAGTGTCTTTGGTTCTCATATTATTAACTTGGCAATTTTAGTAGATCCCTTTTTGATTATGCGGTACGCTGTCTCCAACATGTGTACTCTAACATGATCTGCCACAGATATCTTAAAGCTTCCAGGCGGCGCCGCTGATGATGCCATCATCACCAAAATAACCATGCTTGGGTCATGGGTTCCGGATGTGTCTAATCCCATTAGTTCAATGAAAACAGTTTCAAAAATTCTGTAGCGGGCCCTAAATTCCTGATCAATATAGTGATCTATTATAAGCATTCGCTCTTGCTTGAAACTAGTGAGTTGGCATCAGATCATCCTCGTAATTAGTCAGGGATAAATCATCAGCAGACAAATCAGAAAACATTGTATTATTCCAATTCACAAAAAAAATAAGTATGCAAAAAGTCTTTTGACACTCTGTTAAGTGATCGATTTTCGCTAATTAGCTAATTTAGTATTATTGACAAGACGTTAACATGCGAAAAACCTTTTCGGAAACCAAAATCTTCCATAATCGGCCATTTAGCGGGTCGCCACTACGAACAATCAAAATTATGAACGTACTTTGTGCCAACAATCACTATTCTACCAAATTAAAAATGTTTGACACCGCATAGTATCACGTTATCATGTCGGCATTCTAATTTTAGTCGGGTTATACGTCAAATTGAATGTTGGTATTATTGTCAAAATGGCGATTCTTTCTGTGTAATTTCGTAAATCACGTTTTGCAATTTTGTTTTCATTGAATATAACAGAAGAATCGTGTAAATTCGCGAGTTATGGGGGGTAAAGCACTAAGAAAATGTGATGTTTGTGGTGTGAGGCGAGTCAGAAAATGTACTTCTGACATATTTTTAGCCAGATTTCCTCTGGAACCTAACAGGTAGATGATCAGCAAGTTTACGTTTTTTTTTTCTCATTATGTGCATGCAAATTATGATGTTTAATGACTGAATTCGGCTGCCTACTAACTATATTTGTTACAATAATCGCATAAAAAAATTAAAAATAACATTAACGTTTGTAAATAGTGCGGTGCTCATACATAAAATTATGTCGATATTTTTGACGAGTGATTTCTATTGTACGTGCTATTTTTGAAAATTGAATGCAAGAAGAACCACGTCAATTGGTGTGTTGTCTGGCGCATATTTATATTTATAGGTTCTAATGAAGATGAATGACGACACCTAATTTTGTACATTATGGAGCAATAAAGTATTGAGTATTGAAGCGTAGGCAGAGGCCCCAAAAGACGGACTGCCGACCGAAAATCTCCGGATGGGGATAGATCTGGACCGATTATTGTGAAGAAAATCCAGCCAAAGACGTCCAACGGCTGACGTGATTGTGATGATGAACCTCAATTATTCTAAATAAACGACTTGATTCTTACTCTTTTTTTATTAGAAAAAAGTCAGCGGTAACCATTTCACAGCATGTCAATATTCTTACAAATATTCTGTGTATATGCACTATGAAGGCGTGCTATGGTGGAACTTACCGCTTGCTTTTGTTTTTTAAAGTAAAATGTTTGAGATTTTGAAAGTAAATCCTAAGCAGTATTTTTATCGATATCGATAGCATGTTTAGGTTTCAGGTTGGTGCAGCACTATTATTTTGACGTTTATTGTTTAAGTTGGTAGCACTGTATTTGTTGTTAGGTTGGTAATAAGTACGTTCATAACCCTAACAACGGGTAAAAGGGAGGTGCCAACTCTTAAAACGTAGTGGTTCTATCCTCTTTGCGGCCATTAATGAGATATGTGACATTTGCACTGACAACCTGTTAATTGGCTGGTTCAGAAACCCGAACTGCGTTTTAAGTAGAGATTAACAACTTGTTACGTAATTTTTACGATAACATGCGTTTCAGAAACCGGGTGTCAGACCATAGAGAAAGAAAAAAATCTTCGTGTCAGACAGCCAGAATTTCACATTTTCTGACACTCTGGATCTCAGCTCTCAGAGGGTTTCAGGGTGCTGTTTCTTAACCCTTTTTATGTGACGCATTGGTGACGGCCATCCGAAGTAGTTTCATCCATTTTAATCCAATACTTTTCGAGAAATCATGATAAACGTATGGCTCAGACAGCCGGACATCCGGTCGTTTGAGCCAAATTGTTTTTCTCTATGTTTCAGGAAATACTATGCTGCGGACAAATGTTTTAACGATATACTGATGTGACGACGTTAGTGACAGCTCTCGACCAGATTTGAACCTTTGTGACGCACGCGTTTAGGAGCTATTGAGAAAAAGCTGCTGGCTCAGACAGCCGGATGCTGGCTGTCTGAGCCACCCAGTTCTACCACTTCCAAGTGTTCTACGAAGCTGGAAACTCATCTAATCTGATGTGACTCTTAATCGTAAGTGACAGCTCTATATGCCGGCAATCAAAAGTTATAAGCAATTCAATACTTTTCCATACATTGATGCATTTGGGTGACCACACTTCGCACTTTTTATGGGAATGAAAATACAATATAGTAGAAAATGTAAGCAAAGCCCCCATTTCAAGACAGTTGCTTTGTCCTGCGTTTTAAATATGAAATTATGTAGTTAATAACTTCGCCGATGAAGGAAAATATGGTAATTATTTATGGTCTCAGGTATGATGTACTCTTTATTTGGAAATAACCACTAGTTTCAGTTAGGTACTACAGTATTATTAACGTATTTCGGTAAGGTACTTAATACCTACTCAATCCTCATCTCGTCCCATGTGATTACGGCCCACTTGGGACAAGATGAAAAATAAAAAAAAAGATGGGAAGTCAGCCGGGTTTGGTTGTGTTGTGTGCCATTCTGCCAAGCTAAAGTAGATGACCGGACTTGAAAAAACATGTTTGTTGACAGAGTGAAATTAATTGCATTCGTATCCATGTGTAGACGTGGACATCGCGCTTCTGCGGTTATGATGAATCATTTATGTCAATTAAGACGGGTAAGTAAATTTTATTTACAAGCTCTATTCAATTAACACGTATAACAATAAAAGTAAATCAGAAGGTAAGAAAGAGTAAAACATAGTTAAATGTATAAAATGTGCCAATAACTCATTAACATTATCTATTTACAAAATGCCTACCTAGGCAGACATTTTCTGTTAACAAATACTCAATAGTTATGGCAAACTTTAAACTAAATCAGACGTACTTTTTGATGAGATGATAAAAAGTGGATATATGCACAGGGCCTTATTTTTGTCTTTTAAATTATTATTGTCATAAGTCTTATGCACCCTCTTAATACATCCTTGTTTTGGTACAGATGTACCAAAACAGGGATGTATTAAGAGGGCGCATGTAAAGGAGATCCTTTATACTAGAAATTCTTAAAAATGCCTCATTTCAAACATTGAGAAAGTTTAAGATTTACTGAAAGTAATTTAATTCTATGATTTCTGCTTTTCATCCCATATAAGTTGTAGGCATGGTGGGACGAGTTGATAAATGACTATATTTTCCAGCCATAAAAACAGGAGACGACTTGCAGAATGAAGTTAGTATTAATATTGATTTTTGCATCTTGTCCCAAGTGGGCCGTAATCACATGGGACGAGATGAGGATTGAGTAAGTATGAAGTACCTTACCGAAATACTTTAATACTGTAGTACCTAACTGAAACTAGTGGTTATTTCCAAATAAAGAGTACTTCATACCTGAGATCATAAATAATTACCATATTTTCCTTC